>OY294050.1:16749847-17162399 GCA_958510825.1 Brachypterus glaber
AAATATCACTTCCGGTCTAAGCGGATACCAAGTGATACCAACTTTTGATTTTATAATGGAACCCTATATATTCGTTTACATTTTTGGATTCACATTTAAATTCTCTTTTTATTGATATATCAGTTTACTTAACTTAACTTTAACGCCAATTTGTGCTAAATTTTTTAATGAAACGACCTATTTTTGATTTCGCTAAATTAAAAACTCGGGTATACTCAACAAGAAAAACGTACAATATAGCTCCCAACGGAATATGGCCATTTTCCCCGAAAAGGGCCACCCTATTATGGTGTTTGTACGTTTTTCTTGTAGAGTATACCTAATTTTTTTATTTAACAAAATCAAAAATAGGTCGTTCCATTTGAAAATTAAGCACAAAATAGCTTTAAAGTTGATGTTTAAAAAAAAAATTAAATGACGCCAAAATCAGTTTCACATAAACAGTAAATTCTTAGCCTACTACTAAAAGATTTGAAATGTCAAGTTTCAGAAATATTCCAATATGGACGTCATAGGACCGCCATGTTTTTTTTTTATGAAAAACGGCTCCTTCAATGCAGATATCGACTTGTGATATACCAATGTAAAGAATTTTAAGGAGAATCCAAAAATGTAAACAAATATATAGGGTTTGGTTTAAAAACCGAAAGTTGGTATCACTTCCGCTTAGATAAATTTATAATGATTATGCCAAAATGGTGGTTCATACAAGCTCTGTAATTTTTAAAAAGTTATCTTTTTCTTCTTCTTCTTTTGACACCCGGTATATGTATAAGTAAAAAATATATGCGTAATTTTTTACTTTTATAGTTTGATTTGGGGGGCTTCACAGAATTTGGGGGGCTAAGCCCCCTAGTTCCGCCTATGTCCCCATTCATTATCTCCATCTTCGAAGGACCGTAGCTTCCTTAGGAATTATTTCCGGATATATATATATATATATATATATATATATATATATATATATATATATATATATATATATATATATATATATATTCCTTTGTTGGTTTTTTATGTTTTGTGATTTAGAATAGATCCCTTTATTTAATGCCAAAAGACTGCAAACACCGTGTATTTGTGTTACCTATAGGTAGCCAGGTTACCGTAACCTATAATATAGGTTATATGCTACATATTATGTATAATTATATGTATAATAGCCTCATAGTTTTTAAGGAAACTTAATTGAAAAAAAGTCATAATTTCGACTTAAGTAGGTACTTATGTCGAAGTTTCGACTTAAGTCCAAACCAATCAAAATCCAAACCAATTGGTACGTCAAAGTTTCAGCTTATTAGGTCAAAACTGCGAGTTATTTAGAACTTTTGACGTGTCAAGACTAAATTTCGACTTTTTCTCGAAATTTTGACTTACCAAATCCAAACTTAAGACTTATTATGTGAAAATTTAAAATTACTAAGTCTAAACGATTCAACTTCGTCGGTTTTTTTCTATTTGGCCGTTTTATGCTTTCGAAAAATAGCGTACTTTAGTCATAGGTCGTTAAAAAACACGTACATAATATGTATATTATATGTAATTTACAAAAAGGCTTTTTGAATTCTCACCCCTACCCCGAAAAAAAAATACGGCCTAGCGTAGAATTTTATTTTTTTACCTAAGAAATTTTTCATGGTGTCACCCTTTATTAAAACGAAAAACTTAAGGTTAAACAGATCTATAAATATCTAAATTTAACCTATTTATACAGGATTATCGCCCGTTTTTATTCAAAATTCTACCTGGAATCAAAATCAAATACAAAACAAAATCAATTCTAATTAAAATTTAATTACATATTCTAGTACGTATTAAAATAAATGCTCAAATTCTCCGTAAGTAGGTTTAGTATCTATAAATATCTACGTCAGCAACTACGCTACGCGTAGCCAATTAGGATTATGAAAGTTTAACGCAAAGCGGCTACGACGAAACGACTAGTTGTCTACGAGATCTACGAACAATAAATTTGTTATAATCGTAATTTAAAAGTTATAATTAATTGAATAGTGAAAGGAAAGGTCGAAAATATATTGTACAATATTCTATCGAAGATTTTTAGATAATTTAATTCATATGATATAATGAAATATGTAGTTAAATATATATTTATATTAAAATAAAGGCATAAGCCCGCTAGCGGCGAAACTTAGAACTATGGCTTCATTCCTGGCAAAGAATACACGTCTGTCCCTATCTCAACATGACAGGCCAAAATAAGTCCAATGGTTTTCGTGTATCGTGTGTAAATTAACGTTATTGTTTTGGTTATTTGTGCAGTAAATATCGTTATTTAGTCGAACATTATTGCATTTTGTACAAATATATAGTTAAATAGACGCGAATCTAGTTAAAAATCGTTCGAATAGCTATATTTTCTTATTATTTTATACAATATTATACTTTTATTTTATCGGTACACATGTGTCTCGTGTACGCCTCGGCAAAATTCGAGATCGGTCGTTGTTGTGATGGAATACGTGCTTTTCGGTAAAATAGAGACGACGCATTTAAGATAGGTGGCGTTGCGGCATAAGATTCAGGGTAAAGGTAAGAACCCTTCAATTGTTTTTCTTTAATTACTACCCTGTATAATAGAAAAAACTAATATTTCACAGTAGAATTTTTATTAGAACTAATAACTAACGGCATTTAAACCCAGACTTGCCTGTATTTTGTAGTATTTAACAGTGAATTTAGTAGTTAAACCGTAGATAAACTAACAGGTCATTTGCTTTGTTTATTACTTTTCACGTCCACTGAAATCGTAATGGACGTCCGCAAATGGTAATTTTTCGTCCGTATTCGGTTAATTTAATGTTTTTTCTACAATTTAAGATCGGAATTTTGTTTTTTCACGGGTTATTTTTAAAGATACAGTGCATTTTGTTAATCCTAGGCTAGTGTGCTGTCAAAATTCTAGAGTAGGTCGGGTACTTCGGCGATCGGCAAAGCGAGCACCGCCGCCGCATTTCACGGCGCTAGCGGAGCTCCGGCCGAAGTAGAGGAGCCCCCGGAATAGGAGGGGGGCCCACATCCTGCCCGAGCAGGGGCGCTGACCACATTTCTATATTTAAAGCTAGCAGGCGATGCATTTTGCTTCGCGTAGAATTTGTTTTTAGAATATATCCATATGTAAAGTGAACTTTTAATATATATTATGTAACAATTTACTCATTTAATAAAAGGATTTGGAAGGTTGAAGGGATTAAATAAGTTTTTTTGGCATCTTTCGCGAAATGAGTTACAAAATAGTACCGTTTTTCGTAAAATTTAGGAACTCATAATCATTTCTAAAATTTTAATTAGTTTTCCTCAATTTAAAGTCTTCACTTCAGCTAATATTTTTTTTTTATTTTTTAAAAGTTTTAAATTTTTGGATTTCTTTCATAAAATAGATTTAAACTTACAAAATAGGTGTTCTTTCACCTAAATTTTGGAAATTTTAACATAAATGATCACATAATAATTTCAATAAAGCTAAAAGTCCAAACATCAAATCCTGAAAGTATTATTTTTTTTATAATTTTCAGAAGCTCCGCGAAGTTAAGGGGGGGTTCACATCCTGTCTGTGCAGGGTGCTGGTGTATATCTATGTATAGGGATATTTTAATTTGTAGGTATTACCTGTATAATAAGTTATATAATTTCCGACATTTTACCCAATTCAGGTAAAGCTTCTAACTCCCAATTCCAGACCCTGAAAGTATTTTCTTTAGTATTTTTTACATTTTTTCTTTTATTTTTTAAAAAGTTATGATTTTTTTTTATTTCTTTCAAGAAGAGTATGGGTTTTTCTAAACTTTGGAAATTTTAATGTAATTCCATTACTTTAGTAGTGGATATTGCGTTTCGGGCGAGGGAAAAACCGCTGACAAAATTTTGTACACCTTTGGGAGGAAATCTTTAAAGATTTCCTCGTAACCTTCAAAGATTTCCTCCAAATTGTACACCTGAATTCCTCTGCGATTTACCCCTTGGTTTCGGGCTTTAATACAACCATAAACTTTTATTTTATTTATTTTTGACGTTTCGGTTCTTGTATGAGTTGTTTTCAACAGAATAATTAAAAATAAAATAAACGTGCACAAAATTAACATTAAATTTGTTTTTTTTTGTTTTCTTTTGTTTTTAGATTAGTTTTTCATTGACTTATAATAAATTATTGTTGAAAATGCTATTTATGGTACAATCCAAATATGACTAAAACTAAGGCTTAATAATTTATTGTAAATCAAAAACTAACCTAAAAACAAAAAAAAAACAAATTAAGGGTTAATTGTGTTCACGTTAATTTTTTTTTAGTTTACTGTTGAAAACGACTCAAACAAGAACCGAAAAATCCAAAAATATATAAAAAAGTTTATGGTTAGGGATCGACTGATATGATATCGGCAATATCGGCAAAAAATTCGCTATATCGGTTATCGGCCGATATGAAAGTCCATATCGGCATATCGTCAAATAGTAATTAAAAGTTGTACAGGATATGTATAATATAATTACATTATATTATTATATTATACATATTATGTACTACTTGTGCGGTATAAAAGTCACCCCCCCCCTCTTAAATTTTGAACGACTTTTGGCATATATTCGATATTTTTAGCTTTTAAAATGTGGTCAGGGGGTATAGGGGGGATTTTTTTAATGGAAAGGGGGTTGTGTGATATATTAAATCATATATTTTTTATTAAAAAGAAATAACTTTTATTTTTTTTACTAAAAAATAGTTTTTTTTTAGGAAATATTTTATAAAATTAAGTTTATATTATTTAAAATTGATCCCCCTTTTAATTTAAAAAACGCCGATTATGCCCACATTTTAAAAGCTGAAAATAAAAAATATTCAAAAAGATAGTTTGAGTTGTTTTATTTAGATGCTTTAAATTTGAAACAGATATTTCCACTCGTTCAAAAGTTAAGGGGAGTGACTTTTGGACCGCTTTGTATATTGTATTGCCTGATCTTAATAAATGTATTTTACTTTTTATTATATCCCATTTTTGAAAATTTCCATTTACATGTTGTTATCTAACCAACGTCCATATCGGTATCGGCCTATTATTGGTTTGGACTTTATCGGCAAAAAAATCCATATCGGTCGATCCCTATTAGAGCCCGAAACCCAATAACCACTACTAAATTATTTACACCGATTTACAGGGGTAAAAACTCAAAATCATAATTCCAGTACACTGGTTACCAGTACCAGTAACTGGTACCTAAAGCTCAAATTTAAAATCTAAGTTACACTAAAAGACTAAAAAGTAATATTTTTTATCTAAATTTCATTTTTTTTAACTGTTGATCTTGTTGGGGATTAGGTACTTCGTATTTTTTTTCATTATAAGCTCCCCTAATTAGGGTTGTCAACTGTCCTTTATTTCAAAGGGCAGTCCTTTATTTTCTACTTGTCCTTTATAAAATCCTGAAAGGACGCTAAATGTCCTTTTAATTTACGAATGATAAAATTAAAAATGGGAGACATTTATATTATTTTATTTAGGTCACAATTGTTTTTAAAGATTAAACGTTAAAAAGGACACTTAATAAATAATAATAAAGCTTTTTTAATTTGAATCAAATTGTTAAGTTGTATTTTTGCATAACTTAGGGCTTATGCAAAGATAGACGGGATAGAAAGTTAGTACGACGTGACGATCTGCCCACCTGTGTCGGTCACAACGCTACCAGATTCACATGGGAAGCTGTGTTATTTTTTGCCTGTTTTTATTATATTCTGCAATAGAAGACTTTGGACAAAAAAGGCAAGTGTGTTTCTTTAATAAAGAAACCATAGTGGTTTCGTTTTTTTTAGAGATATATGTCCTTTATTTTAATGATTCAAAGTTGGCAACCCTAGGGTTTGGCCTAAGCCCCTAATGTGAAGGGGTCACCTACCTCAAGGTCCACTTCCTACCCCAGTAGGGGCGTTGACGGTTAGAAAAAAAAAAAAACAGGATGATCTTTTCTTGTCCATTTCTCGACAATTAACTGTTCTCGTCTAGCGAGTCTCGAAGATTAACTTCTTATCTTGAGTTTTTATTTTCAAAACTCTTGACATTCTGCAGTGTTTGTTGACCGTAGTATCACGCGTAGAAACATCCCCACAGTGAGCCAGACAAGTTTTTATTATTGACAATGATTATTTCCATAAACTTCATCAAGTTATCAGTCCTAAGCAGTATTGCATTCTGGGCCTGCCTAAAAGTCTTCTTACCCCTAGCTTACGCTCCAGAATCCAGATCCAGATCATGTACGCTCTCATGTCTTAGTAGGTATGATTGGATCTCCTCTACTAACTAGTCCTTTCCACCAGACACACTTTCCCTGATTCTCTACAATACGCTCTCGTTTGTGCTAACTTCCAAAGCGTACTTTATTTTTTTTTCTATTTTGCGGCTCTTATAAGCTCATAATCACGTGCATTTTTCGTGTTCTTATAGGCCCATAAGAAGTTAGTACTTTTTTTTCTTTCGGGTTGGCAAGAGGACAAAACACTATCACTTCACGTTTTCCGTGCAAATGTCAACGTCGCTTTAAAGTTTAATTTTCTACAAAATTTTGTGTTTAAGTTATTTTTTATCGTGTTAAAATTGTGGCTTGGTTACTTGGTGAAAAAGAGAAGAGATGACTATAAAATATATCAAAATATCATTTGTTCTTAGAATTTTAAACAATGTCAAACAAACCAAAAACAAAAAATCCTAAATGAAACATCAAAATAAAAAAAAAATGTATAAAGCACTCGTTTCATAACCCGTTTTTAGCGCTCGAGTACAAATCGCTTGCGGCGAGTTTACTAAAGTACTAGTGTGCTAAAAACGTATGTTATGAAACTAGTACTTTAATATACTAAAATGGTTGTTGTTTGAAACATACAAGTTTTAATCAGGAGTCAACTCGATTCTTTGTCGAGAGTTTCAACGACGTAACTCATAATATCTTGACTCTTAAAAGACTCCTATCTTGATTTTTTCTCGAAATCGAGACAAGATGAAAATCTCGATTCTCGTGAACCCTACGCTAATAACATTTCTATATTTAAAACATGCGATGCATTTGCATTACATCAATATTTTTATTTATTTAGTTTTAATACATAGTCATGGACGAAAGAAAAAAATAATTGGTTTTTCCTATTTAAAAAAAAATCCTGACGTGTGGGCCAAAACGGACAAGGGATTCATGTTCAGCGACCAAAAATACACCTAGAAAACCATTTCTGATCCACGTCAACCGACAGAAAAAAAATTTGGTCCTGTGTAATAAATGATAAACATAAGAAGTTGTTACTAGTTTTCCCCGAAAAATTCACATAGAGGCGTAAAACATTTTTTTTTAAATTTTGGCGAAGGCGCGCTATAATTTCCATTTGGGAGTTTCGACTTTTTCATAGTAGTAGTACTGTTCTACCGGAAATAATAATCAAGAGCAAACTCACAAAAAATTAAAAAACTAATAAGAAAATATTGTGGCACATTAACAATAACAGGCACAATTTGGGGTTTTATTATTATTGGGTGCACCGAACTTAGCGCGAGTATGTTTTCTTAGGTAAAGTTGTCGCATGTCCCGTTTTTGCTGAGGGGTGAGGGGTAGTTTTCGTGAAAACTGGTATATTGGGGTTTTCGAGGTTGCTGAAAGTGAATCTGATAATAAAAAATTCCAAATCCACCCCCTGAGGGGTGGGGGGTAGTTTTCGTGAAAATTGCTATATTGGGGTTTTTCAGGTTGCTGAAAGTGGATCTGATAATAAAAAAAAATTACTTCACCCCCTGAGGGGCAGGGGGTAGTTTTCTTGCAAATTTATATATTGGAGTTTTTGAGGTAGCTAAAACTGAATCTTTTAATAAAATATTTCTAAATTCACCCCCTGAGGGATGGGGGTAGTTTTTGTGAAAATTGGTGTATTGGGGTTTTTAAGGTTGCTGAAAGAAAATCTGATAACAAAAAAGTTTTAACTGCATCCCCTAAGAGGCGGGGGATAGTTTTCGTGGAAATTGGTTTATTTTTAAGGTTGCTAAAAGTAAATCTAATAAAAAGTCCATTTTACGCGCGGAAGTGTAAAATGGGAAAGCTCTTTTACTGGGCAGTGTATTAATTCAATAAAAATCAAGCCCAAATTAATTTTTTATATTGATAGTTGTTAAAACCTCCAAAACGCGCTAATAAAGAAACGGAATTTTTCATTTACAATAATTATACATTGTAAAGTTTTTTTCGTCTCCTGTAAAGTTTTTTTTCAAAAAATAAAGCAATTATTGCAAAGGTTTTTATTTTTGAAAATTAAAGTACAAAATACTGTCTTTATAATAAAAAAGCAATCATTTTAAAAATAAAAACCTTTGCAATAATTGCTAGAAGTGAAGTTAGCAGCTTTTCGACTAGCGTTTGAAGCGCGTGAAGTAAGCAGGTAAACGCATCATGGAAAAAGTTACATTTGGGAAAAAGTTAGGGTTGCCTGTTTTTTGCAGATGGTGTAACTAAGTGCCCTCTTTTAAACGGTATCAAAAAGGACAATCCGTCCAAAAGTGGAGTTAGCACTCTAAGCCGACGATATTTATTAAATACGTCTGATGTAATTCTAAATATATGTTAATAACATGTAGTTGAGCGATTTTAATAGAAGTACCCATATGTACATGTAAACGCCAGCAGCAAGCTGTCGCTGGATGGAATGACCTTGCCTAAAATTTTAGGGACCAAAGCTTATGGTAAAGACCTCAAAAAATAAAGAATACTTTTCCTATATCTTCAAAAAAAAACTTACCTATTTCTTAGGTTAAATCGTCCATAATGTTCCAAAACAATCTCCCGCCATGTTTCCGTCAAACAAACCCCTTTTAAAACGAAATTAAAGTGAATTATTATTAAAAACTGACTAGATGGACACTAAAAACATTGTTACACAAAATATAAACATTACTTTCAACAAAATTGTTATAAAATTGTCTTAACAACGAAAATTTTGCAAGAACCAACGCGCACAGCCCACAAGATCACCGCCGAATGAAAAACAAAAGAAGCACGTGTCGACGCTTCGATAAATAGCCACAAGTTTTCTCTCTCTATGAGCTTAACGTACTATTTTTTTTTTAGTAGAGAATGCGAGTTTTTGCTCTTATCCTGCTATCAGGTATGTTTTACAATTTTATGCAACATAATTTATGTTACATGATTTATACCCAAAACATTAGGTGTCTTTTCATACAGGTATTTTCTAATTTTCATTTTGTAAGTGGGTCAAAACATAACCTCATTTAATGCGGCATATTATTTTTTCTTTAAAAAACTTTGTTTTAGGGATAAAAAAAGAACAATAAAGGACTGTCTAATTGAGACATATTTATAGAACTCTTATAGTAGTTTCGGGTTCATGGATTATTACTATATCCATCAACACGGTTAAAACGCGAAACTACTAGTTATAAAAATAGTTATATATGGTACTAGTGGGTAAAGTAAGATATTGCCCATGAGAAAATTAACCTGCGAGGCGTCAGCCAAGCAGGTTAATTTTCGAGAGGGCAATATCGGTTTACCCATGAGTGCCATACAAGGTTTTATCCAATAAATAGCGTAGAAATTCATATTATTAAAAATTTTATTGACATTTACAAGAAAATAATTTGACAAGTGACAGTTGAGTGGGTAAAATAAATAATTATCCACTTAATAAAGTAAAAGCCACGCGGGGGTTATTATTGAGTTTATCTATTTAAAATAAAGCTGGTAATTGTCTTAGGGCCACTTGCACCAACTTATGGTCTGGGATTATCTGAACTAAACCGAGTTTAAGTTAGAAATGCTGCATTCTGATTGGTCCTTGGTCGAGTGCCACCGACGGAATTTTCCGTCAGTTGCCTGTGGCTATATCGCAAGCATTCAGTTACTGTGGCACTGCCCGAGTCGTAGTTTTTCACGCGCGTTTCAGATTTATTGTTTGGACTTTTTTTTGGGTAGTTTTGAAAATACAAAATAGTAACCGGCACTGGCGAATAGGTGCCATAAATGCGATTTTAAATACACCCTGTATATCTTACTTTTTAAAACATTTTTTTGAGAGAGTTAAAATAGTCTTGAAAATTAGAATTTTTGTAAAAAAATCTTTAAAAGAATATTTTTAATTAAACTTTTTAACTAGCTTTAAATTATAAATATAAATGAAAATTTCAAAACAAACCAAATCAATAAAAAATCGCATTTTTTAACAAAATTTTTTAAAATCCAACCCTCAAGAAATATAAACAACAAATAAAAAGTATAATGAAAAAGAGAATTTTATGATTTTTAAAAATAAATGACACGTTCCCCACCGTGGCCGTATTTTAGAAGCAAAAAATATCAAATATAAATATTTGGCATACGTATGCCAATATTATTATCTTAAATTTTAAGTGCATCGATTTTGAAGTTTATACATATTTCAACTCGTTTCAAAGTTAAGAGGGGAATGACTTTTGGACCGCACTGTATATTATAGAATTTAATTTTAAATATCCGCGGATTTCTAGTGAAAAAGCTGGCATTCCCAAAGTGGGCCCACACACGGATCTTTGTTATGTAACAAAATTAATGGAGAGCCCCTAGCACAAGCCAGAAGCTTATTTGGGGTTCTCCATGACTCTGTAGTTATATAAATAAATAATAATAATAATGTTTTGGATAGTTTATTTTCCTATTTTTCTTTTTTTTACTCAAAATTTTTAATTCGCTTTTCGAGCCTTTTTTCGGGGCGCTTGAGCTTAAAATTAAAAATAGCGTAGAGGGAGAGGTTAAAAAGTCTATAAAAATCATTTAAATACTTTATAACATATGTTTTTTTATGTTTAAAATGTTGGTGAATGCGCCACAAAGTTTGTCGCACGATCCACCACTTTGATCTCTATTATTTAAATTAGTTACCATGCCATAGTTTCTAGATTATAGTAACGTTAGTTGTGCACACTTTTTATTATATTATTTTTTGTCCATTGGTCGCCCCCTCCTAACTTTTGGAGTTGATATATAAACTTCAAATGTTTTTAAACTGAAATGTGATACATCGTTTTAAAGCACATAACATTCTTTATTAGACCAAATATTTTATGTGAAGGTATATTTTTTTTAAAGGTGTAGAGTTTTCAAATATTTATATGATTGCGAGTTTCTTATTTTTTTTTGAATATCATTTTACATTAGTTCAAGTACAATTTACCTCATTGCAACATGGGATTAGTCATTTAACAAAAATTAATTTGATTTTTTTGAAGAAATTTTGACAAGCATTTCCATTTTCAACACTATTCCAACTCCCTAGGGGTCTAGGGCCCTCAAAAAATTAAACTATATGTTTGAACAGAGAATTCTATGAGCTTTGAAGCTTTGAAATATGTGCAGCACGATCCTCTTTCCATTTAAAGAAGTAGCATTATAACAAGCGCGTAGATATGGGGGGGTAGAGGGGTATTTACCCCCCCCCCCCCCAAGAATGTTTATTTGTTATATTTTTTTGTTATTTTAAATAAAAAAATTTAAAATTTAAAATAATAGCGGACAATTTTCATGGATATAAAAAGTATACATGCTTTTTTCCTATAAGTAGACTTTTTGTAAAAATGTTTTTTCAATATTTGCAATTTTGGCGAATGCTGACTACCCCCCCCTTGAACCAAACTTTTAATAATTTTTTTAATAATCTATTTGTTTCAGGTCGTCACAAATGCTATGGCAACTAAAGAAAAGAAAACACCTCTGAACAAAAAAGAAACGACAACAGACCCACTAGATACAGAACAAAAACCCGCAAAAGCCAAAGTTCCTAGAAAACCGCGAAAAATTGGCCCAAAAGGAACGCCAAAAAATGTTGTAGTCAGAAAAACTCGATTGGGAATAAATCTTAAAGCAAAAGCGAAAAAGCCGAACCAACTAGGAAAAAAACTTGCCAAGACTGTCTTAAAAAATGCTAAAACCGTAGAGGCTAAAACGAAAATTCTCAAAAATGGCGTCAAAGAAGTCAAAAAACCTAGAAGAAAAGCCATTAAAAAAGACCCAGAGGAAGAAAAAATTCCGACGGAAACACCTGACGTAGAAAAAAAACAACCCAAAAAAAGACTTACAAAAAAAGCTTTAAAACTACAGGCTGATCTAGAAAATAAAAAAATTAAAATAGAAACTGATGATTCGCTATCGGTTGCAAGTGACCTTACCGATGCATCATTTTTAGATACTCCTAGACCTGCCTCTCGAGCTAGAGGTCGGAAAATAAAAACAGAACCCACTGAAACTATAGAAGACGTTATGAACGATTTGTCCAGTTTAATAAAGACGGAAGATATAAAAAAAGAAAACGATTCAATGTCAGAATCAAGCAAAAGTGATATAATAAAACCCAAAAAGATGACTAAAAAAAGAAGACTAGACTTGTTAAAAAAATGCATAAAAAAAGAAACTTTAGAAAATAACCTTAATATAATAGAACAACAGAAAGTTATAGATATGTTAGATTTAAACGTCGCTAACAAAATCAGCATTAAACGTAATACCCTGATGAAGCAAAGACGGCATAGTATAGAAAAATTCCCTATTGGTTCTTTAGATTCGCCTTTAAGTCTTTTTAGTCAGTTACCAAGAAGCATGAGCCCTAGATCTAAAAGATCCACGAGGGGGCGCCAAAATAGTGACGCGGGTCGTAGATCAAATCCATATGCTACTAGATCAGATTCTCCTGCTAGGATATTACGTAACGGTAAAAGTAGAAAAGTAAAAGATCATCTACTGCACGGTTTGGAGACTAAAAAAAGGCGCAGGTTACATTCTGATGTTTCTAAGTATGAATATGAATCTGATAGTAGTTTTTCTGATATGGCTTCTTTGACTGGTACAGATGCTTCTGATGTGAAAGACATGGATGATCAAAAAGGTGAACTAATTCATCCGGCCGCTATAAAAAGAACACCATCAACAGACGTGGTGCTTAACGATAATCCAATCACAGACACAAATTCAAATTTGTTTAATAAAAGTAACGCTTTAGATATTAACTTAAATGATAAAATTAAAGCGGAAAAAATGGACGAAACTGAGTTAAAATCAGTAGTAGATAAATGTTCTAAAGTGCCTGAAAAATCATTAATTTTAGACATTATGAAGCAGACGTTTAATGATAAACCACCGGAAGCGAAAACTATGTTAACTTCGACTTTTTATGGTAAATCGAAACAAACTATTGAAACTGCGCCGAAAGTTGCCGAAAACAAATCAGAAAAAATAAAAGAAGGAAAAGAAAGTTACATATTTGAGGAAAATGAAGCAAACGAAATCGATGTATTTGAAGAAAAGGAGGTTATGAATAAAATCAATGAACTTATTGCTCAAGAAATGGTTGTTAATAACATCAAGGATGATGATGAATCTGAAATGGTTGAAACTGAAGAGAAAGAGGAAGAATTAGATGATGATGAATATGAAATAGTTGAAACTGAACAAAAAGAGGAAGAATTAGATAATGGTGAGTCTGAAATAGTTGAAAATGAACAAAGAGAGGAAGAATTAGAAATGGATGAAGAAATAGTAGAAAAAGAAGAATCTAAAACTCTTGAGGAAAAGGAGGAATTACAAGCAGTGGAAGATAAATTAAAAGTAGTAGTAGAGAAAGAAATGGTAGAATCACAAAATGAAACAGAGGAGGTAGTAGAAGAAAAAATGGAAGTAGAGGAGTCTATTAACGACGAAGAACAAAATTATGACAATACTGCAGAGCAAGAAAAAATTATCAAAAAAACTGTAGAGGACGAAAATACGATTGAAGAAACAGTAGAAGACGAAAATGTTACTGAAGAAACGGTTGAAGAAGCAGTAGAGGAAGAAAATGTTACTGAAGAAACGGTTGAAGAAGCAGTACAGGACGAAAATGTTACTGAAGAAACGGTTAAAGAAGCAGTAGATGACGAAAATGTTACCGAAGAAACGGTTCAAGAAACAGTAGCAGAAAAAGAACATGAAAAACAAGAAGCAAATAATGTACAAGAAGAAATTGAGACTGATGAGAAAGAAGAAGATATAAATGTAGATAATAAAAATGAAAAGCAAACCAATGTTTCTGAAGAAAAGGAAATTTCCTTCGAGTTTCAGTTAACCGAAACTGAAAGTCAAGAAATGGACGTTTCTGAAGAACCCACTGAAAAAGATCCTTTAGCGGAAGAAGAAGAACAAATATCTTCGACCATTCTCCATGATGAAAACTCAGAAGTCAATAAGGAAAATGCCTCAACCAACACATCAATCAATCAAAGCCAAATATTGACCGAATTAGTAACTTTGGACGAAACTGAGGAAGAAAAAGCGGAAAAGGAAAGAATTTTGAAAGCCCTAGGGCTACAAAGTTTGCAGGCTGCGGCGGAAGCGAAAGAACTTAAGGATAAAGTCGTAGGGGGAGTAGGGGGAAAAAGTGATAATTATACTGGAACTTTAAAGACTGTGATTAAATTACCCCGTGGTGATAAGAAGAAGCGAAATTCACTTAAGTTGACTTTACAGAAGCATAAGGTGAGGGAGGGGGATCAGAATTTGGTGGGAAATGAGGATGGATACAAAATTATGAAGGAGGTAAGTTGCTAATTTATTGCAGATCGAAGTTTTAAAATGATTATTTTTTAACGTTTTTATCAACCAATCATTTAACAATATTTCTGACCACGTGTTTATTTCTGTCCAATTACAGTTATATCGGGAATTTTCTACTGTAGAAAATTCTAGTGAGAATCGCTGTAGTATTTTGTTTTTCAGCATTTCTCTTTTACAAGATTTCATACCTAAAAATAGCGAATTTTTCCCGCATAATTCTCAGCCTCATTTATGAAAATGATTTTATGGGATTTCTTAGTAACTATTCTTAATTATAAATTATTTAAAACAATTTTTTATTTCTTTATTTGAATTTTTTCAGTAATAATAGTTGTCATTATACAAAATTCACCTTAAGACAAAAAATACTTCAGGATCATTTTTTAATAAGTTTTTGTGCTTACCCTGCGAGTTATTTAATTTGACGAAACTGAACCAACCATTTTTTATGATATATGTAGATATATCCAGAGATATATGTAGATATACCCAGCGATATATCTATCAATTATATTTTTTTATATATAATATATTATATATTTTTTTATTTTCAGAGCACGTCTTCCAACTGGAAACATGGCAACAACTCGTCGGATACGGCTGGTGCGAATCGAAAATCTCATTATTCTAACAGATCTAACCTGGGTAATTACTTGGTTTTGGGCTTTAATTTTCTCCCCCTTTCCCAAACAAAATATAGCGTCTAACCAGTATAAAAAAAATCTACTAAAACTTTGAAAACGACCAAAAATATGTGTTAAATGCCTGTCTGTATGCCCTGGTGGAAAATAACGTAAGAACGGCTTGACTTAACGTTAGATGAATGTGGTTTGAATGTTAGATGCCTAACGTTAGGATCTAACGTTAGAAGTATTAATAAATGTTATATAACCGTTATTCTAACGTTAGGAAACTAACATTAGGAATTCTAACGTTGAAATCGGAACATGTATACATTAAATACGCGTTAGAAAAAACGTTTATCTAACGTTAAATTTCTACTAGGGTGTAAACCTAATAATTTTAGAATGAAATATAAGATTTAAAACATTCTTTCGCCAAACGGTTACATCAAATATGGTTAGCATTGGGGTGCGGCATGGGAGTACCTAAAACTAATATTTTTGAGGAAAACTTGCTTAAAAGTTTTTAATTTATGCGAATTTTGGTGTATGGGAACTAGTGGGAAACTAGGGAACTAGTGGGAAACTAGGAGAGTGAATTGAAGTTTTAAGGTAATTAGTTGGGGTAGTTAAGAGTAATTAGAGAAATTAGTGTCAAAAATTGTCTAAATTGCGGTGTCATAATTGCTAAACAGCCCCGTATAACCTTTTAATAGAATTTAAACCCTAGAGAAGTAGAAATCACCATAAATCAATACGAAATATAAAAATGGCTTAATAAACGTTTAAAGATTTTTTTATATATTTTTTATATTGGTACCTATATTTTGCTTGGGGTTCTACACTTTTTCTTTTCTATATTAATATCGCATGGTGTTTTGTGTGTTTTTTAAAAGCTTTTCTTAAACTATATGTATACAATAAGCGAATATTTTTTATAGTAATTTAAAAAGTCTGTGTACATATTTCGGAAGTCTTTAAAATTCGCAAAAATCCCAACAAAAATCTCGAAAATCCCCCAAAAATACGCTTCGGAGCACCCCCTGGTAATCTAATATACAGTAGTCGGCATAAACTCAGTTATGACTCATCAACGTTGAAAATAAACACAGAGACATAGGCTTTTTGTATGTATATATATATATATATATATATATATATATATATATATATATATATATATATATATATATATATATATATATCGGTGTTTTTCGAAGAAAAAACCGATATTCGATTTTTATCTTTTAAGAATACGAAAGTTTGGAATTTTTATTTATCGATAACTTTTTTTCCCACCTAACTCTTTTAAATGGAATCATTAAAAAAAATCAAGATAAAAAGAAATAAAAATGTAAATATTTAAAACCTCGCGAGCACTGGAAATTCGCCGATAACTGCTAATATAAAATCTATTTATATATAGCTTAAGAAACGCTGATACCATGAGATGGTGACTAAATCATCACTATGATATTATGTTAACTGTATATATTACATAGCCTTTTAGGCAAAATCGCTTTTAGAGAACGTGCAAAACTAAATACTTTTTTCCCCTTTAAACTACAAAGAGTAACGGTTTTTTTTTTCAAATAGTGTCCATGTTTGGGGATAATCTTTATGAGAAATCCTCCTCACTTCCTGTAGCTTAAAAATTGACTACATACTAAACTTTACGAGCTTCACCTAATTTAAACAGACATTTTTTTATTTTGTAAAAACACCTATCCCAAAACCAAAAAAGTAGATAAATTTGAGTTTTTTTATGCATCATTTTAAAGAATATTTAATTGCATCCTAAAAACAACGTAGCTTAATTTTGTAGAAGTTAATTTCAAAGTAGGTGTAAGTATGGTTTTTTCATTAAAAATCTTATTTTTTGGACTTTTTACCAGATTCAATGCATGAAGATGTTTTATAAAAATCGACGAAACGTTAGATAGGTATATATTTCAAAAAATACGAGGAACTGTATTTTTTTACAAACCGTAAGTAATTATTTGGACTTTTGAACGCCATAAGATTTCAGCTTAAAGTTGGATATATATTTGTTTAGGGCACAATGGAGGGTGGCAGGGGTTTTTTTAATAGAAAGAAGGGGTGTGTGATACAGTATTATAAAGCTCATAAAATTATCTATCGGAGCATATATTTTTTATATTTTTTAGGGAGTTAAAAATGTGTTCAAAATGAGAATTTTCGTTAAAATTTCTTAAAATTAAGCAAACAATTCTTGTTTAATGATAAATTGCATGATGCAAAGATGTAAATTATAGTTTTAAGCTAATTTTAAATGATAAAAATTACAATAAAAACATTTTAAAAAATTTTAACAAAAAAAAGTGAAAATTTCACACATAAAATAAAAAAAATAATAATTATTAGACACGTACTGAAAATTCTACAGACGTAGAATATAATTTCACAGATATAAATATTTTTTTACTGAAATTCTTAAATTCTAAAAAATAAAATAGTATTTAATCTAAAATAAATTTTAATTTAATTCGGATATACTCGGTGTAATAATTATGTTAAAATCACTTTGGGTGTCTATAAAATTTTAATTTTTAATTTAATCAATATTTGACCATAGTTCTGTAGCCGTCTATAAATAAACAAGCTCAATTGATAATTGATTGGGACAAGTCGGGATTTTTTTCCAGAAATATTACAATTTTCGAGTAATAGACAGCAGCAGACTTCGTGCACTATACAGCGTTATTCTTTTAAATGGTACATCCCCCGTAACTTTTGAACGGAATAAGATATAAGCTTCAAATTTGGAATATGAAAATATATCACACAATAAAAGCTATTATTTGCCATATTTTTCAATTTTTTATTCGGTAAGGCGGCATCAGGGGGGCAATGGGGGGCAATATTTTAAATACCTCAGTTTTTAATTTAGCGAAATCTAAATTAGGTCATTCCATTAAAAAATTTAACACAAAATGGCGTTGAATTTGACGATTTAAAAAAAAAACTTTAAACAACGCCATTTTCACAAAAACAAAAGAAAATCAGTTTCACATGAACAGAAAATTCTTAGCCTACTACTAAAAAAATTGAAATGTCAAGTTTCAGAAATATTCCAATATGAAAGTCATCTTGTTTTTATGAAAAACGGCTCCTGTGGCGCCATCTTTAACGCAAATATCGACTTGTGATATATTAATGAAAATAGAATTTAAAGGCAAAACCAAAAATGTAAACAAATATATAGGGTTCCATTTAATAATCAAAAGTTGGTATCACTTCCGCTTAGACTGGAAGTGATACTTTTTATAATGACCACGCCAAAATGGGGGTATTTACGGTTTATAGAAGCTCTGTAAATGTTAAAAAGTTATCTGTTATAGTTACGGAGATTCGTAGGCAATACTTCTTTTAACACCCGGTATTTTAAAACTCATTCTAAACATTTTTGCACTTTTAGTTGGTTACCTATTCATTTTCTATCTAACTATATTTTATTTATTTGTTTATCATTCTTATTTATATTTCTATTTAGTTATATTATGACACGGACATGAAAAAAAAACGTTATATAGGTACATAGAGGATGAAATATGTATTAATTTAATTTAATTTAATTGGTAATAAGTAAAACTAAAGATATAGGTAGTATTAATCTACATAATATTAAAATGACTAACAAAAATTACTTAATAGGACTTTACCTTGTGTGGAATCATATTTAGTTAGACTTCGAAATTAAACATCAAATTTCAATCATAACAAGCCGTGAAGATATTTAATGCTACGCATTCCATTATATACTTTTTACAGTGAATGGTATGTTGCATTTTCCCAAATAACGCAAGTTAAAACAATTTAAAACACAAAATATTGATGCCAACAAAAGAACACTTCCCCTGTAGGCAGCCTACAGTTACTGTGGACCTATTTCATTAAAACAAAAAAACTAAATTACAAAGGCGAAAAAGTTTTGAAAATTATTTATACAAAAAAGAAAATAAATTTTTTTCTCAAAGAAAATTCTTTTTTTTTTGCAAAATACCGAGTATGTTTTTTTTTCGAAGACAAAAAAAAATACTTAAAAAGTGTCTAAATTAAAATTTTAATTATTTTCTGTTTTTATTAGAATATATTTTAATGAGAAATAACATAATTTAAAGGCATAAAATCCTATGTTAAATTTGAAGTTTTATAGTTTTTTTTAAATTGCTTTAGGCCTATGAAGTCTAACAACAGTTCCACAAAGGAAAATGCCCTATATGTTATTAAACCCTTTAATCTAATCGAATATTTTTAGATGGGAGTAGTGAACATACGTCCGATGGAGAACAGAGCACCCAAGAGCCAATCAAAGCACTTGTTATACCAGAAAAAGCTAGTTCTTTCAGTATCCATCCAGGTCGGCTGTGCAAAGACGAGTGTTCCTATTGTTTCGGGAAGTTTGGCCTTTTCGACACACCTTGTCATATAGCTCAAATGAAAAGTGTGGAAAGGCAGAACAAAATATTAGAAAGTGAGTTAATATATAGCTAAAAAAAATACTGCTGCCAACAAAACACTTTTTCTCACTACCAACTAGTTAAGTTAACATTACTTAATCAAAAAGTCGACAGTAATGGAAAGTACTATATCAGCACACTTAGCGATAGATAAAATCAATACAAACAAAAACGGAACTAAAGACAGAAAAAACGATTTACCGCACAAGGACACTAAGTGTGCTTACATTTACCGCAGGGGGACATCTAGACACAATACTATTATTCCTAATTTTATAGAGTGATTGCATAAAAAAATGATTTTCTGTCTTCGGTCGTGTTTATGGACCTCAGCTCCGCTTCGGTCCATAAAATACGACCTCACAGAAAAATTCAGTCACCTCTACTAGAAGCGCAAATAACTATTTTTTCGCAAAAGATTTTTTTTTGAAAACGAAAAAAATTTGATTTTTTACGCATTCCATATACTGTTCACCCAACTTCAAAAAAAAAAGATGTTATTTTTTATTTATTTATTTATTTATTTTTTTGAAGATGCGATATAAAAACATATTTTTTTTTAGCTGAAAAACATTTGACCAGAGATTCTTGTTTGTGCGACGCGTGTTATAGACACGTAGATCGAAAATCAAACACACCCTCGTACACTAACAGGTCATTTAAGAGAAATTCCTTGGTTGCACCGGGCCCTAGACAAAATCACTGTCATGTTTTGGGCTGTAGTAGAGTATCGACGAATATTTTGAGGAGAAAATGGATAATCAAAATGCGGAAGAGCATTTGTCAAGTGGTAAGTTATTTTATTCTTTCAGTTTTCAGTCATTCGATCTACAGAAATTTTTTTTTTATTAACTAACTTGTCCAAAATTTCCCCTTTTTAAAGTTCATAATCTTGCTTCTTGGTAAATAGTATATTATGCACCTAGTATGCGAACTAAGTCTTTAGTGTTCGAGACTGAAGTTTTTGTGCTGAGACGAAGTCGAGGCAAAAAATTAGTCGAGAACACGTAAGGCAGTTCGCATACGTGGTGCATATAATGTTTTTCTTCTACCTAAAGCTTATAACTACAAATAGCAGTCAAAAATTTAGTTTAAAAACAATTTTGACATAGCTGTCAGTTTGACAAATAAGTTGAAAAAGTTTGTAGTTGTCTTAGTCTTTTTTCATTATTGACCGTCGTCAATAAACAATGCTTAACAACGGTCAACAATAAATAAGTTCATTGATTTTATTGGTTGTCAGGGTAAACAAGCCTTGACAACGGTAGATAATATGTAAGCTAGCACTTAATTAGGTAGTAAAAAAAAATAGTTATTTTATTAACTAGTGTATTAAGTGGATAAAATCACTTAATACACAAGTTGAGAATTAAATTTTATCCAACATCCTTTCATTTTAAATAAGAATCTATAATTTTGCAAAAAATTATGACAACAAGATTAAGTTTTCTTAATATGCAAAATAGTGAGCCAGACATTTTTTAGTCACTAGTGGAAAAAAGAACTTTTGAAATTTAAAAGAGTGCTAAAAACAAGTGTTTCTACGAAGGTGTTGAATAAATCATATTTTTGTTACAAATTATAGATAACTAGTATTTTTCTATGTGTAAGAAACCACATCGAACGCTTTTTCTAAATCAGTGACAACATCCAAAACAAAATATTATTTGGTAATTATTACTAAACAATATACTAAATAATTACAATTATTGTTTTTGGGAAATACGAGCGGGGGTATTGCAACTTAAGAAAGTAAAGTTAGGGCGGGGAAGGAAGACAACTTTTCATCAAATTAGAAAAAATGTGAAAAAATTGCTTTGTTTTCCCCAGTGAGTCAGCGTGTTTCTCTTCACGTTCTGCTACCCGTCTCACATATGGTGTGCGACGCCCTTCATATGACGAACGTCGCCGTCTCTTCAGATTACCAACCCAAATAGACAGACTTGAGCGAGGTTGCTTAATAACTACATATCGCATACTACACGATAACTTTTCTGTTAACCTACGTGAGGTGTTTCAAATGAATCACAACCCTCATTTAAGAGGACATAATCTAAAACTTAAGGCCTATTCAGAAGCCTACATAAGAACATAAATCATAATAATGCTATGCCGTGATTGGCTTCAGTTGTTTTCAAAGCAACCTTGAAAACCATATACCAACTTTCACAAAAACTACCGCCCAACCCTCAGGGGGTGAAATTAGAAAAATTTTATTATAAGATTCAGTTTATAACCCTAATTTTTCTTTTCAGATAAATATAGACTTAGATAACCCAGGCTTACACTCAATCCCAATCTGCGACGAGCACTACGCGGCACTCGAACATCTAATGGTGTGCGCAATGTGCAAAAGACGATTGGCACGAAATCACGTGCACTATTTGGGCCCAGAGTCCGCTGATCTAAATGCGGCCCTGAACTCCGAAGGAATACCCTTAACTATGCCAGATAAACCGGTGGTTTGCAAACTGTGCAAGTGCTTTGCTTCAGTTGTTTTGAAAGATCCGGAAGAGAGGCCTGAGAACAGCATTAGTTTCTTCAATGAATATAAGAAAAGGTATGGTAAATGTTTTTAAAATAACTTCAAATTTTAATTACTGCATCTCAAAAAGTCCAAACTCTTGTTCTAGTTTTTAATCCACTATTTAAAAGGAAGTTACAGTATTTTAAAATTTTATGAACATGCTTCAAACAGGCTTGTAAGGGAGCTACACACGCCCTTTTAAGAGGGCTTCCAAAAAATCGGTTTTTAATAACTCAGGAACTCTTCGACTTATAGCAACGAGGTTTTGAATGTGATCCAACCTTAATAAGGCCTATACTACGATGTTATTTTACAAATATTTTGTAGTGTGTCACTCCTCGAATAAATATAAATTTTAAACTTGCACATAAACACTAGCCAGTTTGCTAAAACATATCCATATTTTCAGGTTATTACATTTCAACGACATTGAACCAATGGACGAGGCGGCAGCCGAGGAACCAATTGTCATACCCTCAAAAGCCGAAAAGGAAACCGGCAAAAAGAAACGAAAATTGAGCAGGCATGAAGCCACTTCTGACACGTCAAACAACGCAGAAGAGGAAATAAAACCCAAAACTGAACAAAAATCTAGAGTACCTTCAATAGACTCCAATAATAGCCTAAATAGCCAGTCGAGGTCAGGCAGTCCATCAGACTTCGGAGGTGTAGATTACAACACCTTAATACCAGCGATAGCTATGGATTGTGACAGTGATAACGAGCAGAAAATCGACCAACGGTTCGAGCACAGCATCTCAAAGGAAGTAGTACTTAGCAAAAAAATATCTCCATTGCAAGAACGACTCGAGGGAAGACTAAGTTCAGTGAAAGAAGCAGTGGAAATCTCGAAAACTATAAAACAAAAAAGTGATAAAAGTGAAGTAGCAGTGCAAAAATTAGGTTCGAATCCGTCTATATCCGTAAGACAGTTGTTCCAAGGCGAGGAAGAGCTACCGTTACACGCTAATATAGAATTCAACAACGTTAAAGAAATAACAAAAGAAGGCTGGGAAAAATGCACCTCAACTATTCAGTACGATAAGGACACTAAAAACTTGTGGTCGGAATTGCAAAAACCGTACGGAAATCAAAGTAGTTTCTTACGGCATTTGATTCTACTGGAAAAATATTTTCGAAATGGTGATTTGGTGTTATCACCTAGGGCAAGTCACTATGCAGCGAACTATAGTGAATCAGTAAACAACAGGTTACGGGCTTACGATAATATACCTTCACATGCTGGTAGTATTCAACCTATAACTATGATACCGTTTAACAGACCTCAAAAAAGTACTTCTGGCATCATTACTAGTTCAAATCTAATGAATAATAGCGCTATCACCATCTCTAGTAATAACGCGATCTCTGTCACTAGTAATAACGCTGTATCTATACATAGTAATAACCCTGTATCTATACACAATAATAACCCTGTATCTATACATAGTAATAACCCTGTATCTATGCATAGTAATAACACTGTATCTATACATAGTAATCCTGTATCTATACATAGTAAGAACCCTCTGACCAATTATGGTAGTAACCCTGTCTCCATTCATAGTAACAGTAACGTTCCAAAAAGTACTCCCATAACTCTATCACAGTTAAATAGCCCCCCTCTTTTACCTCCTAACGTTTTATTACAAACTTCTATTAAAGCTAAACCTGTAGCAGTGCCTCCTGGTTTGGTTTCGCTTCATAATCCCCCTATAAGGCCAGCTGCACCTCAAATTAATAAACCACCCCAATCCCAGAAAATTAAATTCCCAATCACGAAAAATTGGAGACCTAACCTTATACCTATAGATCCTAACAAGAAACCTACCGAAAAGAAACAAGGATTGGTTCAGGTTATTTCTGGTGGAAAACCATATCATATTACTTTAGAGGATTATAAGAAAATGTGCGCGATAAAAAGAAGTTTCGAACTTAAGCAGAAAAAATTGCAAGAAAGTGTTAAACCACCAAGTCAGCAATATAGTTCACAATTAAATCAGCATTTAAATCAGCAATTAAATCAGCACCCTCCAGTACAGCAGAAGCAACCAATGCAAATGAATCAAAGTTCACTTCTGAAACCCATTACTCCAAAGAAAAAAGTTTTGGTAACCCATTCTAGAATGGATCACGAACCATCAGAGGGTGAAAGTATATTAGAAAAGTTAGACAAGCAAGTTAAAAAATTAGATGGCGTTGAAAAAGTACCTTTAAATTTACCAAAAATACCAAAATCTTTGACGGTTATACCACAAACTGTGTCCAAAAAAACTAGACCTCCTAGTCCTGTTTTGATTATCACTCCAAAACATAGTTCAAATGCATCATCATGATTAAAATGCGACAATTTTATGAAGTGTTTATTGTTGGCTTTTAAAAATTGTTATACAAAAATGGTTTACGGTTTATAAACTGACCAAAAACATTAAATATTTTTATTTCAGTATGTAAATACACCTATAAATGTGTTATTGTAAAGCAAAAAACGGATGTTTGGAAAGGGTATTCCTAGAACAATAGTGTGCGACAATGGTACTCATTTTTGAGGAACCGAATTGCAGAAAACCAAACATTTTCAAAATATTTATTATTAGTAATACGTAGTAAATTTAGTACATTTACTACCACCGTGGAATTATAATCGTCTACCTACATTAAAAAAAGTAGAGAAAGGAATTAGGATTAAAAGAATGTAAATAAAATTTGAAAGAAAAATTATAAACAAAAGAATAAACCAATAAATTAAGAGGTAAAAAGTTTTAGTAAAAACGGTAATTTTTCGAAATTGTGGTAAACGATTTACCAAAAATCCAAACCATCTAGCTTTAAACAAATTATCAAGATGTTAAAATTTAAATGTCCTAAGTGCCTATAACACAGTCCAAGTTTTTTGGGGGACTATAGTTTATTTCATAGGTACCTATATATTTATTAACCCATTAAAGAATCTAAGTTTGATTTTTTTTGGATTCAGAATAAAGCACTTTTTTCCGAAAACTTTTTATTTATAATGTATTATTTTTTTTTAATGATGTTCTACAAACAAAAAAGCATCAAAACTATTATAAATAATATTTTTTTAAAGCAAACTGTACATATAAAAAAACAATCAGTTATATTGTATAGTATACTAAGCAATATGATTTACGTTTTATAAAAATTATATATAGAAGAAACTCAATAAAAGTACCATTATAATTTATGTCTACAATATCTTGTTTTTAATTCATATTTAATTTTTCATTCATTATTTTCAATAGTTAATAGTAAATAAGATAAAGTGGCACCTTTTACATGGTGGGAGGATGAATCGCATAAAAAACAGCGTCGATAAAAATAGAGCAGCAAAAACAGCGCAATTAAAAATAGCGCAAAACGAACTACAATAACGGCGCAAGGGAAAATTCGCGCATGAAATAAATCGTGCATTATTAACAGATTAAAATAAAACCAACAATAGCTATAGTTAGTTATAACGTAACCTTCAACTAACCTTAAAAAATTATTTAATGCACAATATTCTTTAATACAATATCTTAAACATTAATAACCAAATCAAATTTTATCCCCGAGGTATGCTTATAAGTTTGTCTATGTCTTCTTTTTTATAATTATTGATTTTGTTTATATATATTTTTGTATTTGCGTTGTTTTAGATTGCGCTTAAATATATATATTTTAATTTGCGACAGTTTAATTATATTCCGATTTAGTCTTGCACTAAAAAATGCGCAGTTGCTATGGTACAACCAATCACATATTAGCTAACATAGCAACAGCGTATACGAAATATTTTACAATGGTCAATAATTATTCTATATTATATAGGTCGTGTTGTTTTTTTTTGCGCCATTATTGCTGCTCTTATTCGCGCTATTTTTGCGCTTAAAACCACGTCTTCCCCTTTTACACCAATGTTATTTTATTCACAATCATAACTACTAAAAAGTAAAAAGCTGGAAAGTAGGTTTCTTCCTTACTTACGTAATCCTTCTAAAAACATTACTTTTTGTCCTTGTATACCACTATATAGTAACAATACCTAGATATTGTTACTATTTAGTAGTTTTCAAGGAAGAAAAGACATTTTTTGAGAACACATCGCCATGGCTCTTCAGAACCGGCACTAGTGCTGCTAAAAAGTATACAGGAAAACAAAAACCATGGCTAATTATGTTAAAAATATTAGGATTGCAAATATAATCATATAAATTCGGTGGGAATTTTTTATATTTTCGGGGAACAACTGACCGTGGTTTTCGCTCCTTGGTCAACTATCTTAGCTCTCGCTGCAATGATATCTTTCCCACCTAGTACGTAATTACGTGTGTAGTATATTAATATACTACACACCTGGAAAACAGGAATATTCATAAATTATGAACTTAACATACCCCTGTAAAAAAAACAAGTAGAGACCAGTAGGATCCAGTAGATTCCGATTCGTTTTCTACTGGTCTCTACTTGTTTTTTTTTTTTAACAGGGACATGCATGTTAAAAGGCGGTACCGATATTGTACTCCACTGTACCATCTTTTGCATAAAAAGTTTCGGTGGAATAAGGGTTTTTTATGCAAAGGGTAGTATTTGGATGTTTGCATTCAAACCTCCTTTTAACATGTATGTATGTTAGTTCTTAATTTTCGAATATCCCTAACTTTTTTCCTGTCTGTATTAGCTAATACAAATACAAAACTTGTTTATTTTAATTTAATTTTAATATAATGATTTAATGTAATGCCAAAAAAAAATACAAAAAATAGCCTCTTCCACAATTGAAATAAATATATTTATTACAAAGCTATATATTTATTGTGTTGTCCTATCACCAATGTATTGCACAGTGGTCCAAAAATTAAAAAAAATTGGATGTTAAGTTTAAAAGTAAATTTTGACAAAGAGGTAAACCTCTAAAAAAATGTGTACACCTGAATTCCTTTCAGGAGGAAATACATTAAGATCTATCTAGAAAAATCTTAAAAATTACCTAAAAACAGGTCCCATGATTTGGTAAAGATGAGATTTCCTCGACAGCTTCCAAGGATTCCTTTAATTTGTACACCTGAATTCCTCAGCGGTTTTCCCCTCGATTTTGACCATTCTGTTTTCTGAAAAATAATTTAAATTTAGTTTTTTTTCTTGGTTTTTGAATATTGTGTATTGATCACTTATCTTTTATTAATATAAGTACTTTTTTCAATGCCTACATGGTTATTTAAAGATTTTATTTATTAAACAAGAATGGAATGATATACTTTTCTGAAATGTTGGATTTTTACATTAAATTTTGTTTTCACATAATTATTTTTGTATCCAAGCGGGCGTTAAATGTCAGTTTATGCCCGATTTGACAGGCGTAAAGCATCACTTTTTGGTCCTAATGCCATAATAGTCTATTATGCACTTAGTAGGCCTCGAGCTATAGCTCGCATATATGCCCTTAATGTTCGAATCTGAAGTTTTTTTGCTGAGACGGAGTCGAGGTAAAAAATTACTCAATAACAAAAGACCAATTTTTTCTTGTAGGGGCGACAAGCTTTGGTTGAAACCGCCAGGGACAAAGCTTTTTTCCTGACGGTATTTTTTTGGGCGTCAATTTTTTTTTTGTATGGGGAGCGCCAAGTTTGGTAGAACCCGTCAGGGACAAAGCCTTTTCGTTTTTTCGTTTTTTGCCTAGGGCGGCAAAAAGCCGCCCCTGCAGAAAAAATATATTTTCCAACCAAACAATTAGTTTGTTTTATAAAATTACTTAACCCTGTCTAAAATAAACATCTGTGCTCTATATATGCCAATATTCAAAATCAAATGAGCGAGCCTATTATATTTTTCAATGCAGTCGAAACTTATTGAGACTAAAATCCTATATCCCGAATTTCAATAATTTTGGCTAAGAAGAACCCGATGTAGGTATGATTATCTTATGATAATAATATATATCGTTCCAAAAATTATACTTATATTTCTATGTACTTTTTAATTTTTTCTTACGGTAATTATTATTTATTTAGTGTGAAAATGTTGAAAAAAGGCTGAACTATACCGGGCATCCCATTCAAAATAGATCACCCCAAATAACTCTTAATATTTTATTCTAAATTTTAAACGCCGAGGCAGGTAGACATCTCTTTAAATATTAAATGGGAACATAGCTCAAGATATTTCACACTACCCATTTAAATACAATCGCAAAAAGAAATGACTTAATTAAACAGACAATTTATAGAGATTTAGTTTTTTTAATGGTTCCGGTGCAGGCGCGGTCTTATCGCATACTCAGTGTGGAGGGCGGACATGGTCAACTAAATACCTAAAAGGTATACAAAATTTGACAAAAATACTTCCAAACAACTAGCAGCCAAAATCTGTATACTTGTTACTAACAAATTGTTAGTATCAAGTATACAAAATATGACTAAATTAAAGGCCAAGCAGGGGTGGCATGACCGAGCCTGTTTCCAACTAAAAATGAAAAATCAATGTCTTGGCGTTAAAAAGTTAGTAATTATTAAAGTGTTTTGTTTCATATGGTATACCCAGTATATTGTTATTACTCGTTTCTTATTTAAGCCCATCAAAATTACTACCTTCTAGTTATATTATTTATTAAGTTTACTGTTATTGTGTAAATATTTATTTGGTCTTTTATTACAAATAAAACAATATTTGCAATCATATAGGTTTTTATTATTGTACATTAAAACTCTTATTAAAAAACTCTCAAATTTTGAGGGTTTTGAGTTAAGAATTAACATCCAAATCCCTAAATCAAGTGCTTTTATCCTTTTTTGGAAAAGTCGATTTTCGTTAATTTTGGCCGCGCAAGAAAAATTTTGGCCCATAGTGCAAGGCAAGTCACACTTGCCTTAATTTACACTATATAGTAATAATGTAAAAAATGTTATATCCAATTTTTTTTTAAATATAACCGAAATATATTAGCATACCTCGGGCGATTGCTAGCTATTAGTCATATTTTGCCATGTTTTTTAGCTTTTTTTATAGATGCACTGGCGTTTCTCTGTTCTAGAGGGGGGACCGGTGCACCGCGGTGGCTTCTAAACTGTGTTTAATTGATGCTACGGTCATGAACGAAAAACAGCTCGCTTATCCCCGACGTATGATCATTAGACTTTTTAAATTATTCGTGTAGTAGATACTTACTATCATGGGCAAACAAACCCGATACTTTATTATCGCTTTAAATGAAATGCGAAGGTGTAACTATAAATAGTGAGTTATTTTTTTGAATATGAATTTTTAAAATAACTTTGTTGATAACAATTATAATAATTTGAATATGCAAATATTGGAATTAAATTTTACTCAAAAACTGATCGACAAAAAAATAGGGAAGAATTTTATTTAAAAGTATTAACGACATGCAGAGTCCACTCTTTTAACCCTTAGCTACTGATGTGGAGTCTGACAGATACTGTGGAAACTATAGTTCCGTAGCTATATAGCTACACTATATAGTTTCCATAGCTATAGCTACACTTTATATAAAGTGTCACAATGTGACACTGTCACATATTCAAATCCGTGCACGGATTTAAAGTTAGCATTCTAACTTTAATAACCCTATTTATTAATGGAAGTCTAGGAGACTCCGCCTCAGTAGTTAAGCAAAACATCTTTACGGGTCAATAAATATTTATATACAGGGTGTATCCACTTTAGAGAAAAACTTTAATATTTTAAAATATACAGGATGGTCCTCTTAGGGTGGGTAACATCTGAATATTTTCTTTTTTTAATGAAATGTTGTATTTTTTATTATGCCATCTTATTTCTCATTAAAATGCCTTTATTTTTAACACTATATTATATGGATCTATTATATAAATAATAAACTATAAAGTTTTTGAGATATATATATATATATATATTTTTTTTTTGAGAAAAAATGCATTTTTATTGATAAGATAAAACCTTCTCCAATTTCTTTATTTTTTGTCAAAAATTAATAAAATTTTGCAAGCTTATCATAAAAGGGTGTATCTAATTACTTTATGTGCAAAAAATAAAATATTTTATACAGGGCGTTCAAAATAAATATTTAAACTTTTGGACACTTCAAATATAAAAACTCTATTTTTTTTGGAATGCTATATTTTTATTCACTCGTTAAGTGTAGAATGAAATTCTGCATAAAATGATATAGGATACTTTATAGATCCGTTTAGCGGTTTTTAAAATAATTGAGTTTGGACTTTTTAAGTTGTCAATTTCAAGAATTTTATTTTATTTTTTTAATAAGAAGGCCGGCCTTTACTAGGTTTATGGTCAAACTCAATTTTAGTACCCACATCATATTATTTTACGGACAATAACAAACACATATTTAATATTTTTATGTCTGTACATTGTACTTTTCTCAATTGAAATTATTATATAAACGAACCCCAATTATTCAATGAAAGATTTACTACCACATACTCTATAGGATATAATAAACTCTATATAGGTCCACATAGTACCTATTTATATTATAAACAAATTAGAATTTTGGCATTGCGCTTTTTTTATAAAAAAATATGCGGGCTATTATTATAAATAGGGAAGGAAATACTCTTCACAGCACGTAATGCTAGAAGAGTAGTAGAGTCAAAGTTACAGTTATTCGGACCGACGTCATCACAATATAGTATATTAAAGTACTAGTTTCATAACATAGGTTTTTAGCGCACGAGTAAAAGTTTAGAAAACGAGCCGCTTGCGGCGTAGGGTATACCTACGCAATAACAGCGTGACAGTCCAGTTAGTTAACTTAAAAGTGTCTAGATATTTAGGTACTTAAAACAGTGTTTTAACCGAGGTTAATGAATACTTCGATCCGAACAGTGTTTATAACTAAAAGAAACTCTCGAACCTAGGGCAGGCTTCTTTGTGCAAGACACGGGGGTTTAAAAGAGCTATTCGCTCGGCAGGTACCCCACGGTATTCCAAGCGGAAGTCTTTGCGATACAGGAAGCGGCAAGATGCGAAGAGGTTCTAGGGAGCAACGGATCAGATGTATACATCTGCTCTGACAGTCAAGCAGCCCTCAAGGCTCTCAGTGCACCCGGCACAAGATCCAGTCTAGTGCAGGAATGCATAGAAGCACTGGAGGAGCTAGCGAGGAACAAAAGATTCCACCTTGTCCCTGGACACAGCGGGATACCAGGCAACGAGAAGGCAGACGAAATTGCCAGGCTCGGAGCCGAGACCCGAACCATGCTTCGTATTACAAGGAAACAAGTCACATCAGCCCTCAACACGTGGGCTGGCGAAAAACTAAGAGAAAGCTGGTCAACGGTCACGAACTGCAGGTAGGCAAAGGACTTCCTCTCCGGTCCAAGCAAGTCAAAAACCGCGTGGCTACTAGGAAGAAGCCGAGCCACGATCAGCCAACTCACTGGGATCCTTACGGGTCACTGTGGACTAGGAAGGCACCTGTTCAAGATGAAGGTCGGTAACGACCCCGTCTGTTCGTGTTGCGGGATAGACGAAGAATTGCCCTTCCATTTCCTAGGACAATGCGATCGGTTCGGCAGAATACGACAGGAGATCTTCGGAGTGGCAACGCTCCAAAGAGAGGAGTTGCGTACCCTGGACAGATATCGCGAACTTTGTAAGGAGGTCCGGCAGGTTTAGGCAGGGAGTAGGGTAGATATGTGGCTGGGACAGCTCGGGGCTGGCAAAAAGGGCCATAATGGCCTAGTTGCCTGGCTTGTAGCCTCCCCACCCTTACTACTACTAGGGTGACCAGATTCGTCCCCGGAAAACCGGCATTTTAGTTTTTACTCAAAAACAACTAAAAAAATATACGTAAAAAAGTCCTATTTAGTTAGGGTGAGTAGTAGAACTAAAAAAAAAATAAGTAAAAAGTCCTATTTAGTTAGGGTGATCGGATGAAAATATTGATGTCCCTACCCTACCCTACTCGAACCCGGCCACGGGAAAACTCTCTCAATTTATTTGGTTTTTTTCTTCCGAAAAATTAACCAGGGTTTCTCTATATAATCATGACGTTTCCAGTGCGGATGTACTAATCGGATATGTATCCTGACTTGCGCACTATCACTGATAAATTACTGTTGTAGTAACAAAAATACACAAGATACATCACAAAAGATGGCTAGTTCGATGCACTGAATTCAGGTGCCAAGAAGGCTACATCCGTCTATTTCGAAGGCCACGCTGTAACTGACGGGAAAACTCAAGCTGAGGTTTTCCCCTTCCTCGCCCTGAGTCCGGTCCTGGTAAAATTATTAATGGTTAACATTTCTTTCTGCTAAATCGATTAATAGTAAGTACTTTTTAATCTTAACATTATTCCCCACATTATAAAGAATAACTAATTAATTAATAATAATTTATTAAAAACCAATTTTCTTCGAATGTTATAAATGCCGGCCGGCTCAATGTTTACGTGGACGAGTATATTTCCGTGCATTTATAAATTAACGTATGTCAAAATACAATAACAATGTTATATGTACCGGTGCGGTCCAAAAGTCACCCCCCCCCCTTTTAACTTTTGAACGAGTTGAGATATCGACGTCAAACTTAAAACTCTTAAATAAGACAACTTAAACTATCTTTTAGCATATATTTGATATTTTCAGCTCTTAAAATGTGGGCAGGGGGCATGGGGGGACATTTTTTTAAATGGAAAGAGGGGTCGTGTGATACATCATTTTAAAGCTTATAAAATTCTCTATTTAAATAACATTTTTAAATTTTTTAAAAATGTTTTTTAAGGTTTTGATTTTTCAATTTTTTGTGCATTCGATTTTTTAAGTTTGTTTTTATAAATTTTTATTTATATCAACTAAAATTAGTTTAAAAATATGGAGTGAAATGGAAAATTTTATAAGCTTTAAAATGATGTATTACACGACCCCGACGGTCTAATAAGGATTTTTAACCCCCCTCCTCCCCATACCTATAGGTAATTTGTGCACGGCCCGTTATAAGTAAACTTACTTTTAATAACAAACTACCTTTAATTTTCTTCGTCACTTCGCTGGATGGCCGAAGGCTAGTTCCCCTCAGCTATTACTGTGGTTCCTCCAGTCATCTTGGTCACTTGTTTCGTAAATAAGCCTCCATATATATTTTTGTCTGCAAGCACGCAGAAGTTCAGCGGCTGAACAAAAACTATTTAGCGCGCATTTACGTTCGTATACGTTAAATCGCGTAGGCATGTCTGAACTAGAAACGGAAGAAGCGCCATCTGTAACTTGCTTCGCATCGTTTTTGTTGATTATTTTTCGTATTCAGTGATCAGCTGACGTCAAAAGAGTCGACAACAAAAATAAAATGAAATTCGTACTAATATTGTTGTTATTTGGCCGGTATTTTGTGGTAAACGGGAGTTCGGAAATAGAAAAACTTTTAAAAACAATCCACGGCAATCCCGATCCTGAAGTTGGACGCACAGTGGTAATTGATGCAAATTTTGAGGATTTTCAAAAACAAAGCCGTATTCAAAAAAGAGCCGCAGAAAACGTGACTAACTCTGCTATCGATGTAAAGGTAAATATTTAAAATAGATAAACGAGAAGTTTCAAAAAAGCGTCATGAATTTTGACGTTTGAACAATAAAATGTGGTTATGTTTTGAACACAAAAGTTCTAAAAAGGACCTCATTGTCTTTTTTTCTAGTTAAACGATTTGACTTAAACCATACAATAACTCGTTAACATTGTTTATGGTAAAAATGGATTTTATGTAAAGCTATGCAGTACCTACTGACTTCTGGTTAAATTTAAGGTGACTAACCCCCAGTTAACAGATAATGTACCATGAGAGACGAACCTTCACACATACTTTTGACTTTCTGGCCGTGTGAGACCAATGTGGTCTCGCATGACCCTATCTGATTTGGCTTTGTAGCTCACAGCAGTCTCTCACAGCAATGTTAAATCAATGGCGTTCAAAAGAGTGAGGCCTGGCGGTCCCGAGATCACTTTCGACCTGTGGATATGAGAGACCAAAGTCGTGCTACGTTGCCAGGAAGGGTATCTTTGTATCAGGCAAAAAAAGGGTATCAGCCTTTGAGGCCGAAATTTTTCAATGCATGGTGGCACTCAACCTGTTAAACAATATCCTTTAATGATTAAACAAACAAAGGATACTTTGTCAAACTTGTCTTTTATTTTGGTTATAAATCCATCTTACGTAGGTATAACTGAGTTAGTAACTCCAAAAAATATCTTTTCTCATAGAGTGACATAATTGTTAAACAGCCTTTTAAGTCATAAACACAAATAATTATTGTTTTTTATCAATTATTGATAATAATAATTATTATTAACTATATTACCTATTCATTTATTTATGTGCCTATTTTTAAAAATAAAACTATAAATGTTATCTTTAGCATGATAATAATGGTAAATATAGAATTAAAATTATTAGGCTGGAATTTTCAAAATTGGCCCTAACTTGATATGATATCAAGTTGATATACCTGATAAACCCTAATTCTGCCCATCTATGACCAGTTGTCCTATCTGCAAATTAGATGTTTTGAGATATGGCCAGTTTTATTGTTTTTGTTTGCACTTTTTGAAAAAAAAATTAAATAAATTTTGGGTTCTGCTCTATTTTAAATCAAAAATACGTGATATCATTTGAAAAAAAAATATTTTTGTTTGTCAAAAAATTAATTCATACTAAATGCATTTGTCCTATCTGAGAAAGTTAGGAGATAATGATCTAAAATGTCTAATCAAATTACTAAGATCTGTAAAGTTAGTCCTAGTCCTGACTTATTCGTCTAGTAAAGACTAGTTAGGACAATTTTATTTGAAAACATTGAAGATTTTCCACATAGGACAAAAATCTTAGGCTAATTTTCAGAATTTAGGTTTTATATAGGACATTTCTTTTTAGTAGTGAATTTTTGCAGATATGACAACTTGTTTTAGCAGGGCAGAATTAGGTTTATTAGTTTTAATACAAGATATTTCTTTCGTTATTTTTTCGAGTATTTTGACGAAATTTTCTTATTATCTGTCTGGAAAACCTGGATTTTATTTTAAAGTTTGGTTGGCCCATGTTGAACAACAATGATATACTTTGAACTACATTATACTAGGTCAGGGGTGCTAAAAATATATTTTGAAATTGAGCCAAATAAATATTTACTTTGAGACAATGGAAAAACTAACAAAATACATTGGCCGAGACATTGGCCCTTAAAGACACTAGCTGACAAAAACAATAGCATAATATTATTAAATAAGTATATAATAATTACTATTAATTAATGAGGGTGATTTGGGACACGAGCAGATAGGCGAGTGGCCTAATCACCCGAATGATTAATAGCTATTATACGCGAGTAGAATACTAAACTTTATCCACGGCCGTCTTAAAGTTTAAACAGTTTATTTTTACAGACCCGTGATTAATAGGTCAGTAAAATAAACTGTTTCCAAACCTAGTGCAACGCAGTCTTGGGCTCGAGCTTACCTTGACTTGGGGTCTGGGGTACCTTGGGATTGCCACACCCGTACTTGTTCCTAATAAGTCCCTGAGGGCGAAAAAAAAAAATGATATCATTAAGATGTTATTGTTCCCATAAAATTTTAAAGGGACCTAACGTGAGAATACAATTTATATATATATATATATATATATATATATATATATATATATATATATATATATATATATATATATGTAGTATGCTGTACTGATATTATCACTTATTAAGTGAAAATACTTTACCTACGATAGTTTTTTTACCCCTCTTTTCTCTAATCTAAAATCGTGCTTATTGTTTGCTTTTTAATTTATAAAATATAATTTATTTGTGGATTAATACGTTATAATTAACAGGTATGTGTATTAAATATAAATTATATTCTCTCCCTAAATATCAATTCGTGATACTAGTATAGGTACCGGTGTTTTTTTTTTCAAATTTTACTCATATTAATCCCAATTTTTGGAAAATGCAACTCCTGCTAAAGCAGTCGTTGCATTTTCGTCATTGGGATTAATATTCTTTAAATTTATGTGTAAAAAACCACCAATACCTAACCTAGTATCAGTTATGAATCATAACTTATGATATTACCCCTGACAATATTTTCACGATTTACTCCAATACGGCCGTACACCGGTGTACCTATATGGTTTATGCAAGCTCTACAATTAGCAATTACTACAAAAAAATAACGTGGAAAATAACTTTTAAGTTTTATCTATTTAGCAGAAATTTTATGTATCATTATGACTAATAAATAATAATTATTAATATAAAGATATTATATCTTTGTACTTTAAAATTGTGAGTAATGAATTATGTTTAACTCAAAACTTGTAAACTATACAGGGTTGGAAAAAAAACACTTTTTTTACAAAAGACCAGGCCACTGGTCAAAACATGGTTTAAACCGGCCGAAACTGGTTTAAACCGGTCAAAACTGGTCGCTATCAAAATTGTTCTAGATTGGAGTGGAGTAAGGGGAAAAAAATGTAAAAAAAAATGTTTTTTCAATTTACTTTTTAAAAAACATTTTTGTTGTTATTTTTTTTTATTATTTTTTTAGTAAGTATTTTTTTGTTGGAAGCAGTATTTTTTATATTTCTATTTATTTTTATTTAAAATATTTTGATTTCGACCACTTTAGTGGTTTAAACCAAAAAGTTTAATTTAGACCAGGCCGGTTTAAACCGGTTCAAACCACCTGGTTTAAACCACACTGGTTTCTTTCACCCAACCCTAAAAATATACAATTTTGTTATTGTAAATTTACAAATAAATTACTGTAAACTTGTAGTTTTCAATACTTTTGATGTAAATTTCTAATAATTTACACATTTTTGTAGATAATTAAGTTTTTGTAAATCAACCATTTTTTTTTTGTAAATGAACTATATATTTTTTTGTAAATAATTAGGTACCATGTTAACATGTTTGAAAATTTCATCAAAATACAAAATAATTGTAATTTTTACAGTAGTTATGCATTAAAAATACAAAATATATACTGTAATTAATTCCAAAAATATTGATATATTTACCCTAAATCTAGTGTAAATAAAATATAAGAAAAAATCGCAAGGAAGTTGTATGCAATTTAATAATATTTACCATTTTCAGTTTAATTAATTCATTAAATTACTGGTAGCAGTACCTATTTTTCACTAATTTATGAACTTAATTCTCTTTCAGATAAACCCCCTTAACGACACCCATAAACAGTTGATGGTCCACTGGGTGGGCGACAACAGCAACGTCATCATCTGTTTGGCCCGCGACCCAGCTTTGCCCCTCCTGCTGGACATCTTGCCCGTCAACCCCTCCGCTGTCTACATCTCCTACAACTATGGAGATACCTACGAGAACAAAACTGACATGTTTAAACTGTCCAATGGCAGTTATGCCACCGTCGAGAAGTTTTATAACCATCCGAAGTTTTCATCATACGTAAGTTTTTTTTCACGACTGTTTTAGATTGTAGGCATATATCGAGTACAAGACCACCATAACTCAAAATTTATCTAGATTAGAACAATATAATAGAGCAAAGATCTCAAAATCGATAAATTTTGAGTTATGGTGGTCTTGTACTCAGAGTGCGATATAACTAGATATATACCATGTTTTTGAGATTATACAAAACGGAGAAAACAAAGATAAAATGATCAGATCAAGACTGACGTGATTGTAGTGAGGAGACGGCCCGTCCGATGCGCTGTGTATCATTAAAAAAAAAAATACCACGTCAGCCTTGATCTTTGTTTTCTCCGTTTTGTATAATCTCAAACACGCGCTATATTATAATAATATTATGCATATATTATGTGCAAATGTGCAAGTCCTTTGAGAACAAACTTTAGACTAGGATGTTTCAAGAACACTTTGAAATAGAAAACATATTTTCTACATGGTAAAAAAACTTTGGTCCAAATTTATAGTCTCTATATTAAAGCGTTTTTGGAATTAGTAGTTTTTTTTTCAATTTAACACGCAGATTAAATAATGTCTTGTTATTCATCTTCAAATTACCTAGACAATGTACGACCTATAGATGCTCAAGCTTCAGATTGACTATTGCATCAGTCATTTTACAGATTGCCAAAAATAGCATAGTAAATTCGCAGATCACCCAAAGTTGTAGTGATTTTGCATAATGTCTGGTGAATTGGTCAGTGTGCGGAATATCTAGTCATTTCGGAAATTGCCGGATTTTTTACATTGCCCGTAACACATAAATATTTTCCAGTGTATTCTCAATTGTACGTAGAAGGTACCATGTGTCACCGAGAAACAAACGGGTAAATCGAAACAAGTCATGAAGACATGTAATGCTTTGCATTCCATAGTACACTCTTCACAGTTGATATTGTATAGCGTTGTCTCTCTATAAAAAATAAAAATAAATTTGTGGTGATCTTTAAGTGTGTAAAATGCATTCTATTTAAATTAATTTTGTGCACTTATAAATTAAAATAATCTTAATAATCAACTAAAATCTGCAAAAGTTGGATTTCATAAAATCATATATCAAAATTTAATAAATTTTAGTGTATTGCCACCCTTCGAATTCAAGATTCCCCGAGATACCCCAACCAATCAAACTTGTTTTTATATAATCTTGTAGAACATTAGCTGTATTAAAGCGTATATGCAACATTTTCCAACTTTTTAGAAAAATTAACGACGGCGCTGCGGCGCGGCGTGGCGTGGCGCCGCGCCTGCTAAAATTATTTTTTTAAAGAAAACTTTTATTAAAAATATTTAAATTGTTTTAAAGCTTCCCCAGATGAATTATTTTAATTATTTCCAGACAGCGCTCTGCGCCGCGCCGGCGACGGGCACTATATATGCCGGCGGGGGCGACAACGCACACCTCTAGCCTACTAGAGACTAGACTAGTCAGACCCCAGTTGGAAGTTGACCATGAGATATTATAAGGGATATTTTTTGATTTTGTCCAGTTTTGTCCATTTTTGTCCAATTTTGTCCGGTTTTGTCCACCGGCCTGGACTTTTTCGAAAAAAAACTTTTTTTTCAAAGTGCTCTAACGATTATTTTAATTTTGGTGTTTTTTGTTTGGGTTAAGTCTATGAAAAAGATTGAATAATAAAAATTGGTGGTGCTAGACTTTTTATTTAAAAGTATTTAAGGCCTCCCGTGTTTTAAGGAAACATCTTTAAAAATAAGAATCTTCCTCTCATAGAACTTGATTTTTCCTGAAATTTTTGATCGGATAATTCGTTCTTGAGTTATCGTGTAGGTAAAAAACGTGACATCGAACGGACGGACCGACCGACTGACATTTTTAAAGTTACTTATTTTTCCAAACACATTTGTATCCAAGAAGTTTTTGTCTAGGACGATTTTTGGGATTTAAAAAAATTCCATACTACTATATACTCTTCTAGCGCGTAAATGCGCTGTAAGTATAATAAGGAAATGCTTTATTATGCAATATTAAATAAATTTATTAACTATGGTGACAAAATTAACTCCTAAGATATGCTGCCACCGGTTTTTAAAAATTAAATTGTTCCTTCAATTTATAGTCTGACCCGGTGAACTTTTTCAACAAGGTATTTTCTCCCGGCTGAATTTTGGTCTTAAGGCGTCATTTTTTTTTATAGAAACAATAAAGATATCATTGTGAAATTGTGTAGGTACCTATGTTTGTTTATATTCATAGAAAAAATAATAGATTTATAAAGTGCCATTTTTTTGTCATAAAATTTTGTTGAAAAAAAAAAAACATAAAAAAAGGTGGGCGCCATGATTCCGGCCGTTTGGATTGACTGAAAAACAAAAAATAAAAACGGGATATTGTAAAGTATTGAAGTCGCTATAGCACTATCTAGAAGAACATTGTTTGGCCAAAAAATAAGAAAAATGGCGGACGTTTTTCAAATATTTGTGCAAAAAATAACATCTATTTTTTTTTATATTCTTTGAATAAAAATCGTTTAAAAATGGATTATTTTTAAAATTTCCAAATTTTTCAAGCCGATATTGGTCTAAGAGCTGGTGACCATTTTTATTTCATTATTTGCTCCGAGATTTGTTCCCAGTATTATATTTTATATATGTCTTAAAGTACATTCAAATTAGGCTACTTGCAAATCACCAGATTCTGGATCGGGTGTCTTTGGATGCTAGAAGCCTCGAAAAGGTGGTGAAATGGGGACACCGAAAAATATTTTTTTAACTTACAGAATCAAACAAATTACATTTATTACATTTAGATTAGTCTATTTCTTTAAAGAATTAAGTATCATATATTTTAAAGGCACTTTTTAAAGACTGTTTTCACCCCTTGGCCCAGAATTATTGTGTATATCTATGAAAATGGCTTAATCTGAATGTATTAAATGAAATGTATATGACTCAAGTTAAAAATAGATTTTTTGGTAGCTCATTGCCATAGCTTTTGGAGCTTCTAGCACCCAAAGAAACCGGATCCGGAGTCTAGCAATTTGAAAATAGCCTAATTTGAATGTACTTTAAGACATACATAAAATATAGCCAGGAGCAAATAATGAAATAAAAATGGTCACCAGCTCTCCGACTATATCTTGAAAGGTTCTAGCGTTATGCTCACAGACCAAAAAATCTCAAATAAAATTGCATTCTTACTATCATTCTGCGTCATTAAATTTTGTAAATAAAACAAATCTTTAGCTTTAATAAAATACACTGCCCAGTAAAATCTCTTTTCCATTTTTCAGATCCGCGCGTCAAATGGATTTTTTTATTATCAGATTTACTTTCAGCAACCACAAAAAACCCCTATATACCATTTTTCACGAAAACTAGCCTCCACCCCTTAGAGGTGGAACTGGAAAAATTTTATTATCAAATTCAGTTTCGTCATCCCCAAAAACATCTATAAATGAAAATGCTGAAAGTAAATCTGATAATAAAAAAAATCCAACTCCACCCTTTGAGGGACGGGGGGTAGTTTTCGTTTGGACTATTAACGCGCGAGGTGAAAAATGGGAAAGCGATTTTACTGGGCAGTGTATTTTTTTGTATAAAAAAACATTTCCTATATCTCTGTTAAATAAATATTTTGCAAAGTTGATATAATAGGTAGGTTTATGAATATTTATAAGGACTATATATTTTTGCATATATGTAGACCTAGAAATAGTTCTGAATATTTGAATAAAAATAAAATACAGCAATATAAAGGGCGATTCACATATTGTTTCTCCAAATCAATGATGATTTTTTTCCTTTTAACCAAAGAAGATTTATATTTTATTGTGTAAGTTTGTTTGGACTCAGATTTTAGAGGACTACAATGGTGTAAGGACAGCTCTCAGTATATTATTGCTTTCCCATTTTAAAAATTTCGGAAAGCCTTGTATTTGTGCAAAAATGTTCATTTTTTTTGTGTATTTTTGCGTTTTGTGACGATTTATGTCGATATAAATCAATTTCAAGCAAAACTATGATAACCTAAGAACGCTTTAATCTAGACTTGAAATTTGGCATACAGGTGTGTTACCAAAAGTTCTCGCTCGGGATTGGTAAACATAGGGGATATATGGGGTAAATACAATAATTTTTCACGAAAATTGCTGTATAGGGGTTTTTGAGGATTCTGAAATTGAATGTGATAATAAAATTTTTCTAACTCCACCCCCACGGGGGTGAGGGGTAAATATTTTTAAATATTTTCAATATTTTCGTCGAAATTGGTATATAAGGGTTTATGGGACAAAGAAACTGAATTTGATAATAATTTTTTTACAATTCCACCCCCTAAGGGGTGGGAGGTAGTTTTTGTGAAAATTGGTTTATATGGGTTTTTGAGGTTGCTCTAAGTAAATCTAAGAATAAATAAATTTCAACTCCATCCCCTGAGGGGCGGGGGCAATTTTCGTGAAAATTTGTACATAGGGGTTTTTGAGGTAGCTAAAAGTGAATCTGATAATACAAAAATTCTAACTCCACCCCCTGGAGTGTGGGGGGTAGTTTTAGTGAAAATTTGTATACGGGTTTTTGAGGTTGCTGAAAGTGAATATGATAATAAAAATCTATTTAACGCGCGGAGGTCAAAAATGGGAAAGCGATTTTATTGGGCAGTGTATTAGTATTAAACTAGTATATTAAACCTAGTATTACTAGTAAATTAAAATCATTTTTTTTTCATTTCAGTTTGTTTTTACGGACATACGAAACAACAGGATATATTCGACCAAAAATCTGGGAAAAACCCTGGAACAGCACGAACTTGGGTTCACGCCTAGCGAAGTATTGTTTAAGCCTGAGTCGCCATCCATCTATCTCGTTTTGGATAAAAAGGATCCAGAACGTAAGGTAAGTACAAAACAAAAGATAATCAAGCCCTAAATAGATGGACGGACGGACAGAAAATAAAAATTCTTCATCATTCGATAAAAACCGCGTTTATATAATTATATTTTTGATTAGCCTTTAAGCCGATATACAGTAGATAGAACCATAGAAAATAAAAAATAAATTATTTTGAAAAATACTCAAAAAAAAACATTTTACAGGACTTTTTTATCGCACTTGCTATTTAATAAACTCGCGCTACGTAGGTACTCTAAATATTCTAAGCTAGTTTTTTTATATATTATTTGTGATGTGCCCACAGATGAGAAAAATCAGGGAATTTCATCAACTGTAAAAAAAAACAGGGAATCTTAATTTGCAAAACATGTGGTCACCCTGTAAATATCTTTGATGAACTTACGAATTTCTTTAATAGACCAGTCAAATAATAAATGTATATTGCAGTAAATGTACACGATCTGATATTTTAAAGGGTAGTAGTGGATGGTAACAGAACACTCCTGTTAGTTTTTCACCGGGTGATTTGCGTAAGACCTCCTTTACGCTATCTTGAATTTTATCGGTTATCTCGGTAAATATACATCTTACGATAAAAATGCATAATAATAACGAAAATTGTTGGAAATTTGCTCTTTAACAAAATTGTTTATAATATAATAATATAACCAATTTTGTTAAAGAGCAAATTTCCAACAATTTTCGTTATTATTATGCATTTTTATCGTAAGATGTATATTTACCGAGATAACCGATAAAATTCAAGATAGCGTAAAGGAGGTCTTACGCAAATCACCCGGTGAAAAACTAACAGAAGTGTTCTGTTACCATCCACTACTACCCCTTAAAATACCAGCCCGTATACATTTATTGCATTTTCAACATCGGAATTCCTCGTTTAACTAGGAAATAATATTTGACTGGACTATAAACTAAATAAAGGGGAAACTACGATAATTTTTTATTTACAAATTAATTTTATTAATTTAATCAATATATAAATATTACCTTATTTAATATTGATAGATAAGCAGAAATATATACATTTTTAAATAAAAATAAAGAAAATAATAACAATAATTTAAGTACATAGTATGCATTGTATGCTATTATTCCAGACAATTAAATAAATATATTGGTAATAAATAACAAAAAATAAATATTTATTTCATCTAAAAATAACCGTTTTTTAATTTAGAATGAACAAAAATTCATATGTATTTATAATATATGAAAACAAAATTAATATAATACTTTAAGCTTATTTTTACCATTTTTTATGCAAGTATATATTTTTACGAGTATTCTTATTATTATTATTTTAGGATATAAAATCAGAATCTGGACTTAAAAAACTAGCAAATTACCTTTTGGAAATACCAGCGAATAGTAGCGATTTTTTTTATAAAACCTGAAGCAAAAACAGCAGAATAATGAAATTTTTAGGTATTATATAAATAGTCTAATAATAATATTTTATATATGTACATATAAGTACATTCAAATTAAGCTATTTGCAAATCGCCAGGTCCTGGATCGGGTTCCTTTGGATGGTAGAAGCCTCAAGGTGGTGAAATGTGGTCCCCGAAAAATATATTTTTAACTCACCGAGTCAATCACATTACATTTATTGCATTTAGATTAGTCTTTGCACAGGTTTACACAATTTAGTAGGCTAAGGGGTAAAAAAAGACTTCAAAAACTTTATCTTCTTCTTCTTCTTCAAAATTTCCTTTTGGACACTAAATTAAAGTGACCCAAAAGGACTTAATGGTCTTGAACTCTCGTTCTTATTGACCAGGTACAAGTATTAGAGACTTGAAGCGAGTCTCTCTAATCGTTTCAACTAAATATAATTTCTTATCAACATAACCTCACAAAAAAAAAGGGGTTAACCCACAAAAGTACATCACAAACATAAAATATTCAATTTAAATCAATTTAAATATGTAGAACCGTTTCGTAGTATAGATATTTTCTTAACAATCACATTTTAACATAAAACAGTCTGGCTGTGACTAAACACCGTTAAATGATTTACCAATCGCGCCGTAGACTCTTGTTGCCGGTTCCACGGGTGGAACGCAACATCACAAAAACTTTATCTGACATATGTCAACATTAAAATGTCTAAAGAATTTTCATTTAATCAAAATGTAATTTTATAAATTCTCATTAAAAAAAAAATAGTATCGCATATGACAAAGGCACTTTTTAAAGACTGTTCTTACCCCCTTGGCCCAGAATTATTGTGTATAATTATAAAAATAGCTTAATCTGAATGTAATAAATGAAATGACTCGCCAAGTTAAAAATAGATTTATTGGTAGCTCATTGCCATAGCTTTTGGAGCTTCTAGCACCCAAAGGAACCGGATCCGGAGCCTAGGTATTTTAAATTTGAATGTACTTATAGACATATATAAAATACATCCGGGAGCAAATAATGAAATAAAAAATCCGACTAAAAAATCAAATAATAAACGGTTACAAGCAATATTATTGTTCCGGTATATGCAGAAAAGCAGAAAATTAAAAAACTGTCCAACTAACCAACCGATTATTTTCTTATTTTTTTTTTCTCAATTTAAAACATGAAACGAAAATGTAAGTTAAAAAACAGTTTTTTTCTATCCCGTTTATTTAAAAAGGTGTACGCTTGCAACTGTTCAGTTTAGTTTAGTCACAAAAACAATATGATATTTTTAATATCTGAGGTTTAGCTACAGATACAAACTGATTCGTCATTGAGAGCCAGATGGCTCACACTGGTCTGGAAACATAGATAAGGGAATGTCTATGTCTGGAAACAACATTTAGCTTAACTTTCATATAACCCAAGTTTTTTTCATAGTTTAATTAGAGCTTTGGCATCTTTTTAAGACCAAAAAACGATTTTCGTTTGTTTTAACAATTTTTCATAAATTTTTAAAAAATTTCAATTTTTTTAATTTTTTTTTGCGAAAAACGAAAAATTAAATAAAAAAAATCCAAAAAAACTTTCTTGAAAAAGTTATGTTAATCGGATTTTTCTTTCAGATTTTTTCGATTGATTTGATTGTAAGTTTAACCCTCATAACTTTTTTGTTTTTGGGGGAATTTAATTCAATTACTTACAATAGGAATTTTCCCGTCGTAGAACTTGAAAATTTTAAGTCGATCGGATTATTCGTTCTTCTACAAAAAACGTGACATCGGACAGACGAACGGACATTTAAAAGAAAAAAGTTTCTTATTTTTTATGAAACATCCAAGAATTTTTTGACTAGAACGAATTTTAAAATTTTTGCAAAAATTGAAACTACCGTATAATACTATTCCAGCGCAGGCGCTGTGAATAGTATAATAATATTATATTGAAGAGAATTTAAAGGAAATTAATGGTATGCGTCTTATCTAGTTATCTCTGAATTTTGTAATATCGCAGTGTTTATTGATTTTTCTAATAATAACGTAATTTAATTGTGGTAAGTTCCTACAAGTAATACGTATATTGTTAATTATGTATATTAATTTATTTTATTTTTATTTATTTATTCATTATTCATACTCTCTATTAATTTTGATAAAAAAAACTCTAAATTATTTAGCTGACTTTTTAATTTTGAAATTTCGAAACTGGGTCAACAAAACGGCTGTCTTCATGTCTCCGAAATCTTGGGAATTTACATAATGCTTTGTTCTGCATTGACCAAATTTAAATGATTTTCTTCCTCTTTTTTTAATGCACTTATAGTTTCTTAAGGGGCTATCCATTAGTTAAAAATCTACTATTATACTAGTATTGTATATACTATATTATATACTATTTTAGATTTTAAGCTTTCACGGCCATTAAGATATAAAGAACTTTCACTTTCGGGTTTAGACCGTGTTAATGGATTTTCACTTTCCGACGTTTCGTCTCTTACTACTAGAGACATCTTCAGGGATTAATCTGAAACAGATTAATCCCTGAAGATGTCTCTAGTAGTAAGAGACGAAACGTCGGAAAGTGAAAATCCATCTGAAACAGATTAATCCCTGAAGATGTCTCTAGTAGTAAGAGACGAAACGTCGGAAAGTGAAAATCCATTAACACGGTCTAAACCCGAAAGTGAAAGTTCTTTATATATTATATACTATTATACAAATAGTCTTGGCTCAGGGCTTTCGAGAGAACATCGGGGCCCCCAGTCTGTTAAATTATTTTAATACATGTTTAACTTTTCCCGAATTTCAGTTCGATTAAAATCCGGGCCCCCTCAGAAACTCCGGGCCCGGAGGGAATCACCTCCGACCCCCTCTCGGACCTTGGCTAAATAAAAAAAAATATTTTTTAGTTTATTTTATTTATTCTAAAGCAGTGGTGAAAAAAATCAATTTTTACCTAATTCGCGAAAGAGGAAAATTCTTTTTTTTTAATCGAGCTGTTACATCAGAATAAAAGTTTTTACCCCTTGCAAAGTCCTAGTCGAGAAAGAAATAAGGAAAGAAATCTAGTTTAAAGAAGTCTTATCTCAAATTTTTAAAAATTTTCAAAGTTATATTTACGGCTCTTAAAAATATTGTTTTTGACTAAACCTAATTATAAGCTTTAAAATGATGTATCATACGACCCCCTTTCCATTAAAAAAAAATTCCCCCCCCATGCCCCCCTGCCCATATTTTAAGAGCTGAAAGTATCAAATGTATGCTGAAAGATAGATTAAGTTGTCTTATTTAAGAGTTCCAAATTTAAAGTCGATATCTCAACCCGCTCAAAAGTTAAGAGGGGGGGAGGGTGACTTTTGGACCGCACTGTATATCCATCCAAGAAAAATGAATTATCTCAACGTAGAACTATAAATATTGATTTTATTATAATCAAAATAATAAAATGCATTATTCCTTAAATAGGAATTTTCCTGTCTTGATTGGTGGCAGAATCGAGAGAAACTGCTTATTTAAATAAATTAAAAGTTTTAATCAAAACAATAATTATTTTTAAATTAAGTTACAGAATATTTTACTTTAAATATGAAAGGATAAGAATATGGTGTTCATTAAAGGAGAATATATTCTCTTCGTTATATACTAACCACATATAGTCTTGATTTAAGACAACATTTTTCTGTGTTTACGCCAAAAGAAAAATCGCCCCGCCTCTTAACTTTTACACTAACTAAATAATAACTAAACTAAATTCCACTCCATTCTCTCCTCATTTTATAAGCTAAAAATTTCAGGTACTAAAATATACCTTATGTCGTCCCATTTACGTGGTCCGAAGTTGATATATCAACAAAAGTTTAGTGAAGGTGGGCGACTTTTGGTCTACACGGTATAGAAGAAAGTTTTGTTTTGTTCGCTCGCATCTGTATTTTCTACGACCTTCATACACATTATCCGATGATTTTTAAAATGTGTTTATTTCATAATTATAAAATAGGGTTCCCGGAATTATTTTTAATTTTTTAAGGTTCCAAAGTTGTTTTTTTTTCAGTTACTATGGCAGTTTAAAAAATGATTTTACCTAGATTTAATCATTTTCTTAAAAAAATGTTTTTTTTTCGGTGCACGCTATATTACAATTCATGCTTCCAGTAATAAACGTGCAAATATTTAAATTGCGCACTTGAAAATAAACATTTTAATGCAGGGATGTAAAGTAAAATTGAATACATGAATAATTTAAATTTGTATCTTGTCGCTTTAAAAGTCCAAACAGTTCTTATCGTTCACGATTAAAAAGAAAGGTTAGGTCCACAAAAATTTATATTTTTGAACATTCCTTGTTATATTACTTTTTAAATAAAACTTGGCATTTTTGATATTAATTGGGGGCGTAACCAAAAGAACGATTAAATAACTATAAAAATGTCTATGCAGTTTTGAGCTACGAGTAGAATCCTAGGAGTTATGGGAACATGACCATTTTTTTAATTTTAAAACAACTTTTGAACGTTTAAAATTGACCTATTGATTTGGCCAAGAGTCGCTAGTAGAATAAAATGTTTCACAACGGCCAATAATAAATGAGTTCACTGATTTTATTGGTTGTCAAAGTATACAAGCCTTGACAACGGTACATAATACGTTACTTAATTAGGTGGTAGAAAAAATAATTTCTTGTTATACAAAAATATGCTTTTTTTGACTCACTACGCAATAAGGGAACGTTCAAGTATTACGTAACGCTCCTAGGGAGGGGGTCATTTTGGAGTGTTAATGGTATAGGAAAATAGCGTAACAGGGGGGGGGGGCTGAGGGTCCAAAATGATCAAAACTTGCGTTACGTAATACTTGAACGTTTCCTAACAGCGTCGACATGAAAGTTCATTTAGTAAAATATAAGTTTCTGTTTACTTTAAAAATTAGTTTATAAAATTCTAATTTTTGCAAGCACCCGCGGGGCCTCCAGCCTCCAACTATTAAAGATTTTGTTATTATTTCAATTTTTGTTTTGTTTTCTGTTCTAGCTATACATCACTGAAAATTTCGGAGAGACCTTCCGCACCATCCACGAGTATGTTAAATCAGCCCACTGGGTCGAAATTACTAATGGAGACCATCAAATCGTGGTCGACCGGATGGAACACAACAACATAAGTACCATCGTCTACTCCAGCAATTTGTTCAAACTTCGTGAAGTTAATGTGATAGCTTCGAACGTTTTGGATTTACACGTAAAGAACGATTATTTGTTTTATACTGAAAAAAGTTTAACGGTAAGTAAATAATATACTACTCAAGCCTGTAGCCAGGGAAGGGGCTAAGCGCCCATGGTATAATTTAAGCCCCTCCTGAGCATTTGGAATGTGTATAGTATTTAGAGAACTTTCAAGAATTTGTTTTCAGTCCCCCGTAATCTCGTGAGTCCCTCCAAACTTTTTTTCCTCTCTACACTGAGTATCCTGGCAAAAAATATGGGTACCTGTCCAAAACAAATTATCTTGAAATTAACGGCAGTGAAGGGAGGTACATAACCTTTAGAATTGTTGTTTTCTTAACTTTATCGTAGAATCAATCGGATTCCAGAAAACTTGATTTAAAAAGAAGTTTTAATTGTCATAGGGAATAAAAAAATGGAGCCATATCCAATGGATATTATCCATTTAAAACCAGAATCGTTTTGAGCAATTTTATCGGAACATTTTTTATATTTTTTTGATCTATAGGGTGGCCCAAAAAGAGCGTCACTGAGAGTTTCTCCCATAATTTCTCTCTTACAACTTGTATCTTGATGAAATCTTCACCAACTATTCTCAGATAGTTAGAGCACCGAGAACGGGAACCGGATGTTTCACAATTTTTGTGGATTCGCTTAGTGTTGGTGAATTGCACTTTTTGGTTGTTCTCCTGGTTTGAAATGACGGCATGGAATCTGAATTATTGCCGAGAGGGAGAAGTTCAATATAAGCACCAAAAAAGAGGAAAGAGGGAGAAAAAAATTAACGAAATTAATAGCCGCTATACTTGCCGAGCTCTATTCCGTCGCCAAACCCTAGGGCTGGGTCATGATCTAAGGTCCAAAGGCCTTCTACCCAACCACCTTCCTTTTCCGCCCCTACCGGTTATAACCGTGGTCCAGAGCCCCCCCCCCCAAGTTTAAATCTTGGGGGTCGCGATCAGTCCGGACCGGATACCGGATCGGCTCGGCTTACTTTCAGGGGAGGCCGAGGATGTTGTTTGCGCAGGAAGTTTAAACCCCAATGTTGATACAAGTCCCAAATCCTCGAAAAATGATTCTAAAATAAATATATAGGCTAAAATTGGTATATAGGGAGCGCCTAGAATGTTGACCATGCCCCTAGATTTGACACGTCCCATACTTACAGAATTCGAAAAAAATCAATTTTAGCCAGTGACACTCCTTTTGGGCCACCCTGTAGAAATACCACTTAAGATGTGTAAACCCATTATTGAATCATCCTGTATTTTGTATTTTAGGACAATAATAAAGTCGAATTGTTCTACTCGTACAAAAACCAGAACACCCGGTGCGTTTTCGCAACCACCCTCCCGATCAAAAGCTACTACATCGTGGATGTTCAGGAGAACAGGGCCTTGATCGCAGTCAGTCACACCGACTCTCTGGCCAGTCTTTACGTTTCCTACGACTTGAACCACAGAAGCAGCCAGGGAAGTAACGTGGCGCAGTTTAGGCTGTCTCTGGAGGATGTTTTTTGTTACTTTCCTAACAAGACTTGGCAGGATACTTTTTTGCAGTGAGTGTTTTTTTTTCTGCATGCACAGAAAATTATTTATAATTACTTAGACACAACAGTAAAATTTTTTTGCTTATCATAAAAATAGCATTTATAACTCGGTTTTATTTTATTACAGTCACGTATCTGAAGATCCATTTGCCGATGTTTACAAGGTCGAAGGCCTTGAAGGTATCTACATCGCTTCCAAAGTTTTCACCAAACCTGTAAGCAAAAATCTGGGTCCCCAACATCTTATTTCTATGATAACTTTCGACTATGGAGGCTCTTGGAGGTAAGAATGTATTTATTTAGGTTCAAAAAATGATATTTTCGATCTCTATATCGAAGTTATATTGGGAATTTTATCGATATCTGGCATACTTCAGTCGTTTTAATGGATATATGAAGTTCGTAAAAAAACTTTAAACGGAATATTAAAGAAATGTATAGATTTTTATTATCAATTCAATATTATAAGGTTTATATTAAATTTAAAAATGGCAATTGATTCGTCCACGTTTCGGATTTTTTATATAAAATTCCAAGTTTAACAGAAAATCAAAAAAATCTATAGATTTTTATTATGAATTTAGTATCATAGGGTTCGTACTAAATTTAAAAATGACTTCTGATTCACCTCGTGATTCACCAACGTTTCTCTTAGTCTTTTTTTTTTGCACATCGGCTTGTTACCATTGTAATAAACTGTATTTTTATTTGAAATCCCTTCTTTTATATTTAACCTTTATATTATAAATAATACCATTATTCTCGTTCTGCAAAGGTTAATAAAAGCCCCCCAATTCGACGTGGAAAATCAGCCTACCGGGTGCGATAGCTCAAAGAATTGTTCCCTACATCTGAGCCAGAAGTTCAGTCAGTTGTATCCTGATACCAGGACGATTAGTATTTTGTCAAGTAAGGCTGCACCGGGAATCCTAATGGCGACTGGGGTGTTGGGCAGTACACTCAAGGTAAGTTTTCCCTTTTTCATCAATCATAACCATGACCCAGTATTGATGAAGGCTAATACGTCAATTTCTAGGTTAAAAAAACTTTATAAGCGACTTGGATAATAATTGTACATCGTTACATTTCCCAATTAAACATGTGTCTATAAATATTCTAAAATGTGAATTTTTCGGTTTTGTCCCTGGAAAATTGCGCCATGAGCTTTGCCAATGCAAAATTAAGATTTTCTTGAATATTTTTCAATGTGTAAAACAATAACAAAGAAGTTTGTTATAACCTTTTATTCAAAACCATTTAGTAATTGGCTAATTACATATGTACATAAAAAATTTATTATTATTAAATGCAACTTCCCAAAAAGTTAGAAACACCTCATTTACCTCCCTTGGTCGGGAAGGCTCTTGTAGCTAACTGGGACATCTTCAGGCCACATACTAAAAATAGTGAAAAAAAGTCAACCTGATAGTAAAAACATGGATAATAATTTAATATTTTAAGGTTATGTTTACCTACTCGCAATTGTTACAATAGAAAATGTTCGGGGAACATCAGTAAACTTCTACTTATGGAACATTTCGAGTTATGGAGTTTCCACTGTATATTGAAAATCTCTTTTGAAGAATGTTATTATTATATATTTTTTTACTTTTAAAACTCGCTCTTCTTTTTTTACCTAAATATTTAAAAAATAATCTTCTTTTTGTCCTTTATTCAAATACTCACATCTGTTCAAAGTGGTGCATATATATTTATTTTATATTTTAGGGACATTATGGGGTGTATATGAGCGTAGATGCCGGTTTAACATGGCGTCAGACCTTCCGAGATCTTTACTTCTTCAACATGGGTGACCACGGTGGCATCCTCACCGCAGTCAAATATTTTAAACAAAATGGAGAAACCAAGCACGTGTTATATTCAACAAATGAAGGTATACCGTGTTTTGCAATAATATGTTATCCCACACGGTAAAATAACAGTAGGCTGTTGATTATAATCAAATAATTACACTGCTCAACACTAAAAAATTTGCCGACACCATTTTGATGCATCTGGCAATATTTGATGCAGCTTTATTTTTGGCAATTTTGTTTTTAAGCAAATGTTTTTAACTTAATTCATTATAAAATGAATTATTAAGCTTCAAACATTTTCTAAGCAAAATTAACAACAATACAGCCACTTGCAGTTTATCCGGTTAAATCACTAGTACTCGGGATATAACCTATGAATATCTTTTAAACGAGTTCAATTAAAGATTCAATTTTTTTTACTAATAGGTAAAACTTGGAAGCAAACTCCTTTTCATAATGAAGATATCCGTTTGTATGGCCTGATGACGGAACCTGGGGAAAACACCACTATTTTCACCATGTTTGGATCGTTACCCAATTTTCATCAGTGGATCATTATCAAGCTAGATTTTAGAAAAGCTTTTAAATATACTTGCACAGAGGTAAGTTTTAAAGAAATCTTCAAGTTTTTGAACTGAATTAGAAAGAAATGCAGATAATACAGTGCAGTCGAAAAGTCACCCTCCCTCTTAACTTTTATATGAGTCGTTTCAGCTTTTAAATATGTATTATTTTTTTAGATGGAAAGGTGGTCGTGTGATATACCTTACTTTAAAGCAAATACAATTCTCTACTGTCATGCCAAAATTTAAGAGGTGATTCTTTATCCACAAATATCAAAAAAAGTTCCTATAAAGGTTGGTCTGTAAATGAGCCCTAAGGGAGCTACGGCCCTTTAAAATTGTAATAAAAATAAGGTTTTTAATTAAACTCTGGTACTCTTTAAGCTAGAGCGACAAGCTTTTGTATATATACTAGTATTAATAAGGGCAATAAGTTAATGTTAATTATTTTTTTTTAATTTATCCAGGTGTGCCTAGACGGACAAAATATTTGAGGCTTAACACATTTTTGCCCCAAACTTTTTTATGTGTAGTTTTTTTGGATTTTTTGTAAAAAGTATAGATTTCTTGAGTAAAAATACATAAAAAATATCATATAGTGTAGGGGCAACCGTTTTTTTTTTAATGCAATTATGAAGAAGTAACATTTTGTGCCACCAAAAACGTTACTTTTTAAAAGGCTATTACTCCTTTAATATTAAATTTAGCTGTTTTGGTGAATAATACTTTTTTTGCTCAGTTTTAAACGAAGAATCACCCTGCAGCATTAAAATTTTATTGATGCTCTTATTTGTACCCCATTCAATATATCATCTTCGAAGGGCCGTAGCTCCCTTAGGGCTCATTTCCGGACCATCCTTTATAGAAACTATTTTTCATATTTTTGGATGTAGAATCACCTCTTAAATTTTGGCATGGCAGTTAGTTAACAATTTAAAAATGCGTTTTTTATTTATTTTTTGTAAATTTTTATTTATATCAATTAAAATTAGTTTAAAAGTATAGGTTACGTGTTTGTATCATGAAATTAATTATTTTTCTAAAATTGTTTAATTTTGACAAAATTTCAACCATTTTCGTCCCTATTTTAAACTCCCAAAAAAATAATAAAATATTTTATGAGCTTAAAAATGATATATCACTCGACCCTTCTTTCTATTTAAAAAAAAATCCCCCATGCCCTTGCCCACATTTTAAGACCTGAAAATATGAAATACAAAAAGATTTGTTTTTATTTTTCTTTACAATTTTCTGTTTTTCCTTAATAATAGGACGACTTCAAGCCATGGTCTCCCAGCCAATCAGAAGAAGACAGAAACTATGTCCCATGTGTTATGGGTAAAACTGCAACTTACAAACGGAAAATTCCCAGCAGTAATTGCTACAATGGAAACCAGACTATGAAGCCCATGTCCACTGAAAGATGTCAGTGCGATATTTTGGATTTTGAATGGTAAGTCTAATTTAATACATTCTACTTTCCCCTAGGGAATCCCTTAGTAAAAACAATATTGCTTTTTTTAATTTCTCGGTTTTATATGTAAAAAGAATGATTTTAATTAAAAATATATATCTTCGGGAAAACTTGTGACCATGATTATTTGAAAACGCACCAAGCTAAAGACTTCAAACTTAGACCATAGATTTCACATCCAAAGTTCTTGGCTAGGATTGTTATTGGTAACAATCAGGATGGGGTAAGGGGATCAAAGGGGAAAATATTTTTTTCAGAATATTGTTTTTTCGACTTTTGAAAAAAACATTTTTTGAAAAAAAAAATTTAAACAAATATATGCGCAACTATAGGGAAAATTATTTACATTCGCACAAACCCTTATGGAAGAAGGTGGGTGGAAAGAAGGTAAGTTTTTCCAAGTCCGAAGATTTTTTAAAAGGAAAATTGGATTATTTTATTAGGCCTGCAAATTAAAGAATTTATTCTACTTCTTTTTTAAGGGGTCTTTCTACCTTCAAATTTTAAAAACATTTCGTTTTTAAACATTTTTTTTATATAGAAAAAAAAAAAGATATCATTGTGAAATTTTATAGGTAACACATCCCCTATTAGGGGGTAGCCAAAATATGAAATCTCTATAATCTATAATAACGCGAGAACCGGGGTATGAAGTATATGAATCTTGGTACAATTTGCGTTACGTGATACTTTAACGTTACCTTTCTATATAAAAAAATGTTTAAAAACAAAATATTTTTAAAATTTGAAGGTACAAAGTACAAAGTACAAAAAAAGTCCAAACCCCTTAAAATTAATTTTTTTTCTCAGTGATTTTGGTTTCAAAAGGGCAGGAACAGCCCCTCATCGCTGCTACACAGATACATCTCTTCACTACGACCCATATAAACTTCCCAAAATATGCCCAGCCAACACATTCTATAACAGAACCAAGGGCTATAGATTGATTGCAGGCGATGAATGTACAGCCGGTTTCAAAAAGCATTATTTGCCGGACTTGGTACCCTGTCCCATTGAGTATGTGGACGACTTTTTACTTTTTGCCCAACGGGAGAAAATTTCCAGGTTTGTAATTTTGTAATTCGACATATGTGTATTGATTGATCGATATTTTTAAACAAGCCAACCCGATTTAAAAGATTTTTTACTCGTTTTGTACAACACCAGGCAACACGGTTTCTTGTCCTGATTGGAGTAATGTTTTTTAACTAATTTTGGGTCGCTGAGTCCGAATCCGGCCTCAGATTTTTTTCTCTTACCTTAAGTTTCTGAGAAAAATTTCTTTAAAAACGCCTTGTTACAGATTCAATCTCATAACGAAGACTTTGGTAGAATTACCTGTGAAAAATTTGAAAAACGTCATCGCTATTGATTTTGATCTAATGAATAACTGTTTGTATTGGGCCGATATTGCGTTGGACATTATTGGTAGGCAATGTTTTAATGGTCAGCGTGTGGAGATCTTGTTATCGAGCGATTTAGCATCTATCGAAGGTAAGTTCTCATCGGAGATTGTTTTTTGCAAAAGCCGTTACTCTCTGTGATAGCTCGTTCATTATTTGGTGTATTGGTCTATGTCCTTTTTTTGTAGTGAAGGTTAAGACAGACCAATATCCCTACTCTTAATTTCCCTACTCTCAATTTCCTACAACAACACTTCTTTGTAACTACCCTACTCCTCACTAAAGCACTGGATAGGCAGGTTTGTTAGGGTGGGTATGTAGTTCACTACACAAAAGAGAGTACCGACATATTTTCGAATAAACGCTATTTAAGAAGATGAATTAACTTTAAAATGGTGTAATTTTATACTTCCCGTGTACAGAGCTAATCAATGGTGCATTTTGATAATATTTTGTTGCTTTGGTTAACTAATTAAACTTAAGTATTGGTTTTAGGTAAAAATTGATTTTCTTTATTTTCTTTCTAAACTAAAATATATTTCGTAAAATCAGAGCCTCGCAAATAATAAGGTATGAATTAAATTATTATAAATGATCTACCAAATTTAGGTAATTGCATCAAGAGATTTTAAAAGATTTAAAACAAGGTTTTCTATCAGCAATTACTAGCCCTAATGGATATTCAGAATTGGTAATACATTAGTTAATAATAAATTGTATGAGTTTTGCTAAAATACTGATTCTATTTAGTAAAGAAATACAAAAATACTACTACTTATAGGTGAATAAGTTATAAACATTTTAAAACTATAATTTTAAACAGAACCGTTTGAAATCAGAATGGACTGTATTTTCTATGCAATTTACCTACACCTACCTGCTTTACTTAACTCAAAAAAATATTTTTAATAGTCATTATTTATTTATTTAAAGTCGTTTTGGGACCTTATTACAGGTATTTTTTACCATATTAGACTGTTAAATTACAAAAAACTTTGAATTGCTCCAAATCTAATAGCCAATTTTCCAAAGTTATTTCACCGTTCCATGTTTTATACCATAACAAGCCATGCACTTGTTCACAGTGTAATTGAAATCCATTGTCAAATATATATTAAATGCATGCATATAGTGCGGAGTAAGGTTATAGGGAGTAGTGATGTTACAGCGCAGGGTTGTTGTAGAGACTTGTGATGTTACAGCGTAGGGTTTTTATGGAGTAGGGATTCTAGGGAATAGGAAAATCTAGATTAGACATTTTAGTCTGCCTGAATTTGTTTCAAAAGTTTGTATTTTTTTACCTCCTAAAGGTATGGCTCTTGACTGGATATCCAAAACTCTATACTTTGTCGACGGAGTCAGAAGCAAAATTGAATTAATTCGCACGGATATCAAAAAAAGAGGGCGCATGCGCACCACAGTTCTGGATTCGAAGGTGCTGAAGAAACCCAGAGGAATAACGTTGCATCCGCAAGCTGGTTACATGTTTTGGACGGATTGGTCGGCAGATAGCCCGTCAGTGAGCAGGGCGAATCTAGATGGCAGTAATGTCAAGGTAAGTATTTTAAACAAGCCGTTATAATTCGCAGTCCATTCCAGAATGATCCTCAAAATAAAATTCGGTAACCCAAATGGAGTCTTTTGTGATTTTGTTTTTCGTATATTTTTATAATAATAATTATAAGTATTTTATTATATCTCTCTAAATATTTTTTTTTTATATTTTTAACAGTTTTTATAATTAGCTGACATTGAGTTTTTGGGTACATACACAGACAGGCAACACACAGACAAATAAACAAATGGATTTTTGAAATCTACAGCCTTAATATTTTATATTTATTTCCGTTTTATTACCTGCCGAGGATCTAAAATTATTGTATTTTTTTTTTTAGGTTTTATTTGGAAAAGAAACGGTGGAATGGCCTAATGGTATCTGTGTCGACTACATCGCCAACCGGATATACTGGGTGGACGCCAAACTGGATTACATAGCCAGCTCTGACCTGCACGGAGACGGTTTCGTTAAGGTCTGTAGTTTAAGAGTCTAAGAATGGGACCAGGCCCGTAACTGGGGGGGTGCTCGGGGGTGCTCAGCACCCCCAGGTATGATTTTGAGCACTCCCTGGCGAAATAAGCTTTAAGCACCCCTACAGGGGGTGCTTAAGACTAGCTGGTAAAATTGAGTGGCAGGTAAAATGAAAAATTGAGGGGTAAAGGGAAACTGGTCAGTAAATTGTTAACTTGGAAAAATTAGAAAGGTTGGGAATTTTTCAGAGGTGAGGACCTTTTTTAGTCAGAAAAAATCCATGGTCAGGGGGAAAGCTGTGTTTTTGATTTGGGTTTTTAAATTTTTAGTTGGGAAATATTTGCTCTACCTAAACTTCATCAGACTTTTCATTTAGTCTGTTTTATGGATTTCTACTTTTATAAAAATAGGCAGGGCCGCCACTGCATTATATGATGTTCAATAAGTTATAAAGTTAATATATTAAGAACTTTTGAAATAAGACTGAAGTCCTTTTATGGATTTTTTTCCTGTTAGTTTGACTAACGTATTTTTGCCTTTATTAACTTTTTGAATGTTACAGGTCATTGTCAATGAGGAAGTGGTATCACATCCGTTCGCCATCGCCGTGTTTAAGAACCAGATGTACTGGGATGATTGGAAACGGAACGCCATCTTTAGTGCTGATAAGGAAACTTTTACGGGTAAGACAAACCAGTATACTACATTAGTTTATCGTTTAGGAAACACACTGCCCAGTAAAAGAGCTTTCCCATATTCACCAAATACAATCCCGAGCGAGAACTTTTGGTAGCATACCGGTATGTCAAATTTCAAGTCTCTAACTTAAAGCGTTCTTAAGTTATCGTGCCCACAAGATTTCCCGGACAGAGCGATCTTCCGACCGACCGACCGGTTTAAATTCTGTTTTCACAGGGCTACTTTAATTAATAATATTTACGTTCTTAAAAAGATAAAAAATACATTTTTGAAATAAATTAATACAATGCATTTTTTACAGGCGTTGAAGTACTATACAAACAACTCATGGGTCTAATGGACTTAAAGGTCTTCGCACACGGCATCCAATTTGGATCCAATGCGTGCACCAACAACGACGATTGCCCGTACACGTGCGTGGGGCTGCCTAAGGGTAAGTTTAATACCGTAAGAAATATATTATACAGCAATGTTGGGTGAACTACGAGGGGTTTGTTTATTGGATAAACCTTGTACACTAGGGTGCCCAGTCATAATTAAAAAATGGATTTTTGTAGGGTCCAAACCCCCTATAAATATTCTTTAGGTCAAAAACCAACCCTCATTTTTTTCAGATTTTTAAAAAAGTATTTAGAGCGATTTTTTGAGAGAGAAAACATGTTAAGACTTTTTATTATTATTTAAATGTAAAAACGTTGAAATCAAGCGATTTTAGGAAAGGAAATTTTTTTGAATAATAAGGAAATATTAAAAAAAATACTCTATTACAAAAAATGGTTTTACCAGGGTAAAAACATTGTAAACATTAAAAGTTATGAAATTCCTAAGTTCAAGATCCATTGTATTAAGGGGTAAGCAGTCATTTTAACCATTTAAAATTGACTGAACGGTCGAAACGCGTCATAGTGTTTTAAGAATAAAAAATTAATCGTTTTTATCAAGATTTTGGCTTTTGTACCCTTTACCCCTTAATTGTAAAAATTGACGTATTGAAAGTGTTTTGGAAAATGCAGTATACCATTTACTGTGAATAGTATAATGAAATGCCTAGCATAAATGCACGGCTTGTTTTTTCCAGTCGTCAAAATTTATCGTCAGGCTAAAAAAATCCGACTACTAAATTTCGAATATGGTCCTTTTATAAATATGATTTCTTAAAAATGTTTCTTTCCAGACAAGTATGCTTGTCTGTGTCCAGACGGCCTGGAAATGGTCAACGGCAAATGTATGTGCCCGGAAAACGTGGCTCCCTCAGCGAGTTTAGCCTGTCCCAAGGTGAATAACACGTGCTCAGCGCAGCACTTCACCTGCAGAAACTCGAAATGCGTGCCGAAAGGGTGGAAATGTGACGGTGAAAACGACTGCGGAGACGACTCAGACGAGGAGCAGTGCGGTACGTGTCCGCCGAATTTCTTCGTGTGTGGCGATGGGAAGTGTTTGCCGCACTATTGGAGGTAGGTGAAAAGGTCTCATCTGTCATAAAATTAGCATAACCCATGGATATCCAAATGCCCGCCTATGTCCAGGATATCCACGAGATATCCAGTGGACATCTATTTTCGTCTATTTTTTAACCTCCCTAAAGTATATTCACTGGATATCCATTAGAGATCTAGTGGACCTACTTTAGGAAGGTTAAAAAATAGATGTCCATGGGTTTATTTCTGGACCAACCTTAAAAAAAACTTTTTTCGTATTTTTGAATCACCTCTAAAATTTTGGCATGCCAGTTATTGATCACCTTGTATGTAAAAGTCAGACGGGAGAAAATAATTTGTTCACCGACTAGATACTTTTGATGTAAGTAATGGTGATATATAAATTTATTTTCCAGATGTGACTACGACGTTGACTGTCCAGACAGATCGGACGAAATGAACTGCCCGAGACAAAACTGCACCGAAAATCAGTTTACCTGCAACAACGGCCGATGCATTTCCGAAAAATGGAAATGCGACAGAGAAAACGATTGCAGGGACGGATCTGACGAACAAAATTGCGAGGATGTTTCTCCTACGAAGTGTCAAGGTACACAGTGGGCCAGAGCAAAGTTTTAGTTTAGTTTAGTTTTTCATTAATTTTTTGTTTATGATCAATTTAAAACCAAAAATAAAAAAAAAGTTTAGTTAATTTTTGGGCAAAGGTGCTAAATATACAATAATTGTCACCGAAATTGAAAAAAAAATATTTAAAAAGAGTCACTTAAAATAATAGAAATTTCTCAATACAATATAAGAATACAATATCTATTTATTGGTAGACTAAATACAGCATAGAGCAATGGAGATCCCCAAATAAGCATATGCTTTTGGTAGGGCTCTCCATTAACACTGAGAAAAAATAACGTTTCTTAATATTCTCATTATACGGATCAATTTTGTTGAAAAATTTTCAGCGTAATTAGTTAAACTAAAACGTTACCAGGAAAAAGCAACTGCTTTTTGTCATGTGCGCATGTAAACTGTATACGTCATGAGTACATCCAGCTACCCAGAGTTCCGTGCCAATAAATCACAGTTGTTTGATTAACCTCGCCTCCTACTACCGAACTCCTAAAGACATTCAATATAGCCTACCGACTGCGCCATATTGAATGTCGTTAGGAGTTTTGTAGTAGGAGAAAATGTTAATCAAACAACTGTGTATCAATGACTAGATTTATTGGCACGGAACTCTGGGTACCTGGATGTGTTCATGACGTATACAGTTGACATGCGCATATGACTTTTAACTACAATAGAATGCGAAGCATTATACAGGGTGCCCGTTTTTCGACCTCAAGCATGGGTATCTCGGTTATTATAAGAGATACAAGATCGGTTAAATTAGAAAAAAGTTGCGCATTTGCGCAGTTTCGTTTTTATTTTTTTGAGAGAAAACCGACAAAGCTAGATGTTTTTAATTAAAACATTGCTAAAGTACTTTATTGCAAGGAATCTAAATCTGTTATATTTTCCATGGCATTTTACATGCAAGAGTTACAAAACCTAACTTCGTTTTTTCCTATGGGGACGTTCAAGTATTACGTAAAGGAAAATAGCGTTACAGGGGGGGTCCAAAATGATCAAAATTTGCGTTACGTAATACTTGAAAGTTCCCTATGGGCGCTATTTTGGATTTTTACATTTTTTAATACACTTTTTCTGATTACGATAATGTATCACACGATATGATCAAGTCTTACATTTTAAGAGGAATAAAAAAAAACATTTTTGCGCAGAGTGCTTTGGAAACAACGAAGCAATTAAATTAACGGAGGTTAGGTTTGAAACCGTAAATATTGTTAACATTTAGATTATCAAAATACGAGGAGCGGCTAATTCTAAATGCCGAGCTCACACATACGCGTAGGTCGCATTAACAATATTTACGGCTTTTAACCTAACCTCCGTTAATTTAATTGCTTTGCTGTTTCCAAACACTCTGCGTAAAAATTATTTTTTTAATTTCGTTCACAATGTAATAGTGTATCTATCGTAATCAGAAATAAAAAAGTGTATTCAAAAATGTAAAAATCCAATATAGCACCCATAATAAAAAAGGAAGTTAAGTGTTGTAACTCTTGCATCTAAAATGCCATGGAAAATATAATAATAGATTTAGATTCCTTGCAAAAAGTACCTTGATGTTTCTATTAAAAACGTCTAACTTTGTCTGTTTTCGCTCAAAAAAATAAAAACGAAACTCGGGATTTTTAATTTTTTTTGCGATAATTAGAAAACAAAAAATGTCGGGTCAAATTTGCTCAGCATAAAAATGCGCAACTTTTTTCTAGTTTAACCGATCTTGTATCTCTTATAATAACCGAGATACCCATGCTTAGGTCGAAAAACGGGCATACATATTATATAATTGCTCGGCTGTTTTTTTTTTTCAGACGACGAGTTCCAGTGCAAATCCGGCGAAGTGCACTGCATCCCATCGACGTGGCGCTGCGACCAGGAGCCCGACTGTCGCGATTCCTCCGACGAACACGACTGCACGAACAACACGTGTTCGGAGAGGTTCTTCTCGTGCGGTCCGCCCATCAATCGCTGCATCAACAACTCCTGGGTGTGCGACGGCGACAAAGATTGCGAGGACGGTCGCGACGAGAAAAACTGCACTTCGAGCAACGGAGAGCCCTCGACGCCCGTCTCGCCTTTCCTGCCAGTAAACGTAAGTTATAAAACAATATTTTGATAAATGTATTTTTTTCTACGGCTGTTTTAGTCGTTCCGTCGTTACGTAGTTTACATTCGTAACCGTAACGTAAATGTGAGTGATAGCCAATGTCATATATGGTTTTGTGTTTTAACACTCGTACATCACACAACATTTTACTTACGGGTGGTAACTTACTAACTTACCGATTCGAATTACCGTGCATGTGATTTTATCTAGCAAAAGCTAAATTAATGCTTAAATTTTAGAACGGAACCTGCCAGGACTGGATGTTCAAGTGTCAGAACAACCAGTGCGTGCCCGTGTGGTGGAAATGCGACGGCACGGATGACTGCGGCGATGGCAGCGACGAAATGGCGTGTCCTAACCGTACTCTTCCCCACGTCCCTCCTACGACTTCCGAAACAGTTCCCATCGTCCCTCTGCACGGCTGCAAAAACAACCAGTTCGAGTGTTCTCCCGGCCGGTGTATTTACGCCAGTTGGGTGTGCGACGGGCAGAAAGATTGTCTGAATGGCGAGGATGAAATGCATTGCGAGGATATGCCGATTTGCGGGGCGAATCAGTTTAAGTGTAGAGAAGATGGAAGCTGTATACCAGTAAGTGCATATTTGTAAAAAAAATATTTAGGTTACAAGGAATAGCAATATTAACCCCTTCATAGTGCAGTGAAAATAAAGTTTTCGTGCCAAAAAGGTACTGAAAAAAAAATGTAAGCTATACTTGTTTTGCCTCTATAGAGGTAAATCATCGTGAAGGGGTTAAAGTATAAATGTTCAATATTAATGTAAAAAAAGGATTAAATGTGAAAAAAATTGAACTTTAATTAAGGACCAGCGTTAGATAAAGATATATTACCTTATTACTTTGAAAGCACTTTTGACTAAATCTAGAATTTCTTCTCTGGAATGCTGTAGATAAACCTTTGTCCTAGTAAGCGCGCGATAGCATTTTGGGAGAGCAGTGTGACTATATATTCATAGAAAGTTCATAGCTTTGATTTGTGGTTTTTGTGCGAGAGTACAATACACGCGGTAAACACACACCGTACGTGTTGTAGAGCAATTGAATACTAAATACTAACTAAAGCCAGTATCTGTTGGTGAATGCTATCGTTTCGCGCGAGGTCAAGCAAAAAAAAAGAGCAAAAAATTTATAAAAATAAAGCAATTCTCCACGAAAACAAAACAAGAAAATTCAATAGTATTAATAAAATTGTTATTAATTTTAAGAGAATAAGGAAAGATTAAACAACTAATATGTGCCGATTAATAAAACATTTAAATTTAAAATTGTAAACAAATCAAATTCTAGTCTCCTCCATCTTGTTTATTTCCAGTGAGACAGCTGGGGACAGAGAGTTATCTGAGATAAAGTATAACTTACTTACGAGTTAATTGCTTGGATTTGTAATAAAAAATAAAAGACAATAAAACAGTTAAAAAATAAATTAGAAATCTAAATAAGTACACATTTAAATATTAGAGTTAAGTATCTAACAAAAATTCATTAACGGAATAGTAAGCTTTATTAATAAAAAATGTTTTTACGGACTTTTTAAAAGTATTAAATGAAGAAATTTCTCGCAGATTTGACGCCACTTTATTAAGGGGTTGTTCTAATTTTTGAGGCAAAAAATTGAAGATTTTTGGATTTTTTTTTCCAAAAACCTGTATTATTTTTATGTACAAATTTTTTTACAAAGTATTAGGCAACTCTTAAAGTTGACAATTTTTTTTTATTTTTTTCCGTCATAAATAAATGTGCAGCACGTGCTGAAGTTGATACCTTAAAATAACATAACATGGCAAACAATTTCAGCGATAGCTCCTGGGGCCATCTGTCTGAAACACAAAAACCAAAAACAGTCTTGTTAAAAATTACCTCCTTTAGTTCGCTAATGTCGACTAGTCGACATTCAAAAAAAAAAATCTTCGCGTATTTTGATGAAAAAAAAAAAAAAAAATTTTTTTTCCGGCCAAAACCGGGTAAAAAAGGGGGGATAAAATAGAAATGAATGAAAATGAAGATGAAAAAAAATTGTACACTAGCTAACTCGCCAACATGATTTTCGACAAATTGCCGAAAGATTTGAGTCAATATGTTAAATAGTTTTTTATTTAAACGCTGCAAAAACGCGTTTAAAGTTGATTTTATGTATTAAAATATATGTGTTTTTTTGTATATGTATAAGACGAAATTCGTCAAAATATTTTAGGAGCGTTTTCTACACATAGCAAAGGTCAGAACGATTTTTTTTTAGATATCGGCCGTATGTAACGAAATTCCCGACTGCCCCGACCACACCGACGAGCTGTTCTGCAACCACCAGAACCTGCCGCCCGGGCCGGCCACTCCCAGCTGCAGCGTCGGCTACTTCCCCTGCGACGGCGGCAGCTGCTATCCGATGTCGCTCATCTGCGACTCGAAGAGGGATTGTAAAAATGGATGGGATGAGCTGAATTGCACAAATACGTCCAGGTAAGCATTGGAAACACTTCGTCAAAATATCAGATCTAATAAAGGGTTTTATTATTTTGCTAAAAATTTTTCTTCTAAAAAGACAGATTTTTAATTTCTCCTATGTTTTTTTCATAATTTGTAGTATCTCGAGGCATGATAACTTTCAAAACTTAAAGGTTCAATATTTTACCACGGAATATTAAAATAAATATCTTACGGGAATTAGGGTTTTAATTTTTCCTAACACAAGCTTTATCTGTCGAAATAGGACAATATCAACTTAAAATAGATAAAATAGATAGGTAAAATCACTACCCGGTGTTTCAGGAAGGTGGTTCACCCCCCTTAACTTTTTTATAATTTGAGCTATCAAAATGAAATTTGCAGGTCATGCATAAGACAAAATTTGAGATTTTCTGACATATCACACAACTTATTTTTGACTTCCGGTTTCACCGGAAATGACCTTCACTTTCAATTTTTAAATGGGACACCCTGTATGTTTAGGGTCACTCGATCGGGTGTTGCTTTTTTGGTTTGTGTGTTTGGTGGTTGATTGGTTTCGGGTTTTATAGGCGAAAACTACCAGAAACCCAAACGGCTAACCACCAAAACACTAGACAAAGTAACAACTAATCGAGTGACCCTATGTTTTCCGATATTTGGATTCAGCATAAAATTTTGAGTACAAAAATTTGGTAAAATGTATTATAATTATATTATTCTTAGTTCGAGGATATTTTGTGATGACGTCATTTGAATAGACGTATAACCTGTAGTTCTTTCACATTAAAAGCCTTTTTTTATTATTAAGGATCTATCAAATTATGTCAATGGGTGTAGACAATGAAGATGTAAGCGAAAATTCCATCAAAATCCACTGGGAGTCACCATCCCCAGCCAACCTAAAATACGACTACATCCCTAGCATTAGCAAAGTGGGCGAAAACAAATGGCAAAACAAAAGCGTCGTCGATGACTACACAGAATACGTGTTTGAAAATCTAGAAGCCTACACGACATACAACATGACTGTATTTGTCAAAAATAACGTCACTCAAATGGTTCATCCCCCGGCTAAGTATATAGTATCTAGAACACAAGAGGGTGTACCGACTGCGCCATGGAATATAACTGCCTCGCAGCTGAATGGTTCGCATATTTTGATCAGTTGGAAGGCCCCAATTAATCCTAAAGGAATTATTGTTAACTACATGGTTAGTAAAGGATAAATACCGTAACTGGGGTTACTTCGGACGTTGTCGGTGACTTCGGACACTTTTTCGCAAAACCCTCTGACCAAACCACGTGTGTACAAATTTCCACGAAAATTACCCCCCGCCCTTCAGGGGGTGGATTTAGATTTTTTTATTGTCATATTCAGTTTTAGCTACCTCAAAAACCCCCATATACCAATTTTCAAGAAAATCACCCGCCACCACCCGGGGGTAAAGTTAAAATATTTGACGAAAATATTGAAAACATTTAAAAATATTTACCCCCTCATCCCTGCGGGGGTGAAGTTAAAATTTAAAATCAGTTTCTATTTCAGCAACCTTTGCCCCCCTTGCCCACCCAAAAGTTTACCAATCCCGAGCGAGAACTTTTGGTAACATACGTATGTCATATTTCAATTCTCTAGCTTAAAGCGTACGTAAGTTATTGTGCTTACAAGATTTCCCGGACCGACCGACCGACCGATCTTTCGACCCACCAATATTTTTTTTGCTTGAAATTGATTTATACCGACATAAAACGTCATAAATCGAAAAAATACAAAAAAAATTGCAGGAATACAAGGCTTTCCCAAAATGTTGAAAATTTTAAAAGCAATATAAAAAAATACTGCTCCTATACAAAAATAAAAAAAAACATTTCTTGCAAAAAAAATCAATTTTATAAAAAGTTTTTACCTCCTTTCATGTGGTCAATGGGTTCTACCAAGATTTCTACATAAAACAGTCCCAGCCAAGAACCTTGGATTTATATAAGTCCAAAAGTCTAGCTCCAAGCAATATACCCATTTAATTAAAACTAAAATGGCCGCAATTTTTCCACTGGCGGCCACTTTCTGTAGTCACTTAGTTACGCAAACGGGTAATAATGAAATTTTTAGGGTTTTCCTAACTTTATGCTAAATTTTCTTCTAGGTATGCTGGAACGAAAAAGGAAAGAATAATAACAACGTGAGGACAAAAATTGGAAGGAACGATACGAAGTATTCGCTGTCTTTTGCCTTTGAACATGATAAGAGTTACAATTTCTTTGTAAGTACAAAAAATTTTATATTTAATTTTGGCCAATATTTACGATATTTTGTGTATAAAGGTAAATTTACCCATTTTAAGTTCTAATGTTTAGGACATTCACTTACCAAGTTTTTGTTATTAAGAATTAGTTTTAACCCATAAACTCACATTTCTTAAACATAACACAGCCACACAAAAAAAACTCTTTTTGAGACCATTGTATTTTTATGTATTTTGGGGCGCTGAATCCGAATTTGAGGTCAAAATAGCCTTATCCGATTAGTTGTGGAGATAACCTCAAAAAAATTATTTTCATATACTCGAAAATGTTTTTTTAGGGTTTTGACCTCAAATTCGGATTGCGCTGCTCAAAATACATAGGAATACAATAGTCTCCTAAAAAGTTCTTGACCTTTTATTGAGTGTAATTAAGAAAGTTAAAAAAATTGTTGAATGGACCAAGTATGCTTTTTATTGTTTAATTATGTATCAATGCTCTTATAATTGTTGTAAAACACTGTAAAATGCACTGACCAGTAAAAAAAGCTTTCCCATTTTTCCACCCCGCTTGTAAAATGGATTTTTTTATTATCAAATAACTTTAAGCAACCTCAAAAACCCCAATATACCAATTTTTACAAAAATTACCCCCCGCCCCTCAGCGGATGGATTTTGTTATTTTTTTTATTCTAAGATTCAGTTTTAGCAACCTAGAAAACCCCTTTATACCAATTTTCACGAAAATCACCCCCTACCCCCTGGGGGTGGAGTTAGACCATTTTTATTGTCATTCATTTTCAGCAACCTCAAAAACCCCAATATACCAATTTTCAAAAAAATCACCCCCCACCCTTAAGGGGACGGATTTAGAAAAAGGTATTTCAAGATTCAGTGTTAGCAACCTCAAAAACCCCTATATACAAATTTTCACGAAAATATGGAAAATCTTTCAAAATATTTCCCCCTTACCTCCGTGGGGGTGGAGTTAGATTTTTTTTTATTATCAGATTCGATTTCAGCAACCCCCGCGGGGAATCAAAACGACTTTCAAAAAAATAGAAAAAAAATACTGGTTATGTCCTATAATAAAGTCAACTTTTGGTACATAGTGCTGTGTGATTGGGCAAAAAAAAAATTTCGCTCCACCCTAATGTACAGTCTATTATGGTATAAAATACTTTCCTGTTAAGTCCTAAAACGACTTTAAACCGATAAATATATAATTAAAAAATGAAATATATAAATTTTAGGTAGTGGCATATAACAGCAAACACAACAGCGAGCCGTCCAATCAGGTCACCATACACTACGATGGCCTAACGGTTGTTACCGGCATTACCGACTTGAAAATTCAAAACAACACCAACCACAGCGTCTCCTTGTCCTGGAACTACGACGGAACCCCGGACGGCTTCAGCGTGAAAGTAACAGGCCCTAAATACTACCCGAAATTACCACCCTTAAAAACCAAAACGAAAAACATCACCATAAGCCTGGCACCAGGTGCGACGTACCGTTTCGATGTTTGGGCCTTCCAAAAAACGTTTTTAGGCCCGTCGAGCTCTGTTAGTGGAAAAACTGAAGGTGATCCCTTGCCTAGCATAGGCAAACTGGAAGGAATTCTTATAAATACGGTTGGCACTTCTGTGAAGTTGAGTTGGGACAGACCAAAGGATTCTAGGAAGGTGCAATGGATTTATGGAGTTTACTATGGAATTATGGAGGAAGATATGTTTGCAAGTACGTATATTTTTCAAACAATCATTATTTTTATATTTCATAGCTATACAACGTTTGGGTGTTTAAGAATTTGAACAACAGATGGCGAGTTACTTTATCTGTGCTTTTGTATTTTGTATTCTCCTTGTTTAAATGGGGGAAAAATATGTATGTTTGTATGTTTTATTAATAAATACGCATCATAGCTAATTTTTAATCGATTCTATATGTCTAGTAGAACTTCTGAAGCTCAAAAATTAGAGTTTTTAATTCTATTTCAGAAGCCAGACACAGAACTACAAATCTATCAGCAGTTATCGAGAACTTAAACTCCTGCGAGTTCTACATGTTTTCCGTCGGCATAGTGGGCCCAATAGGTTATGGTATCCTAAATGGACAAATTTTAAAGATTAATACAACGTCGAATCCGCTTTCACCACCCAAGAATGTCACTGTAACGCCTGGTGGTGACAAATCTTTGGAACTTACCATAAGGTGGGATCCTCCTTGTGTTACTCAGAAAAACAAGTATTTGGTAAGTGATTGCGGCCATTATTTTGCAACTGGTACCGAGTACCAAAACAAAAAAATTATACTTGGCATAAGGAAAGTAGTCTGTATTGCAAGTAATATACATTAAAAAACAGTTAAATATAGTTTTAGATTGAGAGATACTTGTGTTTCAAGTGTAAAAATTTAAAAAGAATGGATTATTGTTAAAATATTATTGTTTGGAATGTAAAAAGTGCTAAAAATTTAAAAATATTTAAAGAAACATCCGATCAACCTATTTTTTGCAGGAAAAAGATCAATTGTACGAAATTTAAAAAAATTCTCCGAAAAAAAAAAGTTAATGGAGACTAAAAAATCGAAAAAAAAAAACAGAACGAAAAGTGCGATAAACGTCATTTTTTTCAGGAAAAACTACTTTTGTTAAAAGGATCACTCTTAACAAATTCAACAAAAAAAAAATCACCTTAAAACAAAAGTTATAGTTAGGGAGCTAAATTGTAAAAAATCGAAGAATATAAGAAAATGTGTAAACAACGTAATTTTTTCACAAAAATTATTTTCATTTATAGGTCGAAATTCACGAAGTAACCACCCGCACCACCTGGACGAAAGAATCAACTGAACTAAATCACAAAATCAACATCAACTACGGCGGAAAATACCAAATCCGGGTTCGAACCCTTAACCAGGTATCCACATTTTCTAAACCGGTATACCACGTAGGCCCCCAACTGGACGCCCCCTATGAAATTAAAGTGGTACCGGAGAGCAATGGAAGTTACATAGTTTTCTGGGAACAGCGCCCCCTGCCAGATGTTATCGGTAACTTTAACTACGAAGTTTTAGTCTCTGAGGGAAATACTCTAGACGAAAGGTCGGCTAATAAGTTTATAGTAAAAGCGCCTCCGTTTATATATACTAATAGTTCTGGCACTATGTACACTTTCGCAGTCAGGATTAAGACAGAACAAGGCTTAAATTCGGTTACGTCAGAGTATATAAGTAAATATAACGACGTGGTAGTAAGTTCGGTTAATGTAGGGATGATAGTTGGTTTTGTGGTGTTTTTGGTAGCTTCGTGTAGTTTGATAGGATTTTTGGTCATGCGCAATCGAAATTTGAGATCCAGTTTTTCGAGATTTGCGAATTCGCACTACGACACTCGATCGCAGGCGGCCACTTTCGATGATACGGGGCTGGATGACGATGATTGTCCGCAAATAAGGGACAGGTTTGCGGATGATGAGCCGCTAGTGGTGGCCTAATAGTTCGAGTTGAAACTGATTGAAAATAATTAGATATCCTGAAGTGAATCAAAAAATAGAACCCTAAAAAATGCCACTGATGATATAAAATTTAAAATATAAACTCTATATTATGGAGGTTATAGAACATTTTTTATTGGCCAGCGACACTTTTTGTTCATGTTTTGCGGGCGAAAAGTTAGAATTTTGATTTTGGTTCAAAATCTCAACAACAAAAAAATGGCGTATACTCCCCTATGTATAAATCACACACACACACACACATTTCAATTGTAAAATCAATTTCACTATTTATAATATTTATAGAACGGTTTCAGAAGTATTAATATTTTCATAACAAACACTTTTTAACATCAATTAATCAAAACACTAAGCAGTTTTAAATTATCGAAAACCAGGGCGACAACAGTTTTTGTTTACTAGTATAATAATTATAATAAGTAGTAACCTATTATATAGACATTGAAAAAAGACAATTTGAAATGTATCCCCCAGTCTAAACACTATATGATTTCCTTCAAATAAGTAAATAATAAATTATTTGCTTTACTTTATTTACTCATATTCAATGAAATTTATTATTTTGTATCGTGAAAACTGGCATTTTTAGTAAAAACCAGACCATTAAAGACCTACTATTCCGTAAATTTTAAATAAAACAGGGTATTTATTTATTTTTGATTAGTTTTTGGCCGAAAAATGTTGGCAGGTTTATGTGAAACGAGAGATTGAAGAGACTTGGATTAGTATGATATATTGGTGTGTTACCAAAAAAAAAAATGTATTAAAAATACAGGGTGTTTTATTATCAATTTTTCTCATTCGTATAATAATTTTGAAGTCTCACCCTGATTTTAAAACACCTTGTATAAAATATTAACCATTTATTATACGAATTCAAATAGTATTTGTGAATTGTAAATAATTTGTTGTATTTTTATTTTACATTGACTTTTTATTGAACTAGTCTTAAATGTTTAAGAAATATTTGTGTTTTAATTATCTATCGGTCCAAATTATACTATACACTAATTACGGTTTGCCGCTAAAAACTTTTACTTCGACCTAAAAAACACTCTTTTTTACCCGACTACATCAACGTGAAAGGAGGGTTGTTTTTAACGCGCCTGCATGTATGTTTGTGTATGTGTTTGTTTGTTCCCCTTTAGAGCCTAAACTACTGGACCGACTTTAAACATCGATGAGTCAAATAGACTGTACAGCCAAAAATAAATTAATCTGTCTAGCCAAACATTTATACATGTTCACACATTTCTTAAATTTTTTTCTTTTATTTAAAAAAATTATATTTATATTATTTACTAAAACATCTTGAGAAAAAGAATATTCCGTTTTTGCTTGTTACTTAATATTTTATTTTAATAAAATTTATTTTGATTGGCTTATTTTGTCAAAAGTTGTTGAGCTCACGTGGCCTTTTTTTTTTGCAAATAGAATACCTTTGACGCGATAATTATTTTGGTTTTAGTTTAAAGAAAATTTTATTAAAAAAACGGGCGTTTTTTAAAGACCAACGAAAAGTTGGTGCGGTGAACCGTGCAAAATTTAATGTTAATGTAAAAAAGTTGCATCTATTCAAATTTGACATAAAATGTTAAAATAATACCCCCTATCAGTTAACTTTTAAAATGGAAAAAGGTTTTTCCAGAAGTGGTAGCACTGAGTTTTAGAACCATAACACCCATAAAATTTTATGGGTCCGTTGAATTTGAGTAGAATTGCTATATATTAAAAAAAATATTTATCTATATAAAAAATTTTAATCATAAGTTTTGGCATGGAAAATAATATTTTTTATATTTACTATATTTTATAATGTAGTTCCTTCTGTTTTTACGTAATTTTTAACATATTTAATAAGGTAAGTGAGCCAAATATTGCCATGTTAAGACATTTTATTTTTTACTGCATTCAAATTTATTTTTAATTACCTGAAACTTTACTACATTAACAATAAACATACAGTCTGACTCAGAACTGACGCACTTCCTTTTACGGAGTGATTCTAAATAAAAAAATATGAAAAAAAGTTCCTATAAACATATGCCCAAAAACGACTCGTAAGGGAGCTACGCCCCTTCAAAAGAGGTTTTAAAAATAAGATTTTTAGGTACAATTTGGGCACTTAAATAACAATTTGTCGTTTTTAGTAAGCCCCACGCACTTCATGTATGTATCGATTAAAACCTCATATCGGCCTGGCGATTCTCTTCGCATATCCAAGATTCAGAATTCATTAATTCCTTTGTTACTTTCTTTTCTTGTTGTTTTTTGTTTTTGTCCTTTTTTTTATCATCTACTTCGCATGGCAATATTAGGAACACAGCTACTTAGACAACAATCTTAAAAAATTACCTTTTGTCTTCTTTATTTAGTGAAACACAATATGTGCCAAGAAATTGCATGTTTGTGCCTACCTTATTACGTTCTTGCCCTGCAAAAATCAATGCTACCGACAGCCAGCACAATTTTACAAGTTTTTATAGTGGAAGAGCACGAACACGAACTGCGTTATTTACAGGCATTTTGTCGATATAACAGATATACTGACAGTGCAATATTAGGAACATGGCAATAATTGGCTCACCTACCTGATTACTAGTAGTTTTTTCCGTTTTAAATACTTTCGTCTAAAAATTAAAACGTTCTCTCCTGATTAAAGTATTGTAATATTATAAAAATGTCACAAGATTTAAATCAATCTGAATTTTAATTTTTTCAAGGCGACTATCGAGTGTTAAAAAAATAAATATTATTAATATGCACAATATAGATGTCTCTAGTTTGTTTAAGAAATAAGATTACCTACTTCTCTATGAATTATTTTAGTTTATCAAATACCGTAAAGTGGCGTAAATGCATTCTGAATATATGAGGCGAATTCAACACTTTAAGCAGCTTTTAAATTGAGATTTTTATATTTTTTACATGTTTAATTTAAACTTCCAAATTGAGATTTTGTACAGGGCTATTCAGAAATAAGTTTGAGAAATTTAAGAGGCGATTCTACGTTGAAAAATATGAAAAAAAGTTCCTATAAAGGTTAGTCCGGAAATGAGCCCTAAGGGAGCTACGACCCTCCTAAGGGTACATCGAAAAAGTAGGCTTATTTCGGAATAACCCTGTATACCGGGTGTTTTTCAAAGGTGGCTCGCCCCTATAACTTTTTGGTTCCTATAGATAAAAATTAATAAATTTACAGGGTGTCTATAAGACCATATTTTTAATTATATCACTTAATTTTTTCTTTTACTTCCATTGAATTCTATGTATTATTGTATTATGTATTAAGTTTTTGTCAGATTTTGCCAGCTTTTTTGTCATTTTTTAAATAAAGTCACTAAATCTATTCATTTTTGATCAAATACCAATAGAAAAATACGAATCATTAAAAAAAATGTTTACTTTTAATTTAACACGAAAACTTAACTTGGAAAAACACATTTTTTGGTTTTACTCGAATTTTTGCTTAAGTCTATGGCTCGTCGATATAATTAAAAAGTTTATTTTTTTTTCTCTTTACAATGATACCAAAAAGTTAATATTTATTTTTATTATCTCTTTAAAATAAAAGTAATTTGTAAAAATAATATGTAATACGCTCACACGCCTATGTGTCGGCGTTTCCTCATCAAAGGAGCTAGTCGGGTCCATGCAATAATACTTTTATATATTTTACAAACTTATATTATTTTAAAGAGATTATGAAAATAAATATTAACTTTTTGGTATCATTGTAAAGAGAAAAAAATTAACTTTTAAATTATATTGACGAGCCATAGTAATTAAGCAAAAATTCAGGTAAAAGCAAAAAATGTGTTTTTCCAAGCTTAGTTTCGTGTAAAATCAAAAGTAAACATTTTTTTTTAATTGTTACTATTTTTCTATCAATATTTTATCCAAAATGAATAGATTTGGTTACTTTTCAGATAAAAAACTCTCTTTAAAAAATGTCCAAAGCTGTCAAAATTTGACCAAAATTTAGGATAATATACAGAATTAAATGGAGAATCTAAATATATAAAAATATACAGGGTGATCCATTTAAAAATCAAAAGTAGGGGTCGTTTCCGGCTAAACGGAAGCGAAAGAAAAAATTACGTTAAGTGATATAATTTAAAATATGCCCTGCTGACGGGTCTGTGCGGGTATAAATGGTGCATAGACTCGTCATTTTCAATAGGGGGTATAGATATCCTGTAAATTTATTTTTTTTATCTGTAGGAACAAAAAAGTTATAGGGGCGAGCCACCTTTGAAAACCACCCGGTATATAGTTTTTAATTTTTGACGCCGTAAGTTGGGGCAAATATATTTTTTTTGTTTTGATTAGGATTTAATATTTTTTTTGTACTATTTTGTCAAGTTGTCAATTGCATAATAAATGGAAAATTAAAAACAATTGTTTTTTACCGTCAGATTCTCAGTTATTGTGCTTTTTAAATCTTTTCAATGGTAGTTTTTTTAGTCATAGTTTTGAGGGGTTTTTAATGTTGGAAATTGGAGAGGATATATAATTTTAATAAATCATAAATTATTGTTAATAATACAAGAGAGTGAAAATGCGGGAATAATTTAATTGTTTTCTGAAAGTTTTTTGTCTAAAAATAATTTCGATAGGGGGAAGCAGCGCGAAGCCCCTGAAATAATCATTTCCTTTGACAACAAACTTGAATGGAAACAGTTAAATTATTCCCGGTTATTCAAAGACTCGCATCTTATTCGCAAAATTATTTTTTAACGTTTAAATTTAAAAAAAAAATGTAAAACTGGTAATAACATCCCCTTACGTGGGAAATTGAATTCGGTTAACTCCGTCTTATCCTGCATTTTCTTTAATTTGTTTGTTAATTTTATTTGAAGATGCAGAAGAAATTTGATTATTTGAGAAAAATTTTGATGACAGGTTGTCAAAATAAAAAAAAAATACTATACAATAATAATAAAAACGTTAAAAAATAATTTTAAATTTATATTAAAAAAAATATATATGTATATTTTTTTCTGCGGAAATATAATCAATACTAGAATTTTAATTCATAGGGACTCATAAAATATGTTATACAGGTTATTTTAGTTAATATAATAGTCACTATTTTATAACTACTTTCCGATTCACCCTGTATAAATAGTAAAATCTGTCAAATTTCTGTGATACTAAACCTAAACTTAAGATTAAATTAAGAAAAAGTATGAAGGAATTTGACTGTGCTCAGAAATTACAGGGCATTTTGTTGCATTTGGTGCGATTTGTAGAAAAATTTCAGCTGGCTAAAATAATGAAAATCACTGTCTAGCGGTGTAACCACCGTTCTACACAAAAGAGCTAAATAATCCATATCGCTGCGGCAGCTTAGTTAGATGGAGTGACCCTAGGCTGTAACGGGTCGTATTTCACAGTCATTTCGACATTTATTTGTTTTGAAATTAAAACCGTTAATTATTTTGATCGTTTATGTAATAAATTACAAATATCGAGGTTGATCTTTTAGCAAAGAGATCCGTCAGCGTCATTCGAAAATATAGGTTTAATATAGTCAATTCCCCAAGGAGTTTAGCTACTTTAGGTTATTTAGGCGACATTTTTTTTAATTTAAAGTTTTCAGCTTACGCTAATATACAAGACCCATTTTTCAAGTTAGAGTTTCATAACTTTGGGAGGTGAATTCCTATCAAAAGACATAAAAAAAGTTTATATAAAAATGTTCAAAAATGCTTCATATGGGAGCTACGGTCCTTCAGTGACAGGCCCGCAAAATAGATTTTCGTTTAATATCTCAGGAACCCTTTGAGCTACAGAAATGATTATATGCATGTGTTTTTATATCAGCAAGGCCTATGAATATATACTATTTTCATGTGGTAATTTTAGCCAGGGACGGGTCAAACGGGAAGGCCCAAGCACGTCTTCGCCCAATTTTTTTTTCAGCGTAACTTTTTTGCAGTTTTTTACTTTGAATATGATCCTATACATAAAAAAGGTCATATGATGTAATCATTTAACTTACTGTTTACAAGAAAAATGCAATTAAAAGTAATATCTTGGGCTTTAGTGACTAAAAAGTATATCGAGAAAAAAACAATATACGATTCAGAGTAAAGATCATACTATGGGATGCAAAGCATTACATATCTTTACAGATTGTTTTTTGTTTTTAGTCATTAAAGCCTAAGATGTTATTTTTAATTGCATTTTTCTCGTAAACAGTGGGTCTTAGATGATTACATCATATGACCTTTTTTATGTATAGGATCTTATTCAAACTAAAAAACAGCAAAAAAATTACGCTAAAAAAAGAATTGGGCAAAAAAGTGCTTGGGCCTTCCCGTTTGGCCCGCCCTTGGCTAAAATTAAAACATGAAAATAGTATATATTAATAGGCCTTGTTGATATAAAAACACATGCGTTAACTCATTTCTGTAGTCAAAGGGTTCCTGAGATATTATTAAACGAAAATCTAATTTGCGGGTCTGTCACTGAAGGACCTTAGTTACCTTACGAAGCATTTTTGGACATATGAACTGTTTTTCATGTATTTTTATAGGAATTCACCTCCCAAATTTATGAAACGCTAACTCGAAAAATGGGTCTTGCATACTAGGGTGCATTGGAAACTTTAAATAAAAAAAAATTGCTTAAATGACCTTAAGTAGTGAAACTACTTGATGACTCGACTATAGTGGTCCTAAATTAACCACGGACGTTGACAGATCTCTGGCCTAAATTTTCTGTCGCAGTGTTTTTTTACATTAACGCATTTAATTTGACGCAAAATGTTTAAAACGATAAAATTTCAAAATGAAAAATGTGAGAATCGACCTATAAGCTTATTATTCGCCGATATAATGAATTCAAATGGGTTAATCCTCAAATTTTTAAAGTCCAAACCAAAATGGCAGTTTGACAGGAGATAAAAAAAAGTTTCTCTTAAACCAACATTGCGTATTTTACTAGATTTTATATACGCCCGTGAGTTAAGAAGCTCTTAACTCACGCAAAATCCGGGAGTTAAGAGCTTTTCAACTTACGGGCGAAGATAAAATATTGTACAATATACGTGAATTAACCCCATTAATATACTTGTGTGGTTACACAACGAGTGCTTAGCAACTTCCACAAGCGTATCTTAATGATGCTGTTAACTCACTTGTATCGTAAATATCTATTACAGTATTAATAATTTTATAATAATTTATCATAGGTTGGAGAAAACATTTTAGTGTCATGTAAAGTTAATTTTAAACATTGTTTAGCTCTTTATCTTCGTTTTTTTTTACGCCAGCCATGTTTGTTTTTTATCGATATTTTTAAATTCCATTATATTAATGTGTCAAACACTAAATATATATATATATAATAAAACTGTTAATGATAATGTAGTTTCAAAAATGATAAAAATAAATATTATATATAATAAAAATAGTTTTTATTTATAAAAGAATTAATAAATTAAATTTGTTTTCTATCTGACCGGCTTTGATTTGTTTTTATGCTTGAAAAAATAATCAAAGCAAATAAAGATAGAAAATGAACATTATAAAATCTACTAATACACATTGTAAGAGTCATCTTTGGTTTATAATTTTTTAGTTGTCAAAATTACGCTTTTTAATATAAAGTAAAATTTCTTAAAAAAAAGTCGTCAAATTTATTTTTTTGCAATACTACATCATAATGATGATGATGATGAGTGTGTGAATTGATTTTTTAAACGAATGCAAGTTCAAAAAAATAATTATTTGCGCTCCTAGTAGAGGTAAGTAAGTATGTTTTCTGAGGTCGTATTTTATGGACCAAAGCAAAGCAGATGTCCATAAATACGCCCAAAGACAGTTAAGAAACTTAACTATAAGTAGCGCATTACGCTTTTCTCACTGCCAAGTAGTTAAAGTATTATTTAATTATCAAGATTTATATGTGTGACAAATCAATAACTTTTTATGAGACTGTATTGATTTGATTCATTCTTAATTTTGCTTGATATAGTACTTTTCATTAAAGCCGACCTTGGGTGCGTTTGAGCCATAGTTGCTTCTCTTTTCAAACAAAGAATTGAAAGAGAGAACTATGCTCCGAGTGCTAAGAGCTTTGACTTAAATGCACATGATCCTTGATAATTTAGTGTCACTATACCCAGTTGATAGTGAAAAAAGGTATTTTACGCAGAAGTTAAAGTCTAGTACTTTAAATAAAAATTGTAACTGTCCAATTTAAGGGGTTATATACCTACTGGCTCGGGAAAATTAAGGGTTTTTATTGATTTTTTTTCAGGTATCTATTCCAACGACCGACAAAATATTAAATTGTGGAAAGCATGGCCCTTGCCCCGAAACGCCTTTTTTTTGCGGTGACCACGATTTCTCGAAAACAAATTTACCGATCAATCTGAAATTTTTAGGTGTTGTTTCTAATTACAATAGCTAGTTCGTGAACAAAGGGGTTTGCAAAAAAAAAATAAATACGAAAATGGCGATGATTTTCGATGTTCCGAAAATTGAGTTTTCCGGCCGGAAAAAATAGGAATTTTCGTTCAAATAAAAAATCCTTCGTTCAAGAACTAGCTATTGTAATTAGGAACAACACCTAAATTTAATTTCAGATTGATCGGTAAATCGGTTTTCGAGAAATCGTGGCACCGCAAAAAAAAGGCAAGGTCCAAGGTTTCCACAATTTTCCGAATTTTCCAATACAATTTTTTTTCACAAAACATCAAAACAGGTATACTATTTGATATTTTGTAGATCGTTCGAATAAAGTTGTGATAACCTACCTGAAAAAAATCAATAAAACCCCTTTATTTTAAATAAAGAAACTCAATAATAATCCACACGTGGCTTTTACTTTATAGATTGGACAATTATTTATTTTACCCACTCAAATGTCACTTGTCAAATTATTTTCTTGCATTTTATCAAATTTTTTAATAAAAATGAATTTCCAAGCTATTTATTGGATAAAACATTGTATGTTACTCGTGAGAAAACTAATATTGACCTCTTTAAAATTAACCCACTCGGCCTCCAGCCTTGTGGGTTAATTTTATCATGGGTAATATCCTAATTTTCTCTCTCGTAACATTAATAACTATAATTTTCCCAAGCCACAAGGTATGGGGTTATTCCTAAATTAATATCGATATGTAGTAATTGAAAGATCCCTTTTTATCATTTCCCTGTCAATCCAATCCCTCATTAGGGGTAAATTGACATAAACGCCCGGTGTATCATTTTCCCTGCATCCTATGCCCCAAGAAACTATCCCGGCCTGGTGGTACCTTCCAGGTTGACCAGGTACTGGGCATACCAATGGCGTACCTCCGTCTCCTCCGCAGGTGTCTTCGTTTTTTAATCCTCCAGCACATAGAAAACTGCTGTGGAGTTGAAAATACTTTCCCAACCTGCAATTAAGTTTATTTTTTGTGATTTACATTAAAAGAAATGATTTTTTTCTAATTTTTTTTTTACGCATTACTTTCCCCAAGGAAAGTAAAAAAAATATGAACATTTTTAAATGATTTTTTTACGTTCCTCGACGTTTTATATCTAAAAAGGATGATTCCCGTAAAAAATCTTTCTGTGGGTCTATCTGTGACTAGGATAACTTGAGAACGCTTTGAGGTAAAGACTTCAAATTTGGACCATAGGTTGTTTATAGGAAGTTCTAGGCTGGGATAGTTTTTTGGTAAAAAGTGGGGTAGGCGGGTAGGATGGGGGTAAAAACAATTTTTTTCACGAAAAAATTTTTTTAACCTATTTTACGAAAATAAAATTTTATTTTGAAAAAAAAAACTTAAAAAAAATTCAAAAAATATATTTTTTTTTTTCGTTTTTAATTTTAATAAAGCTACGCCTATAGGGGAAAGTATTATTTTGTTGGCAGCAGTATTTTTTTGTATAACGAAAAATTAATTAATTAAATTTCGTTAAAAGATCAGTTACAGTTAAAATAGAGTAAAACCGCCATTTATCGTATTTTTTTAACATTTTGACATAAAGGCTTTAAATTAAGACGTTCAGACACATCTATTAAATTTAAAGTCTCTAGGTTAAGGAGTGCATAAGTTAATGCGTAAGTTATGAATATATATATATATTTTACCTTGTGGCTCTCAAAGATTTTAAACATTGGTCATTTGGTACAATAGGCAGCTTTAAAATGGTCATATAAGATCCTTTATTTGCATCACTTGTCCTTGCAGTAGCTGTGCATTTTGAATTTTCCAACATGGTACCCTTTGGAGGTATACAAATTGTATTGATTTTTTCGGATAAAGCAACTGGCTTTTCCAAAATTAACAGCGCAATGTCAAATTGCAATGTTCCTTTGTTGTAGTTTGGGTGAATTATGTGTTCTGATATTTCTCTTACAATGTTGCCTAAAAGAAAAATTTTAAGGAATGAAAAATTAAGATTCAGTAAAATTTAAATAAAATATCTGGTAGTCCATAAGTAAACTTAACGAGTAAATATAAAAGAGTTTACTGAATAAATACAACTAAGCTTATTAGCTAAGTAAGCTAACTAAGCTAATTAGCTTAGTTGAATAAGTTATTAAGGCACCTCGATTATGATCAAAGACTCTTACGGCTAGTTTTACCCCGTCTTTCCGAAAGAAGAAGCCGTGGGGACCTTATCTACACTTAACGTATCTTAAACTGTGATTTTCAGTGGATTTAAATGATCTTTTTACTCGTAATTTTGACAATACCAGACGTAGTCATACATTAAAACTTTCATGTGAACTTTTTTTTACCACTATCAGGCAATATTTTCTACCTAATCGTGTCTTTATCTCTTGAAACTCTAACTGAATCAACTGTATCCGCCTCATCAGTAAATTCTTTTAAAAATCGTTTGGATGGTAGACATCAAACTTTTATTTTATATTAAATGTTTCAATTTTTATATTTCATATTATCTATTTATATTTGTAATAATATTTGGGCATAATAGGCCTCTGCCTTTTTGTACTAATAATAAATAATAATAATTTGTCTTTAACATTACATTAACATCCAAGTAATTCTTTACTTGGCTCTATGTTTGTTTAATATTCTACTTAACTAAGCATTCCCCAAGTTCAGGACTTGCGTGGGCTAGTAGTAAAGGGAACCACTGACTTGAACTTACTTTATAACCCGTTTTTAGGAGGGTGTCTTTGTGCTACCTGCCGCAAAATTTAAATTATTAATTTACTGCAAAGGGCTATCGGTGCGGGTGAGAACCGAACTCACGCAAGATGACGTGATAAGTAAAGGTCTAATAATTAATCAGACGCCTTAACCCATTCGGATAGTTACCCGATTTAGTTTAGTTTACTCTAAACTGTACATACTAGTATACTATGTAATATTATTACTGATATGAGTAAATAGTAGATTATTAAAATTTGTGTTCGATAATTAGTTTCCTTATAAAAGAAGAGAAGAAACGTCGGATGTAATTATTTTCTTACCAAATTTAATCAACCAACTCCCATCACCATCAAGACAATGAGCAGCGGTTATAGCAGCTTTCTCGTGCAGCAAAGATACCCCACACTGGTGAATGGGAGGGAATTCCTCTAGTTCTTTATAAAATAGAGCAGCCTCCCATGGGAAAAATCCGGAATTTTGGTAACCACATCCGGTTAATTTTATTGGTTCTTCGATAGCGGTTTGGTTCACGTCTATTGTTGCATTGCAACAAACGTCAAAATATCCTTTACAAGGACTTGCGTCAAGTTTTCTAAAACAGGAAAACTTTGTAAATTAACAGTAAAGTAAGCGCGGAAACATCAAAAGTGGCGTATTTTTTTTAAGCCAATATGAAAAATCTTTAGTTGGCCGCAGAACTAGGTCTAGTTTTCGATAAAAATTGTCAAAATCACGAAAAATTGTCAATTTTGCTTATTTAGGAAAAGTGCTATCAACGCTAAATTTGAAAATAATAAATAATAATTTAGAAGGTGCTCCACTTAAAAATTAGAAGTACCTATCCCAATATATTTTAAGTTTTACACAAAACCACCAGGAAAAAACAGCTATTTGATCAGTGACAGCGATTTAGGCTAAAAAACGGTTTTTTATCCAAAACTCCATTTTTTATGTCCCTGTAAACTTTTTGTAGAGTATATTTTCCAAATTTATGAGATTTACTTTAAAGATTAATGTGATATTTTATAAAATATATTATAAAACACTTTTACTAACACCCCATGGTACTAGGGACACTAGATCTGGGTCTTAAGTTAGCAAGACGACAAGACGCCTTGCTAACAAGACCTAGAGTCCCTAGATGGTACGGTAAATGGCGTAAAGTAGAAAAAAACAATCAGTTTTTCATACATAGAATTTTTGGCTGAATTCAAAAATATAAAATTACAGGGTGTGCCATTTAAAAAACTTATGCCACTTCCGGCGAAACCGGAAGTGGAACAAAAAAAATAAATCCGACAATTCATAACCAATATAAAAAAAACCAAAGTTTTGTTTTTATCGAATGAAGATTAATCTTAATTTTAGGGGTGGACATAAATAAAACTCACCCGGTATAAGGGTTTTTGGGGTTAATGAAACTGAATCTGATAATAAAAAATTTCTAATCCCACCCCCTGAGGGGGGGGGGTTCTCGTGAAAATTGGTATATTTGGGTTTTTGAGGTTGCTGAAAATGAATGTGATAATAAAAAAAATCTAACTTCAACCCCTGAGGGGCGGGGGTAGATTTTTTGAAAATTGATATATTGAAGTTTTTGAGATCGCTAAACTGAATGAATAATGAATATTTTTTTTCTAAATCCACCCCCTGAAGGGCGGGAGTATTTTCATGAAAATTTGTATATTGGGGACCCGGGTTTTTAAGGTTGCTGAAAGTGAATCTGATAATAAAAAATCCACGCGCGGAGGTGAAAAATGGGAAAGCTTTTTTACTGGGCAGTGTATTTACCTTTCGTCTAATAATCCTTTTCCATTGGTTATTAATTTATCAATATCTTCAGCACATTGATAATATGGTACGCATGTACAGTTTTGCGCTTGATTAATTGTTTGGTTATCAGTTACTTCAACTGCAAAGTGTTCAGCGTTTACAGAAATCAGTAAAAAAATAAATAAAATTGATAGTTTTTTCATATTTATCTAAAAAATAAAATAAATTGAAAGGTTCATAGGGCAAATTAATCACACAGGTCCACAAAAAAAAACGTCAATTACTTAATATGCCTATTTTTTTGTACGTTTTTTTGTGAGCTGAAAACGAATTTGATTTTGATTAAAATGCTAAGAACTATAACATCCAAAATTAAGCCAAATTTGACGCTTTTCTTCTATAAGAATGGAGCGAGGTTGTTTGGAGGTGAGCCTTTTCATTGTCAAATTCCTTTTCAGCGCCCAAAAGTATGTGAGGAAAATATTGTCTTGTTAGGAGTAATTGGCGCATTTTTTTTCTGGGCTAATAATGTTATTATTATTTCTTATTTATAGGAGAAAAATTATACATGGTTCGATTTTGAGGTGAACACATTTTCTTCCAAATCTATTTTTTTTTATATCAGTACTGAAACGTCTCTAACGCTTGGAAATATAATTTTAAAGGTCAATCCACTTATCGTATATCAAAAATTAAGGCTTTAAGGACAAAAACCTTTATTTTGGGGATTAATATTTAGATACGAATAAAATATATAATATTTTGACTATAAATAGCACTATTTAATTTAATTAAGATTATAATATTATAAAATATAGTTATAATCTATAGATAAAAAAAATATTTGATAAAACTCACCTACCTCTTAAATACACAACACAAATCCAAAACAAACTAAACCAGAATAATTTTGATATGAAGCTTATAAAAAGTATGAAAATAAAAAATTAAAAAAAAATTTATATGTAAAATATTAAATTTAAAATTAATTTTTAAATATACTCCTCGCAGTTTCACAGCAGAAAAGGTATTTACTATACCTTTACTTTGGACCCCGAAAATAAAAAAAAATCACCAAAATCAAAAAGTTTTGCGTTATATACAATTCTAAACAACTTTTAAAAATGTCTGTCAGTACATTTTCTTGTATGCGCAAAACTCCAGAAAGAAAAATCTGACCAACTTCAAATTTTTAGGAAAATCAATCCTGGTAAGGACATGAAGCCTACTCGAAAGAATCCCTTTAAAAATAAGTTAAGGTGGAGCTTATCAAAAAATCGTAAACAGTAAAAGAAAAACTCCGATCAAATTAATTTATCCAGCAAAAATGAAATTTATTAAAAAGATCAAATACCTAACTTTAAAAAAATCCTCCCAAACCCAAAAATAAAAAAAAATTTAAGAGAAAGTTTGAACAACGTAATTAATTTTTTCAGGAAAAAATAACAATAAAAAAATAATAATAAAGAGATGAATCTTATCTCGAAAACAAAAAGTTATAAGGAACTAAACTAAAAATAATTGCAAACATAGAAAGAAAAGTGCGATCCTCAAAAATTTTTCAGGAACAGTTACATCTAATAAAATGATCAATCTTACCACAAATACCTAAAAAGTATACACATTTTGACAAAATTATGAGCGGAGGTTTTTTTTTAAATAATTATTTATTTTAAGAATAGGCCTGCTGTTTATTAAATCAAAAATAAATATAATAATTTCTTATAACATATGTACAAATATTAAAAATAACTTTTTAAAATACTGGCTTCAACATGACTATAAATACTATAACCAGGCCCGGACGGTGCTATGAGGCGGTATGGCAATCACCTTGAAGTATGGAGTAACCTGGGCGATGAACACAGTTTTTCTTTATTTTCAAGTTATCAACTTGAACGAGAGTTTTTGTGAGATATTTAATTAGACCTGAGGGGCGCCAATATGGTTGAGCGAGCCAAATTTAGTTACCTCCCTGTTTCAAAACCACCGTCCGGCCCTGACTAGTATAATAACTGTGGTAAAATTAATTCATAAGAATTTTTTTATTACGTTACAGTGCAGGTAGCGGGGTAATAAGGGTAACGTAAAAAAAAGATGAAAAACTTAGTTTTTGATTAATTTAATTTAAATTATTTACTAAAAAGTTTTTTTTTACTTTTTTTGGATAAAAATAACGCAACAGTACTTCTATAAAAATGTTGTTTTTCATGTTTTTCTTAAAATCAGTTATACTGCAAATACAAATTTCTGCATCTAACGTACTCATATCTAACGTTTGGTCAAACTCTAAAGTTAAACCGAAACCTTATAACTTATAATTATACTAATTATACGACTTATAACTTAAGTTATAAGTCGTTCTAACATAACTTTCCACCTGCATTTAAATGCTGTTGATAAATATTTATCAATAGCAGCGTTTTTAAAATATTAAAGAGTTGACGTGTAAAAGTATACATTATACTGTATGTAAGGTACTACTTATTTAAATACTGTTTTTTTTTGCGATAAATAGCAACATTCTGTGAAAAATCACAGTAAAAATGGTAAATGCTTTGTTCATTTTTATGTTTAAACAAATTGTACTAACCTAACTATAATTATTTACTATAGTAAGTTTAAATTTAATGTATTGATTTTTTTTTTCTTTTGGTAATAATTCAATTAAATACAAATACATTATTCAATCCCTCTTTTAAGCATATATGTTTCAGGAAAAAGATTGTTTAGTTATAGATATCACATTAACAGAGGACCTCTGGCTGGTACCGGCGCGCCGCGGCGCAGTCGTAAAATTACCACAGGATGAGTCAGTGTTCCTGATTTTTGATTTTCGGTTTTCTTAGATCTAAAATTCAGAATTTTTTCCTTTCCTCGGTGGCATTTGAAACAGGATAGGAAAATACTAGATACTAGTAAAAGAGCTCTTTGATCTTGTAGTAAAAATCGGCTTTGATCTTGACAATTTTAGTTGGATTACATATGCATATACCAGGTGTTTCAGAAAGGTGGTTTACCCCCCTTAACATTTTTACTTTTTTAGGTAGCATCTTGAAATTTGCAGCAGCTATATTACGTATAATTTAGGATTTTTTGACATGGTTAGACATTTTTTGGCACTTCCCATTTCACCGGAAATGAAACTTTCGATTTTTAAATGGAACACCCTGTATATTTTTACATATTTCGATTTAAAAATTAATTCTGAGAACAAACATGTGCAACTTGTCAATTTTTGACAGGTGAAGTAATTTTTACTTTAAAAAGTGCCTTATTCGCTTAATTGTTGGACTTCAGAAAAATACTATTTTGATTTTTTCCCAAAAAACCCTAAATTTGGTGGGCTCTTAAAGGTTCAAAAATCATACTTTGGTCCATAAGTCATTTTTTTGAAATGGAAAGATATCACATCATCATCATCATCAGGTTTAAATGAAAGAGAATTTTCGTTTGGACTTTTTGATACCACACATGAATAGTTTATTTGGAAGAACTTGGCATTAAAACACAAAAGATTTAAAATGAAGATTTAATAAAAAATTACATGACCTGTCAAAATTTGACAAGTGACACATGCTTGTTCTCAGAATTGATTTTTAAATCTAAATATGTAAAAACTATGTCTCAAAAAATCTAAAATTTTACATAATATAGCTTTTGCAAATTACAAGATCCTACCTAAAAAAGTAAAAAAGTTAAGGGGGGTGAACCACCTTCCTGAAACGCCCGTTATACATATATGTATATACCTGCTGTATTGTGCAATAAATTTTAAAATTAAAGTTTGATTATTTACAAAAGCGCATTTTGCACCGCGCTGGTGCGCTATCTTGTGGAGATCTAATTCGTTTGTAGGCTTTTTAGCTCCCACAATATATTGTTGACTCTCTAATAGGCCGGACCGATTTTTTTTTTTTTGGGAAAATCCAGGATGACTAGTAAAAAAAAGTTTTAGTATGTTTAAAGCAACTCACCTGAAAAAATTCAAATTTAAAAAAAAATGATTTTCCCGAAAAAAAAATTTTTGGCCTTTTTCGGCCCGGCCTACCCTCTAATATGGTATTGCATGCGATAAGAATAATTTATACTTCTTCATTTAATAATTCCTTTTCTTCATCCCTATTTTTTTTGGTTTCCTTAGGGACATTCGATACAGGATTTTGAGAATATAAGTAAATAGCAAACATCACAGTACAAATGGCTAACACAGTATTTAAATAAATCGGAATACTAAAGAACAAATAACTCAAAAACGCAGTTAATACTAGCTCCAAAGCGCTGGCAAAAGTTTTAAGTATAGAGTTGAGAGTTTTCAAAAAGAAACTAGTAACAATTCCGATAGCGGCATTATTAAACATCACTACTAGCACTTTATAGTGAAACATTTTGGTGATTTCATCCCCACTAAATGCATCTCCAACGCCTCCTTTTAAAAATAGCAGAATAACATTACAAACGATCGAGTCCAAATACATAAAAACATTTTGTATGAAAATGTTTACTTCAGCACCTTCTTTTTTAAGTAACGATTCGTTGTAGACGCCTGCAAGGCAGGAGCAGATTATTTGTATAAATATGAAAATGGCGTTAGCGCCGAATTCTATAGATGCTGATTTTTTAGCTGTGTTGTTTTGTTCGGGAGGGTTTGTGAAATTTATTTGTTTTAACATACAACCACAGGTTAGAATAAGCAGAGAAAGCCATTGCTTGCCGCTTAATTTCTTCTTAAATATCACCTAAAAGAAAAATAAATTCTAGATTTTTTCTAAAAATAAAGTTTGTTCAAGTTTCCCTAGAATCAGTATCTACTCCAGGGACTACTGTTTACTGGATATTTTATGTCACATAATAACAAGGATTAAACCTCTAACGGTCAAAATAAATCTGAAAATTTCATAAGTCGAAACCCGAACAAGCCTATAGATATATCTTTAGGCTGGATATATCCACTGGACATTATCCAATCTAAGACTTTATAGATGCTGCATTCAGTTATTTATGGATCGATTTCGATGAAATTTGGTGCAAAAATATTGGTGTTTTCATTTCCCTATTGAGTTTTTAAGCAAAAACGATTCTTACAATCTTTAAAATGACTTAACTTAAAAGTTATAAATGGAGTTTTCAGCGTAAATTAATTCTTTCAGGTTCATTACCGAAATTTTCGAGCAATTTTTATTATTCATGATCTACCTATGATAAAAAATTTAAATGCAATTAATAAAGAAAGCTTTTTTTGGTATAATTTTACTCAAAATAAAGCGTAGAATTGAAATAGGAGAAAATATATAGGGTGTCCCATTTTAATCAAATCGAAAGCTCGTCTTGGAGGTCTTGTTACACCCGGTATATGGAAAAATATTAACAAAACATCATTAAATTTTTAAAATTTAAATTATAAAAAGATTATCTTTAAAAATATGTTAAATAAATTAGATAAAATAAATTTACTATTTAACATAGATTTTTTTGTTTAAAAATATGTTAACACTCTTTCAAAATATTTAAAACATTTAAAAAACTCAACAATTAATGTGACATGACATTAGTAATGAACAATCTTAAAACATGTTTTTTTTATGTCAGGGTTTATACAGTTTTCTAACATTATAAAAACGTTATTCTAACGTTAAATTTTTACAAGGGTTGTCTTGATTTTTTCTGGATATCGAGACAAGACAACCCTGCTGAAAATGACGGGTCTGTGGGGGGAAATTCACCCGCTCAAGTCCGGTCTATGCAACATTGATACCCGCGCAAACCCGTCATTTTCAATAGGGAAGACATAAAGAAACCCTAATTATAAATAGGAAACAAATAAAAAATATTTTTATCCAATACATACAGATAATGAGACAATTACCAGCTTTATTTTAAATAGATAAACTCAATAATAACCCCGCGTGGCTTTTACTTTATTGAGTGGATAATTATTTATTTTACCCACTCAACTCTCACTTGTCAAATTATTTTCTTGTAAATGTCATTAAATTTTTTAATAAAAATATGAATTCCTAAGCTATATATTGGATAAAACCTTGTATGGCACTCATGGGTAAACCGATATTGCCCTCTCGAAAATTAACCTGCTTGGCTGTCGCCTCGCAGGTAAATTTTCTCATGGGCAATATCTTACTTTACCCACTAGAACCATAAATAACTATTACCTGAAATAAAACTCCTGTAATCACCACCCTCAGTTGCAGGAGCAAATAATAAGTAGTCGGATCAAATGCTGATAAATTGATGTACGATAAATTATTGTATAAGCAGTACAAAAAAGCCGGTATAAAGTAAAGAAGTAGAATATGCTTACTTTTTACTATTTCTGCCAACAATGATTTAAATGAATGGCTAAAAAAGATAAAAGAAAATTAATAAATAAAAAATAAAAAAAACTAAATTTCAAAAATTTTATTTCCATAATTAATAAAATTACATAGTCTCTTATAGTATATTAAAGTACTAGTTTCATAACATACGTTTTTAGCGCACGAGTACACCCTATTGAAAATGACGGGTCTGCGCGGGTATAAATGTTGCATAGACCGGACTTGAGCGGGTGAATTTCATCCGCTCAAGTCCGGTGTATGCACCATTTATACCCGCCCAGACCAGTCATTTTCTAAAGTACTAGTGCGCTAAAAACGTGTTATGAAAAGATTGCTTTATACAATTTTTTTTCTATTTTGCTCTAAAATTAAAAAAAAAAACTACATTTAAATTGATGACTGATTTAGGGATTTTTGTTTTGGATTGGCATTACAGTATACACCATGTTTAAAATTCTAAGAACAAATGATATTTTAATATATTTTATAGTCATCTCTTCTCTTTTTTACTGCAATTAACCAAGCCACAATTTTAACATGGTAAAAATAACCTAAACACAAAATTTTGTAGAAAATTCAACTTTAAAGCGACATTGACATTTGCACGGAAAACGTCAAGCGATAGGCCGGTCTGTTGCCAACCCAAAAGAACAAAAAGTACAGACCTCTTATGGGCCTATAAAAGAACACGCAAAATGCGTGTGATTATGAGCTTATAAGAGTCGCAAAATAGAAAAAGATAATAAAAAAACGAACTTTGGAATTTAAAAGAGCTTTTAACTCTAAGCATTTAAATGTGATATTTTATAAGATATTAAACATTGTGAAAATTTTCATTTTTATTTACTGGAAAAAATTAATCAAAAAGAATAATCTAAGTTAGAGACACAGGTAGACTATTTTTCATTTGGTAAACATTGAGGTTTGAACCTCTAATTGTATATCAATGGAGCTCTCTACAACTAGAATTATGAAACAAAAGACGTCTACCCTATCTCTATCTCATTTGTGCTACACTTTCCAGCCACCCAAATAAATACAGTATGAAAAACAAATACAGTATTTATTTGGTTGGCCGGAAAGTGTAGCAGTGAGCGGCACGAACGAACATAGCTAATGTGAATCTGTAGAATAAGATAATTCTACTAAAATTTAGATGGCGCCAGTAATTTCTTTAATATAGTTACACTTTTAGCCCGGCCAAGTAAATATTGTATTTGTTCAACAAAGAACAAATACAGAATTTGTTTGGTTGGGTGGAAGTGGGAATGTATGTATGTATTCTATCCTTTTTGGGTAGAACTTTTGTCCCTGTCTAATCTAACGGGAGAAATCGCCATTTACTGATATATTAATAAAATCTTTAATAATTATTATTTTTTTTAAGTCTCTAATCATTACAGCCTTTTTCTGAGCCTAATATGTACTTACTCTTTCCAGTATAATGCGGTTGATGCAAGTAACTTTAATATTTCAGTGAATAATACTGCCGTAACTATATTATATTCATACTGATTGTCTTTTTTCTGTGAGGCTGTCACCAAAATTCCTGAAAAATATTCACATAAAAATAGTTTCACACGTTTTGAAACTGACCGAAAGTGAAGAATCGCCGTTTAAAAAGGGGGTTACCAAATTTTCATTCTAAATAAAAAATACAGTTTCGTGAAATATCAGTCTGAAAATGACTATGGTCTGTTTCATCAAGCAAGATAGTAAATTAAAAATCGCACATTGAATATTTTCAAAACAGATTCTAATATTGGATGTGCGAATATACTGCGTAGTTTATTTTATAAAACATAACTGTATTCTATACACAAACATATACTATTCAAACCTGTTGTAAATATATTTACTGTGCGATGTCCAAACCATAATTAAAAAGATCTTTTTAAATACATATTTGCTTAAAAAAAAATTAAATATATAGAGGGCTCCACGCGTGGCCACGGTTTAAACTAAAATATTAACAATAAGATATCCTTTTTTTATTGACTGTTGAGAAAAAAGTACACCTAAATTCCTTCTAAAAGGTAATCCCTCAAATTTCATCGAGATTTCATTTATTTCCTTCAAGATTACTTCGAAATATCTTAGAAATTACCTAAAAAAGGTGCCAAATTTGGTAAATATTAGATTTAATCGAGAGATTACCATCAATTTGTACATCTAGTAATGAATATATATTACAGTGCCAACACTTTTTAGAAAGGGTAGCCAAATTTTTTTTAAATTCCTCCGATTATTCAAAAAATTATATTTTTATCCAATACATACAGATATCGAGACAATTACCAGCTTTATTTTAAATAGATAAACTCAATAATAACCCCCGCGTGGCTTTTACTTTATTGAGTGGATAATTATTTATTTTACCCACTCAACTGTCACTTGTCAAATTATTTTCTTGTAAATGTCATTAAAATTTTTAATAAAAATATGAATTTCCAAGCTATTTATTGGATAAAACCTTGTATGGCACTCATGGGTAAACCGATATTGCCCTCTCGAAAATTAACCTGCTTGGCTGACGCCTCGCAGGTTAATTTTCTCATGGGCAATATCTTACTTTACCCACTAGTACCATAAATAACTATTTCTATTGTCCCTTTTGCTCATGATTAAAAAAATTCCAGGTTTCAAAAAAATCCAGTTTTTTTTTAAAAATGGCTTTTCCCTGATGTATTTGATTTTTTCCTTATTTTCCTGATTTTTTCACCAGCCTAATTAATGACTACTAATTACCTTGATTTACAAACAGCAAGATATAGAGAATAAATATAAAAAAACTGATCTTGGAAGGAAATAATTCCGTATATGACAAACTTGTCATGATTTTTACTAAACTAATGCCAAATTTTATCGCAAGCTTGAAATTCTAGATGTTATATTTTGATATGTAAAGTTTAAAGTTAAGTTCACTTCTGCTACTAATGAGTTATCTGCATACAAAAACATAAATAAATACAAGTTAATTAAATAACAATATAAAAACACACGTTAACACATATTAAAAAATATATTATCAGTAATTATCTATTACAACTCAAGGTAGATATCACTAATAAAAACTGTAAAGAGCGTATAAGCTTATTATAATTCATACATGGATTTCTAAACAAGATTTTGTCATGGTTTTGGTGTATTTTTGAAACTTAATAAGATAATTCCAATGGCAGTTAACTAGTTTCTGTCACTCGCACAAATAAATTGTAAAATAAGTTCTATTTTGAACAAAAAGATACAAAAATTGAAAAAATAATTAAGAAAATAAAAATCAAAAATTTAATTTTTTAAAATACAAAAAATTGTAAAAAAACAAAAAAAAAATGCAAAAAATTAAACATAAAATAACATTGTAATGTTAAATCGAGAAAAAAAAAGAAAATTTAAATTTGATGTGCTTCAGTTGTGACCTCTATCAGAAAAGTCAGTTTAATAAGCCTTAAGGGTTTAATAAAATACATAAAAAAAAATCCTATTCAATTTTTCATTTCTTATTACCGTATTCGATGTAATATTATTGGAAATTTCGAGAAAATCTTAATTTTTGTTTCAATTCTTAATGTATATTATTCGTGTTCCTGGGGTCAAGGGTTAACATAAACATATTCACTTTCTATTTACCTTATCGTTCTTATTTACCCTGCTGTAAGGTAACATATTAAAGTAAAATATTATTTGCGGTCAAAATCCAAAAATATATAAATTCAAAAGTACCACACAGAAAAAATAAACAGAACGAAACACGTTAGCTAGGTACTACGGCGGTCCGGTTTTGATAGTTACGCCAGGACCACGGCGGTCCTTAGAGACCGCTTTAGATATTTTATATTTAAATTTCGCCGGACCACGGGACCGACAAAACCATTGAATTTAGCATATACCGCCCTACCAAGCTAGAAAGCAGTGACTCCATTTGTCGCATAGCCACGTTTTCACGTCAACTCTGACGTAATATTTTGAAAACGCTGCTATTGACAAATGCAGTTACTGCTTTCTTGCTTAGTTGGGCAGTATAGGAGGGGCCGCTATGGCTTGCTGTAAAAGACAAGCATAGTAATTTTTGCGTCATTAATTTTTTTTAAATTTTATTAATTTATATGGACCGAGTATGGACCGCATTTTTTTCTATTTTTGCAAAAATATGTGCAATTTCAAGAATTTTTTTCTCAAAAAATAAAACTTTCGTTAAGAAATAAAAAATACAAAAATAAAAGAAAATCACAAAAATGTAAAATTAAAATGTTCATTATACATAATTAATTATTATAATTAAAATATTTATTTATAGGTAATATATTTGAGACTCCCGGGGCAAGTCGGCACAAGGGTTAAAATAAAAATATTGACAAAAACTTCCTATAGGAAGTGAATATATTCACCTAGCCGTTCCTTTTTACCACGCTGTACGGTAATAGATTTTTTATTCTCGGTCAAAATCCCCTTGCGACTTTACAATCACGCTGAAAAAACTCTGGAAACATTCTAATAACATTTTGTAATCATGCTGTTACCAGAGTATTTCCAGAGTGTATTTGTGCCCTTTATCCATAACGTTCCCAGAGTAAAATCAGAGCGTTTTCAGAGTGTTTTCGTTTGGACTTTTTTTTTTTTTTCAAAAAAAAGTCCAAACGAAAACACTCTGAAAACGCTCTGATTTTAAAAAAAAAGTCCAAACCCACTTTGGATCTACTGTGAATCAAGCCTGGAACCACTCTGATTCAACTCTGACAAAATGGCACAAAACCACTCTGGAAACACGTTGGCAGCAGAATGTTTTCACTCTGACTCTGTTTCCAGAGTGTTTCCAGAGTAAGTTGAAGGTCGCAAGGGTCATAAAAAAATATTAATTCAAAAGTGCGGTAGGTACATATATTTTATAATTATTCAATTAAAAGAAATTATAATAATAATTTAAAATAATTGATAATAATAATTTATAATAATAACAAGCCGTGAAGATATGTAATGCTACGCATTCCATTATATACTATTCACAGTGGAGGTTATATTGCATTTTCCCAAATAACGCAATTTAAAAAAATCTTTTTTTGAAAAACACCTAAATTTTTGAAGAAAATAGTTTTCAAAAACCAAAAATTAAAAAAATTCTCTTCTCAAAAAACAAAAATATAAAAAAAAATTTCTTCTTTTTTAAGTGAAAAAATTAAAAAAAAATGAGTTTTTTCAATTTTTTTATAAGTTTAACCCCCCCCCATAACTTTTTTTGTTTTTGAATGGATTACATAGAACTTGATTTTTTCTAAAAAAAATTGACTGGATCGGATTATTTGTTCTAGAGTTATCGTGTCCATGAAAAACGTGACAGGACGGACGGACAGACATTTTTAAAGTTTCTTATTTTTTCACGAGTTTTTTCATGAAACAAAATTTTTTTTTCTAGGACGTTTTTTGGAGATTTTGGAAATTCAATACTACCGTATAATACTATTCTAGCGCTACGCGCTGTGAATAGTATAAATAATGGCTTACCTTGATTTACAAATAGTAAAATATAGAGCACAAATATAAAAAAACTGATTTTTGAAGGAAATAACTCCTTATATGACAAACTTGTCATGATTTTCGCTCAACTACTTTGCCAGCATTTTAGATATCGCCAGCTATACATTCTAGATAACATTAATATTTTGATAATATTTAAACAAAGCACCACAGAACGTAGATTATGCGGCAAAACCATTAGTACAGCGTATTATTCTTATAAATTTGTATATTATGTCATTATCAGCTGTTTTCGTAATTTCTGATTACCAACATAGTTAATGCGCACGCGCGCGTGGCTTCTGATTCGCTTGAATTTCCTGCAATCGTCGGTGAAACGGCAAGTTCTCTGCTGGGAAAAATTCTGCTGCCGATAAAATAATGCTTTCTTCCAGAGCCGTAGCGAAGGCAATTATAATTATAATTAGGGGGGGGGGGGGGCAAAGTACCTATACTGGAAATTCAATAAAACCTGTGGCGAATGTGTGGTAAAAGGTGAAGATCATACCAGTTCGGGTGCGACTCGCGTAATTTCGTAGAAACTTCGCAAAGGAGGACCCCTTATACGAAAGAAGCAGAGGTATGAGTCACTGCAGGTTTTATTGAATTTCCATTATTGAACTTTTGGATTGAAGCGAGGAATTCAGGTGTACAAATTGGAGGTAGTCTGGAGAAAATCTTAGAAAGTCGAGGTAATCTGGAGGAAATCTTTGAAGGTTTCCTCAAAAAAGGAATTCAGGTGTACAAAATTTTGTCAGCGGTTTACCCCTCCGATTGAAGGATTACTCCTTTTTGAATTTTTTTTACCAAAAAAAACTTATCAGGTCAATTTTTGCCAACTTTGTGTTTCCTTTTAAAGTTCTTTTTTCATAATATTATTATAAAAAAGCATAGGGAGTGCCTATTAGGCACTTGTTTTGCCTTCATGACCATTTTCCCGTAACCATGGTGAGAGAGTGCACTCACAAATATTTTAACTTTTCACAGCAAAAAAATTGTACCTATTTATTTTTTTTTTTTAATCTAGGTCTACAAGGGAAAGTTTTTTTTGTCGGCAGCAGTATTTTTTTGTTTTTATTTTTGTAAAAATTAAATATGGGAAAATATTGTTTTTTTTTTGGCGGAGTTACTTTTTTATCCACAATATACTTACAGATAAATAATGTTAACCTTACTGAATAAATAGTTGTACGCTTTAATCATCAATTTAATTTTCTGAAGAAATACATAATTAACTCAATAATAACACCGACCCACAAAAAAAAGATTAATTTACTATTAACAGACTATTTTTTTCTTATGTATTTTTCGGCGCTTAACTAATTTCGCCGTTCTTTCACACGATTTTGGGATATATTTTTTCAAGGGTGTTTGAAAATTTCTGATTTTTTTTTGTGCGTTCCTACATGCAAGTCAATCCTATTGCCAAATTGTTTTTCTTGATCGGGCCCCAAACTAGGCCCCCAGCTACCAAAACGTCATACCTTGTCAGAAAAGCCCCAATTTTTTAATTCTTGTTCAAAATTGTTATTATAATAGTATATTATGCACCTAGTATGCGAAAAAAGTCTTTAGTTTTCGAAAATTTTGTTAAATGTCTGTCCAAAATGCAACGACTTGTTTTGTATAAAACTGCAATCGATCAAATTTACCCAAAAAACACAGGGAAAATGGCATACGTGCAGACCTTCACTATAATTGATCTAGCAAGCGGGGGCATCGTTAGTCTGTGGAAATACAATAGAACTAAAAAGTTGGATACCTATAGTTTCACGCATATATCATGGTTTTTCTGAACATTGTTGCCGCCTCTAGAACTTTGCTCTCCAAAAAAGGTATTATTTTAAGAAACATTGACCATAACGCCCCCTATGCGTTAAAATCGAAACATTTTTTTTTAATAAAATTATATTAATTCATGAGGGTCAAATGTTGTCCAAATTTTAAATTAATATATTTTATATTAACAATGTTATATAAGAATTAAGAAAATAGGGCTTTTCTGACAAGGCATAATGTTTTGGTAGCTGGGGACTGAATCTTGGGACCGATTAAGAAAAAAAAATTACCACTATCATTAACTTGCTTGTAGGAACGCAGAAAAAAAATTCAGGCGATTTAAAAATCTGTTGCAAAAAAAAAAACGTGTGAAAGAACCGCGAAATTGCAGTTAAAAGAATTTGGCAATAAAAAAGCTCGCTAACCCGGTTCAAAAGCACCTCGGACCTTTTTTATGGAAAAATGGTTTCAGATTTTGCTGAATTTTGGATATGCTATAGTTCTCGACATTCTGATCAAAAATGTCCAGGAACACAAGTCAATAGTTTAGGTGCAAGAGCACTGAAAATATTGAGGACCGCGGTGCACCGGTCTTATGGAAAAGTGGTTTCGCTCAAATTTGGCTAAAATTTGGATATACACTGGGCGCAAAAATTGAAGGATATTAAAAAACATCCTAAAATTTTAGGTGATATTCAAAAGGCTGTAACTTGGCGAAAAATGGCCATAGAGTAATGATAAAAGCAAATTGAAGCTTTAACTCTCTGAGTTTAAATATTGCAATAATATTTTGCCATTGGATAAAAAATGAACATGGCAAATATTATAAATGAATTTATTATAATAGTAAATAAACAACTAACCGGTGTTTTCACACATTTTAAAAATCTTAAAATGCCACCCACTAGAACTGCCAACTTTCAGTGAATAAATCAATTTTTTCATTTGTTTTTAGAAATGGCGATTTCAAAGGCTACTTGTTTTTACGCGGTTAATAAAGATCCAGCAAACATTTTAGTTTATTATTGATATAAAAATGTTAAATAATAAGAATAAATGCGCTAGTAGCGAAAAAACTAATATATAAACCACGGTAGAGAATACTATTATAGCCTCGCACTCTTAAATACCTCGCTGCTACGCAGCTCGGGATTTAATACGCTCGGCTATAAAAAATGTCTTCTCTACCTTGGTATATAGTTACTATTATTTAATTTCTTTATTCTTTGCAGTTTTCCGAAAGGCCAATGTTCCCTTAAAAATAAATTCTGTATTTATGTTCGTTAACGTTGAGCTAGCTATGGTCCGTTTGATCAAGCAAGACAGTAAATTAAAAATCGCACAGTGAATATTTTTACAACAGGTTTGAATAGTAGATTTTCAGAAAAAAATACACACTGGTCTTTTGTCAAAAATTAAATACTTGAGGTCATTTTCGGTATAAACGGAACTGATAAAATTTATTTTAGTTTTCTAAAAATATACTTTATTAATTAAACTATCACAAAAAAAAAACAAAAAAAAAATGATGGATGTTTTGAAACTAACACTGGCAGCCATAAGTTTAGAAAAACACAATCTGAGAAAAAAGTATTGGCAAAAAATCAAATATACTAATTTAAAATAAATAAGCAAAATTAACTGTAAAAATGTACCTTTAAACTACATTAATATTACAGGCAAGCTGATCAACCAGTGTAAAGTCATCTTGGTTGCACGAATGGTATACTATAGGGGCAAAATTAAAAAATAAACTTTTAACGTATAATATTTTAAGTAACATTACACATTTGCAAATTTTAAGGAATAAGTATTTTTTATAATATTACGGAACTTCTGTAGCCCTAAACAGCTTTTTTACTGTAATTTTACAGTTGACATGTAATCATATTCCTATTATTGTACAGCTAAAGTGCTGTTAATTTATAAGACTTTTCCTGGAACCTTTACACAGGGTGATCAATAACTGGCGTGCTAAAATTTAAGAGGTGATTCTGCATCCAAAAATATCAAAAAAAAGTTCCTATAAAGGTTGGTCCGCAAATTAGCCCTAAGGGAGCTACGGCCCTTTAAAATTGTAATAAAAAAGGTTTTTAATTAATAACTTTGGTACCCTTCCACCTAGAGCGACAAGCATTTGCATGTATACTAGTATTAATAAGGGCAATAAGTTTATGTTAATTTATTTTATTGAATTTATCCAGAGGCATCCCTAGACGGAAAAATGTATTAGCCTTAACACATTTTTGCCTCAATTTTTTTTATGTGTAATTTTTTTGGATTTTTTGTAAAAAATATGGATTCCTTGAGTAAGAATACATAAAAAATGTCATATTAAGAGGAAGTAACATTTTGTGCCACCAAAAACGTTAGTTTTTAAAAGGCTATTACTCCTTTAATATTAAATTTAGGTTTTTCGTGAAGAATACTATTTTGCTCGGTTTTAAATGAAGAATCACACTGCAACATTAAAATTTTATTGATGCTTTTTTTTGTTCCCCATTCCACATGTCATCTTCGAAGGGCCGTAGCTCCCTTAGGGCTCATTTCCGGACCAACCTTTATAGAAACTTTTTTTCATATTTTTGAATATAGAATCACCTCTTAAATTTTGGCATGGCTGTTACTGATCACCCTGTATATTGTTACACTCAATCCTAAGAAATTCACATCATTGTGTACCTACACTAATCAGATTTGACTTTCTAAATTTGTGCTACACTATTAAAATTTCCGCTTTGCTGTTTATTTTGTGCCCAAAAATCAAAAATATTGATCGATCCATCTTCAGGGTAGCTTGTTTCTCTTACAGTCCTTGTTTTTCCACATAGTCCTAAATATTTATAATGTTTCTTTTGACCGTATGGACATCTGGAAGCAGGTTTGCCAATTTCGTATACGGGATAACCCAAATAATTTCCTCCTGGCCCATAATTGCATACATATAGCATGTGATGCCATTTTTGGCCTGAGTAAGCTGGGGTGGTGTAGTACACCAAGGCACATCCTATTTCATTAGTATCGGACCATATCATTTGAGTGTAGTGGCCTACTTTTACTTCAGGACCCCTAAAATAACGAGAATTATTATATAATACCTATGTATAATAGCTATTAATTAATAGCTACATATCGCCTTGTAAATTCCGAAACATCGTATCTGAAAAATGACCACAAATGACCACAAATGACCACAGGTATAACAAATTATCCTTTTTTAAACAATTAATAAGGTATTTATTTATAACTTTATTAATTACATAAACACAAGAATAAGTTCTTATTCATATAAATTAGTCAATTATTAAATTACTAGGTACTCTATTAATTCCATTCCAATTTCTAGTCTCTGGTAAGTTCCCATTTTTCAGATACGATGTTTCGGAATTTACAAGGCGATATTATACATACCCTTGCGACTTTACAATCACGCTGAAAAAACTCTGGAAACATTCTAATAACATTTTGTAATCATGCTGTTACCAGAGTATTTCCAGAGTGTATTTGTGCCCTTTATCCATAACGTTCCCAGAGTAAAATCAGAGCGTTTTCAGAGTGTTTTCGTTTGGACTTTTTTTTTTTTTTCAAAAAAAAGTCCAAACGAAAACACTCTGAAAACGCTCTGATTTTAAAAAAAAAGTCCAAACCCACTTTGGATCTACTGTGAATCAAGCCTGGAACCACTCTGATTCAACTCTGACAAAATGGCACAAAACCACTCTGGAAACACGTTGGCAGCAGAATGTTTTCACTCTGACTCTGTTTCCAGAGTGTTTCCAGAGTAAGTTGAAGGTCGCAAGGGTAGCCATTTTTGTAATTCTTTACGTTTTAATACTTGATTTAATACCCAAGAGAAATAAAGTTCATTAAAGATAAAATTTTGAAAAGAAAATATCTAATAACTCGAAAACCCTTGATCCAATTTTCGAAAACAAAACGCTGTTCAAACTAGAATCAAAATACCTTTCAAAAGAGGTATCACTTCTTATGGTCCTATTTAAACTTTCGCTTTCTACTTTTTGCCATGATGTATCACACGATCTCCCTTTTCATTTAAAAAAATGTCCCCCCATGCTCACATTTTAAGACCTGAATGTATCAAATATATGCTAAAAGATAGTTAAAGTTGTCTTATTTAAGAGTTCTAAATTTGAAGTCGATATCTCAGTTCGTTCAAAAGTTAAGAGGGGAGGGGGGTGACTTTTGAACCGCTCTGTATAAAAAGTATTATTACTTTTTAAAAGACCTAATTAAATTATAAATTAACGTTTTCCATTACTATGTTTTTTTACAATGTGAATTGTATTTTGAGAGATAGAGCTTGTGATAGGAAAAAAATCCAAAAAAATTGTAAAAAATCCTTCAAAATAATTGTAAAAAATCCTGACTAGCTAAATTCCAGGTATTTTAGGATGTCCGGCCCTACCTGTTTTGTGTTTCATTCACCCATTCACTTTTAAAAAAGGCTACTTCATTGTACCATAAAAGTGTTAATTGCTTAATTGTTGAAACCAAATCTATTTCTGGAGACGAACTATTTATAACACCCAAATTTTGTCCAATGTGCTCATATTCAGCTAAAATATGATAAAATAATCAACGATATTTTGTTCAAGGTCCCATTCGTTACGCTCTTTTTTGGTAATGTAAAGGCATATCCACAGGCTCGTATAACAAGCATAGTACATAAGAATGCGATACCGTGATTGCCTTACAAGATATATGACTGCACATCAAGCCAATCACGGAATCGCATTCTTATGTACTATGCTTATTATGAGAGCTTGTGGATATGCCCTAAGCAGGTTATAGTTAATATTTCCCTGACTTCTTTGTCATAGTTACAAAGTTTTGTATTACTATTAGCACTAGTAACACAAAACTGTTTTATCAAAAAGTTTACCAATTAAAACTGAAAAACGTTTAATTATTTATCTCAGAGCATTTAATAATGTCATTTTTATTTTCCAAAAATGTGGGGTAACGCTGTGAAAATTTTTACGCAATTCATAATTTTTAAAACTAGTTTTTTAAATAAAACGTTTAATAAAATTGTGAGAAATTTAATTTAGATTTTAGCTTTCTCGCAATTTATTTTTTGGCCAAGACGGGAACGCCCTTCCCCCAAAATCAGCCACTGTCATAATATTTAATTCTTTATGTATGATATTTGATAACAACCCAGACAGCACATGAGAACTATTAGATATCAAGGGGATATACTTTTTGGATATAGAGTATATCCTGGATAGCTATTTTTTTAACCTCACTAAAGTATATCTACTAGATATCCATTAGATATCCTGTGGATATACTTTAGGGAGGTAAAAAAAATAGATGTCCACTGGATATCTCGTGGATATCCTGGATATAGGCGGACATTTGGATGTCCATGGGATATCTAATGGCTATCCAATGGTGAAGTGTCTTTACTTTCTATACAAGTGTTAACACTTAACAAGGTGTAATTAAATGCCGAATTACTGGGTGGGTTTTTATTAACAATAATAACAAATATGTACATTTACAGTATCACAGAATATTGTAGACTGACTCCCGAGGAGTCGTTCGTGATCGGGTTTAATCACGCATGCGCATACAGCACACTATTCCCTCCTTCTTTAATTAAATTTTATGTAAAAATTTAATGTTTTCAAGATCCATTTTTATTGTAAAAATGAATAGGGTTGTTTGGTGAAATCATGTTCTGCTTTTTATTTTTGTAAGTTTACAGGTTCTTTAATTTACATTTAAATCTGTGTAGAACATGGTTTCAACAAATATTGTTGTTAATATATATGTTAAATTAAATTAAATATGCATTTCATTTTTAGTTTTACAATTATATGTATTTTTTTTTTTTATTTCGTTTTTAGGTTTTTAGGTAAGTACCCAAATAACATGTAAATTTTATTTTATTTTGTAAATAAATATAATTGCAAAAATCCATGACTTTTATTCTATTTTTAAAATATTCATATGTATAACTATATATATATTTTTTTTTTAAATTCAATTTCTGAACATTTATATGTATAAACATCCTTATTGAATCCTTAAGAACAGCTATGTGCACAAGTGTTTCTTATTAATATTTGAAACACTCAAGCACAGAAATACTTCATTTGGTCTCAAGATAGCAATATTTATAAATATTTGTTATTGCTGCAAAATACCTATAATGGTTTGTACAAATATTTACAACAGGTATTCGAAATTTAATTTAACATTATTTATATATATTTTTTTTTAAACTTAATAAGGTTTTATATTATTCACCTTTGTCAATAATATAATCCTTATATTTATTAGGTAGTTTAACTGCGCGTTTTACTCTATTTCTAATTTCTTTACTTGAGTCTATTTTTAAATTAGTATCTGACTTTTTAGTTAAATTGCTTTCAGTATTCTTAGCTAAGTTATTAGTTAAAATATTATTTTCAGTTGAAATGTTTTGAGTTAAAGCATTCTCAGTTAGGATATTTTCAGTTAAAATATTACTTTCAGGTAAAACACTATTTTCAGTTAAAATACTTTCATGATTTACCTTATCAGTTATGACATCGATTTCTGGATTTCCAGATGCGATTTCATGCTGCGGATTCCCAGGTACATTTGCACTAATCTCGGACGGATTGGCAGACAGGGTCGGACTGTTGGTAGGTATATGAGTTAGATCTTGAGGTAAGTAACCCATTTTTGTTTTTGAGCATTTTATATTACTTTTTCTTCTCTTTTCCTCCTTGTTTTCCTCTTTTTCCATTTCCGTATTCCCTGGTTCTTGAACTATTCTTCTTTCCATCTGATTTTTATGTCTTTTCCAGAGATTTCCTTCCTTAATTTTACAGATGAAGATAGATTTACCTTTTTGTTCTATAATTTGGGCTTCTGTCCAGTTTTTCTGGTTTTTCTGCCTATAATCACGTACCATTACATAATCTCCCACCATAAATTTTCTTTTTATGCCTCCATATGATTTGATTTGATTTTTCTGGGTTTTTCTCATATTTTCCAGTGCTTTTGGTTCTTCAATAGTAGGTTTTTGTTTTATACATGTGAGTAAAGTTTTAATTTCCCTCCCAAACATGAGTTTTGCTGGAGTTTCATTGGTTGTTGTATGTGGAGTTGTCCTATAATTTAACAGAAAACGGTGCACTAAGGTTTCCAGTTTTTCTTTTTGGTTTTTCTCATCCACCAGGTATGTTTTGAGTTTATTTTTGAAGATTTTTACTCCAGATTCCGCGAATCCATTAGATATAGGGCTAAACGGCGGAGAAGTCAAATGTCTTACTCCATTTCTTGCCAAGAATGTTTTAAACTCCATAGAAGTGAAATATTTGGCATTGTCACTCACCAAAAGGTTTATTAAGCCAAATCTTGCAAACAATCCTCTCAGCTTCCCAATTATTTCTCCTGAAGATGTATCTTTCAAAATAAAAGCTTCTATCCATTTTGACATTGCGTCTACAGCAATTAAAAACATCTTTCCTTTGATCGGACCAAGAAGATCTATGTGCACCCTTGACCACGGTTCCTTTTCAACCGGCCAGGGTGTAAGTTCCACTTTTGGGGGACTTTGCTTATTTAGAAGGCATGGTACACATGTTTTTGTTAAGTTTTCTAGATCTTTGTCTATATTGGGCCAAAATAAGAAGGTTCTTGCCCGGTTTTTCATCTTAATTGTCCCAAAATGCCCTTCATGAAGGAGTTCTAGCATGTTTTTCCTATAAACGGCAGGAATAACAACTCTATGGCCCCACATTAAAATATTTTCATCTATATAGAGTTCATTTCTTCTATGAAAATACGGTTTTATTTCCTCAGAGATGTTTTCTGGCCAAGAATCATTTTTCAAACATGCTATAACTTTACTTAAAACATGATCTTTACCTGTTTCCATTTCAATGTTTTTGTTGCAGATGGGCCATTCGTCCCTTGTTGATGTGAAGTTCACATATGAGGCTTCCTGTTTCTCTATTTTATTTCCTACAGGGTTACGAGAAAGATAATCACAAATTATGTTGTCTTTTCCTGGTAAAAATTCTAACGTATAGTTAAAATCTGACAAATAAGAAGCCCACCTTTCTAATTTTGATCCTTGCATTTTTGGTAACGGCTTGTGTTCACCAAAAAGCGCCAGTAAACCTTTGCTGTCTGTCCGTAGAACGAATTTTTGACCTGCTAAATAGTGATAACATTTTTTAACAGCAGAATATATTGCCAAAGCTTCCCTTTGAAAAATTGAGAGTTTTTTCTCCGTATCACTTAGTTTTCTAGATAAGTATAATACTGGCCTTTCCTCACCATTAATTATGTTGCTTAATGTGCTTGAAATTCCCACATCAGAGGCGTCACAAGTCAAAACTATCTTTTTGTTTGGATTGAAATGTGCTAAGGTGACTTTTTGTTCCATAACTTCCTTTATTTTGTTAAAAGCTGTCTCACAAGGCTTATTCCATTGAAATTTCCTCTCCTTTTTCAATAAGTCATAAAGTGGTGCCAGTACAGTTGCCATATCTTTAAAGAATCTTCCATAGAAGTTTACCAACCCCAATAGTGACCTTAATTCTGGAACATTTGTTGGTCTTTCTGCTTTTGTGATTGCTTCCACCTTCTCTGGACACTTTTCTACACCATTTTTACTTATAACGTGACCCAAAAATTCGATTTTTGACTTGAAAAACTCACATTTTTCTTTACGAACAGTAAATCCAGCCTCCTTGAGAATATTAAAAACTTTCTCCAGGGTTTCTAGATGTTCTTTGATGTTTTTCCCTGTAATATAAACATCGTCAATATAATTACCGACATTTTCCAAGTGTGAAAAGAGTTCCTGGAGCGTTTTCTGAAAAATTGCACTTGCCGGGGTTATGCCATAAACCAAGCGATTGAGTCTAAAAATTCCACGGTGTGTCGACCAACATAAGATATCTCTACTGTAATCATCCAGTACTAATTGAGAATATGCCCTGTTAAGGTCAAGTTTTGAATAGACTTCTCCCCCCTCCATTTTAGCAAAAATTTCCTCAAATCTAGGGAGTGCAACATGAACTTGCTCCAACTGTTTATTTAAAGGTCTGTAATCTGCCGCAATTCGAATTTTATTTTGGGATTTTAGAATCGGAACTAGAGGTGCAGCAAATAAGCTTGATTTTACCTCTGTTAAAATACCATCTTTTATTAATTTATCTAGTTCTTTATCGACCAATGCTTTATATGCAAATGGTATAGGTCTAGGTTTTGAAAAAATAGGAACAGTATCTTTTTTTAATTTAATACCCACCTTATGGTGTTTAAATTCTCCAATCTTGTCTGTGAAAACTTCCGGGTACTTGCCAATAAGTGATTCTAACTCATTATTAATGTTGTTTACCATGCTGATTTTCATTCCAAACCTTGCCAACCAATCTTTTCCGAGAATATTGCAACTGCTTGTATCCACAACATAGAATCTGCAAACATTAGAAATATTATTGTACAATACATTTAAAAATATATAACCTAAAGGTTTGAAAAGACTTCCATTGTAACCCCTTAAAACTAATTCATCATTATGAAGTTTATATTTAGAAAAATATTTGTCAAAAGTTATCATGTTAATGGCTGTTATTGAACTGCCACTGTCAATTTCGCAATTTATTACATTATTGTCAGCTAAAATAGTTACATTAAAGTCTTTATTTGGAGTTACAGAATTAAAATTTACAACTTTTTGTAGATTATATACCGGACTGTCACACACATTTGAGTCTACAAAGTTCACATTTTTCTTTCTGCATACCTTCTTGAGATGTCCTTTTAAACCACAAGAATTGCACACGAATTCTTTATACCTACAATGATCAGCTTTATGGTTTTTTCCACATCTAAAACACGTTTTCTTAGCGTTTTCATCTTTATTTACGAAACGATAATGAGATCTGTCAGTTTGATACCGCGAGTTGTTACCAACCTTACATTTTCCACCAGATTTCCCCTGCTTTCTCACCAGATTGACGTTTGAAACACTTCCCGCCTCTTCTTTGAGGATCGCCTTTTTCCGGAACACTTCGAGAGATGTCGTCACATCCTCTTCGCAGAGACGTTGAAAAATGGCGTTATCGATCAAACCACAGACAAAACGATTTTTAAGTTGTTGCACCAAACTTTCTTGAAATTCACAATTTATGGAGAGGCTTTTTACACGGACATACCAATCTGAAATTAATTCACCATCCATTTGTTTGGCATCGTAGAATTTCTTCCTTTGTTTCCATACATTTTCTATTTTGCACAATTGTCCTTTTAGAAGTAAAATTAAGTCGCCATATTCCTTGTCTTTGGGCTTATCAGGGTAACACAAATTACGCAACATTTTATACGATTCGATTCCCAGTCCCGAAATAAGACTCGCCACTTTAATCGCATTGTCCGTAACATTATTCGCAGTAAAATATTCGTTTAATCTCTCTTCGTAAATAATCCAATCACTTTCCTGTTCAAATTCTGGAAGTTTGACCGCCATATTTGAAATTTGTCACACCCGTTTTTCGTCGCGTTTTTCGATTTTCACGGAAAATCACCAATTTTTTTCGTCGCCAGTGAAGTGTCTTTACTTTCTATACAAGTGTTAACACTTAACAAGGTGTAATTAAATGCCGAATTACTGGGTGGGTTTTTATTAACAATAATAACAAATATGTACATTTACAGTATCACAGAATATTGTAGACTGACTCCCGAGGAGTCGTTCGTGATCGGGTTCAATCACGCATGCGCATACAGCACAAATGGATATACCCTATATCCAGAAAATATATCCCCTGGATACCTAATATTTATTATCTGCTGTCTGGGAATTTGTTGCTTACTTGTTCTTCTGCACGAATCATGTATTAATGGGTTTCCATTGCACATATTGGCCCAACATTGAGCTATCAGTTCCAATTCTCTATTGTAATTCTAAAAAAATATCAATTTAAAAATTGGACCTATCGATTGCAGTTCATCATGATCTTTAAGAATTTCCTTAAAATGTTGTGGCAATTGATTAAGATCAAATGGCTTAAAACAAATAAAAATAAAGGGAAACCAAAGGCTATAGACCTTAGCTAAGGGCAATTCTGATCACTTTCAGATACATAAAAATATCATACTCATATGGGGCCTGTGTAATTTGACAATTAAACTATATGTATACTTACCATAACTTGCATATTAGCAGCTTTAGATTGTTTTCCTCCCCTATTTTCATAACCAAGGGCCACTTTGTTTCTTAAATAGTTGTGTATGTCCACTATGTACTGCCTATCAAAGTCATTTAATTCGACTACCTTGAAGTCTTTTCCACACTGTGGAGACGGACCACATTGCTAAAAAAATATGTACCAAAAATTGTAAAATAGTCATCAACTTACTGAAGCTATAGGCTAATTAGTTTAAACGTGACTCATGCTTAAAGCGCCCTCCCGCTTCAAGCTTCCTTCACCGCAACGCCTATACTTGGTCTACCCTCTTACGTTTCATTCCCCGGCGCAGTTGCAACTGCACAGTGCTCAATCGCAACTGCGCACGTTCCGAACCAGTTCAGAACTGCTATTTTCGGGAAACAAAACAAACCTATTAGGCTACAGAATTTAAAAGTTATGTTTTTTCATTGTTTAAAATGTCCTGGAATGTATACGTAATAAATTATCATCCTATAGGAGGTTGTATATCATCATGGTATATGTAATAGGTTGTTAAAGCATGCCATTAGGTTATACATATGCATGCGCTTTAGGCATTGTAAAGGTGGAATTTAGAAAAAATAAGATTATAAATAACTCGATTACTGTTATTACCCATAAAAATAAATGATGTAGGTACTTACACCAGAAAAGAGTACCTATTTAATTAGTAGTTATCTATAGATTAATTATTATACTCCTAAACGTTCTAAAGGAGCGCTCAGAGATATAGTTCCCAAGTTTTTTAACTCGAGGGGCGCCAATTCATATATTTCAATATGGACCTTTTTAGTTATACCTAAATGAAAATTTTAAGATGGTAAAAAATATAAGGTCCACCCTAATGGGACACTTTATAAGTTATTAAAAGCTTAAGTTTAAGGTCTTATACTTAAGGTTTGTAAAAAGTGTGGTTCAAATTGGAAAAAAAAAACAAAATAACTTTGTTTTACAAATTGGAAAAAAATCATTTTTTTAAATTCGCAATAATTAAATTAATTCCAGAAAACAGTTGATATTACACCAATTTTTTTCTCATTTTTCAGATTAATATTATTGATTTCTGATCAGCTGAATAAATATTAAAAATATACCTTTTCTATAAAACAAAAAAAAAAAAAATAGGTGATTTTATTAACTACAAACAAGGCTTTTGACGTAAGTACACGTATTATTTTTTATGCACGTAATCCGAGAAGCAATCTGACAGCCTGATATGAAATTAAAAGTAATACCTATTAATTTGCATTTTATTTTCTTTTGTGTGAAAAATAATTATGTAATTGATATTTAATTGTTATTTTTCTCAAAAACTGAATATAAAATTTTTAATTTAATTTAATTATTTATTACATGCTAAAAATAGCAATTAAGTTTATAAAAGATATAAAAATGTTAAATTTATTTGACTTGCTCTTTGTATATTACAAAAAAACTTATATTAGAGCAAACATTTATTATTTTTACGTAACTGTTTAAAATACTTCCGAATGGCATATAGAACATTCTACGTTCTATGTTCTTAGAACTTTCTCAGAAGGAAGATTATATTGATAACATTCTTAGAATGTTAATAGTACCTACATACTTATATGCTATGAAGACCTAGGTAAAAACAAAATGCAATAGTACTCCTCACCCCTTTCCGCTCAATTAAAAAAAGTTGAAATAAAATGTTAAGAAAGAGCATACTATTTAATCCGAAGCAATCTAATAAATGCATAAACTAAAATTTTAATTATTTTGATTCTTCATATAAATAATAATAATATAATATAAATTATAATTAATATTTATTATACTTCCCCATACTTCACAGCACTGGTATAATAGAAGTCAAAATAAGAAATTGTATTGCCTTTTTCTACGTTTCTCACAAAAACCTGACACGAAAAAAAAATCTGTCTTTTGGTCGGTCCGGAAATTTTTTTGGAGGTACCGCGATAAATTAACAATGAAAATAAATAATTCGTATATTATCTTAACCCTTTAAGAACGGTTGACGGATATCTAAAAATAATTTTGAGATCCAAATCCGTCGGATTAAACCGACCCCAGAAAAAAAGTGCACTGAATGTGATGTGGCTTCCTGGTTTCAATGATTACACAGCCCTACAAAATAAAAAATGTACAAGAGTTTTAATGAAGACTATGGTATTCCTACGCATTTTTTGACGCTGAAACCGTATCGATATTTAAAAAATAGACCCTCAAAATCTTGAGATAAAGTGCATAATGTGTTTTTTCTATGCAATCCAGCGAAGGCCCCCCTACCCCCCCTTAACCATAGGGGAAACTGAGAGAGAAACTAATGTTTAGTAATCAGTAATATTTAACCCCTATTAGACATACCGGGTGAGTTTTATTTATGTCCACCCCAAAAATTAAGATTAAACTTCATTCTATAAAAACGAAACTTAAAAAAATATAAAACTAATAATAACATAAAAACTTGATTAGTGACAGGGAATTAGACGGGTTTTCTCCTGAACTCCTATTTTTTAATGTCCATGTAAACTTCATTTGTAAAGTATTTTTCGGCTATTTTTTTATGCCAAATTTATGATGTACTTGTAAAGTAAAGTAAAAATAAGGTATATGTGTATCTCGATTTCATACGATAAAATCGAAAACGAAAAAAAAAAGTAAAGAAAACAATCATAGAATTTTCGGCTAAGCCTGTAACATGTTCCATTAAAAAAAAATATGAAACAAAAAAAATAAATCCGCCATTCCATAGACAATATAAAATTATATAAATCGCCAAAGTTTCGTTTTTATCGACTGAAGATTAATCTTAATTTTGGGGGTGGACATAAATAAAACTCACACGGTATACATAAATAACATTTGCCATGCTAAATTTTGCTCTGCATTAGTAATTTACGTACCTCATTACCTCTCTGGCAAACGGTATGTTGAAATTTCTGCACTACAAAGTCACAAGATAGATCACAATATTTATTCGTAATCGCAGTCACAAAAATTGCGCATGAAATCAAAATCAAGCACGATCTCAGAATCATTGTGCTTTTGACGAACATCTGAGAAGATATGGCGCTTTTATCCATAATAAATAATTATATAGATGATAAACATCTATTACTGGGTAAAAAAACTGCAAACATTGATTTCATAAAATGCGGAAATACACGTACATAATACAGAGTGGTTAAGAAATAGGGTTCAAAATTTTAAGGGGGGTTCTAATCTTTAGCTTTACCAATTTAGTGTCCTTAGTGATTCTACAATAATGCCCTGCTAAGGCAAGTTGTCCTATCTGCAAATTAGATGTTTTGAGATATGGCCAGTTTTATTGTTTTTTGTTTGGACTTTTTAAAAACACGTTTAAATAAATATCGCGTTTATTTCTGCTTTATTTAAAATGAAAAATACTTAATATGCTTCGAAAAAATATTTATTTTTGTTATTCCGAAGTGGCATCTCGGAGATGTTTGACAAAAAAATGTATGATTTTCGGTAAGATTTCTGAGATTTATGGAAAATCTTCCAAATCTTATAACCGAAAGTTTCGATGTTTTCGCTAACAGTTTTGAAAGAATTACGAAAATTTACAGACTTCCCGTAGTGGTTCAACACTTTAATGTTTATTTTTTTTGTAGCAACTAAAACCCTCAGACAAAAGATCGACAAACCAAAATACCCACTAACCTCTCCCCAAAAACTGCCTTATATTTTCGATATGAATTTTAGTTGGGTACTATTTTTTTGATGTAGAATAACCCTAAAAACTGAGTGTCCTTTTTGTAAATCATACTGTATTTCATATTGTTAAATTGTTCGAGGTCTTGTTCAAATAGTACATTTTGAATGCATCTGCTGCTGGTTCATTTGTATGCAAAATATACTCATGTAGACGCGTATATCTTTAACGAATTTTAAGAAAGAAAAGAACTCATTATCATCATCAAGTTACCAGTCTGATATAAGGCAGCTCTAAATTCCACACTATTCCTTAATGGTCCATAAGAACTGGTGACCGTTTTTAACCGACTTCCAAAAAGGAGGTTATCAATTCGACGTGTGACTTTGTTTTTTTTATGTTTGTTCCAGCATAACTTTGGAACGAATAAACGGAATTTGATGAAAATTTTTGCAACTTAAAGAAAGCATTCATGAGGTGGTCCCGTTTTCATTTGACGATCGGATAATGCCGGGTAAGCCGGATAATTAAGATAAATCTAATCATTTTAACGCAATTTCACTTAAACACGGCTTAATTTGGTTACTACCAGTCAAATTTTTAGATAAATATCGGATAAGCCGGATAACTTGATTAAGGGGTTACTTAAATATTACGGCACACTGAAAATCTTTTAAATACCGCTAAACTTGATTCTCTGGACCTGTAATATTAAAATACCAAACTGTAACTAAGATATTTATTTTTTAATGTTTATTTTCTTCAAAACTAAAATTTTCAGTATTTTTGGAGATTAATTTTGGAAAATTTGCGCAAAAAAAGTCCAAATAGTTAATACATGGTGTATTATCATGTTTAGACTAATTACAATTAGTCTTATAATTATTTATCATTTTCATGTAAAATTTTTAATATTTATGCACAAAATATTAAAAATTTGAATAATTTTGAAAAAGAAAAATCTTCAAAAAAAATATTAAAAAATTAATATTTACGGAGTTAAATAGAGAATTTTAAGCTCTTTAAAATGACTTATCACTAGACCTAGGGTGCCATTTAAAATATTGTTCCCCCCTGGCGCCACCTTACCGACTAAAAAATTGAAAAATATGGCAAATGATAATTTTTGTTGTGTGATTTAAACATTCCAAATTTAAAGTTTATATTGCATGTCTTTCAAAAGTTATAAGGGGTGTACCATTTAAAAGAATAACCCTGTATAATGGAATGCTTGTTTTATTTTTATGCGCTTGGATTAGATGATTAGGATTAGGTCTCATCGGTAAGTTTTTTACGATTTTTTATTAACGAAAACGCCAGGGGCTCAAACCAAGGTCAGAAAGCCTCTTTACGGCTCTGAGGTAAATTAATCCAAAAATAACATTTTTGTGCCTTCAGGTCCCTTTTCGCGTGATCACTCATGAGTGTGAAGTCACATATTGTTATATAAATATTTTTTTTTAAACAGAATATACTTATGAAGATTAACGTTGAAGAAATTATAATATAAAGTGATATCAAGGAAACGTAATTATAATTTATGGATTATTTAAAAGAATTATTTTTCTTATTCTGTAATTATTGTTAAGTCGTGATTTAAAAATTATCTGCAAGGATTTTATTCCATTCTCCAATATATTGAAAAATTAATTTATAATATTTTTTTTTAGTAAACAACGAGTTATCTATTCACAAAACCTGTTAATAGGGCAGTAGACGCCTCAGGGCGTCATAAGTATTTTGTTACGGTTGCAGTGGGCGCTGAAAGTTGTGCCCTCTGTAACCGTAACAAAGTACCTATCAACATTTATAATATATTAAACTTATAGAGAATTTCAAGAGCTACAAGTTTGCTCATAACCATTTTATCGACCGATGAATAATTTGGCTGAAAACTGGAAAAAAAACAATTTTATCTCCAACATGGCTATTTTTGAATCAACTCGATTGTTATTAATATATTAAAAAAATTATCTCAACAAAAATTGTTATAAATTTCACCTTAACAAAATTGGTTATATGCTTTTTTATCGTAAGATGCATAATAAACAACTAACGCATAAAATTCAAGACAGAGGACACCACTTACGCAAATTACCCGGTGAAAATCTAACAGGAGTGTTCTGTTACCATCCACTACTACTCTTTAAAATATCAGACCGTGTACATTTATTGCAATTTACATTTATTATTTGACTGGGCTATTAATTATAATTAATTAAATAATTAAGTGCTATAAAGATTCCAACCTTATGAATTATTTAAATAACAATAATTATATGCCCGGAAGAAAGGGGGCCATGTTGTTAGTAATATACTGTAACAGCATTACACTGTTATAGTATAATACTGTTTACTGGAAGTAAATATCAAATGTAATTAAAACAAAAAGAAACAAAATTATCAAAACAAGCCGTGAAGATATCTAATGTTACGAATTCCATTATACTCACAGTGGGCGGTATATTGCAGTTTTCCAAATACTTAAACTTAAAGTTAAAATTATTTAAAACACAAATCAAATCAAATCAAATTTATTAAGTTACTTGTATACAATTACACAATAACAATATTGTAATACATATTATTTTTACAGAAAGATACTTAATTTAACTCTAAGGAAGTTTATTACGAAAGCAAGTTTTTTTATTATAAAAGGGTTTTTGGCTCATCACCTAAACCTTAGGTTTGTGTGTGATTTGCCACTTAGATTTAAATTAAATTATGTAATGGTTGTTTAACGCTAAAGTAATTAATTTTTATATTTAAAATTATAAAAGTTAGTTTTAATTTAGATTAATATAGTTTAAATGTCAGATTTTTAAATTATAAACTATAAACTTAAGTCATGCTGAGAGAAACCAAGTCCAGGGGCGCGATGAAAAACAAACTAACAAAGAGAAGAAAAGAAAAGAAAAAACAAAACAAAAAAGTTTAAAAACACAAAAAAGTGTAGGGATGGCATTCGAACTCGAGACCTCGAGGCAAACACGCGTTAATAATTTAGTATCCTTGGTTTACCAACTTCTCTATCGGCGACAATGTTACGGTAGTCTTTAATAGTATATTCCGTAACTCGTTCTATATACACGTACGAGACGGAAGTCGAGTGAGTTTATAGCAAACCTATAAGAGGTTTGTACTTTTTTTTTTGGGTTGGCAAGACAGGACAAAATACAATCACTTGGCGTTTTCCGTGCAAATGTCAACACCGCTTATAAGTTTATTTTTCTACGAAATTGTGTTTTAAGTTAATTTTTACCGTGTTAAAATTGTGACTTGGTTACTTGCAGTGAAAAGAGAAGAACTGACTATAAAAGATATCAAAATATCGTTTGTTCTATGAATTTCAAACATAGCGAAAACTGTAATGTCAACCCAAAACAAAAATCCCTAAATCAGTCATCAATTTAAATGTAAGTTTTTTTTCTTAATTTTAGAGCAAAATAAAAAAAATAGTATGAAGCACTTATTTCATAACACGCTTGCGGCGAGTTTTCTCAAGTACTAGTGCGCGGGTGTTATGAAACTAGTACTTTAATATACTATTATCAGAAAGCCAGCACGTCAACAAGGATCAAATTTTCTGAATGTCAGTGTCGGTGTTTTTTGTTAAAAATTAGAAAACAAAAATAGCAATTCCTGTAATTTTTAAACTCTTGTAATGGCAATTTCGGTAGGATTTGGTGACTGACTATAATTTAGGGAAATTTTCACAAATTTAGAAGAAGATTTATATATATTATATATATTTATAAAAGTTACCAAAGTTAGCTTAGTAGCAGTGTGAAAAAAATACGTTATGTATTTGCCTTTTAAAATAGTTTCTTTTTTGAAATCTCTAAAATATATATTTATATGAATAAAAACAAAAACATACTAAAAAAGGCAAAATATTTAATAAAATATGTTACGAAATGTGACGTTTCTCATGGTTCACCTGGGCGATGGACCCCTACACTTTTTGCACTAAAACATACCTGATGACCAGTCATCGGCGAATGTCCAGCGCTCGCATATGCGCCGCGTCGATTCTATCGTTGACGCGAGGTTTTAAATATTTACATTTTTATTTTCTTCGAAAAACACCGATATATTTACATATTTATAGTTAATATGTATATTCAATATTGTTGTGTGTAACAAATTAGTCGTCAAATGTTTCGATTTAGTGACCTTTATAAAAATTCCCTCATAATTCGGCAATATTATTCCGTAAGCCTATGTTTCTGTGTTTATTTTCAACGTTGATGAGTCATAACTGAATTTATTCCGATTAATGCTGATGACATTAGAAATCAGTTCCAATTTGAAAGAAAATCGTAAAAGATACTCTTTTCTAGACAGATAAAAAAATGTTTTTTTGAGTAATAGTATGTCTTCTGTATACGCAGGTAGGTTAATATGTATATGTATACTAATATACAAGTTTGCAGGTTTTTTCTTTAAAACTATTTTTTATGCGTTTTTTTAAACTTGCAAAAATGAAATTTTCGTGAAATCTTCAAATAATTGGCGTTTTTTTATGTTCTAACTTTTTAGGTGGGCAGCAGGTTAGGTAGGTTATCTTGGGGCAGACAAAAAGGGCCATTTGAGGTTGTGTCTTTAATGTTTACTAATTTTCTGACAGCAGACATGTAAAATTAGCTGATTGCCACTTCCCAACCGTTGCCATTGGCAACGGGTAAAAAATAGATTCTGTGCTTAATACTCACAAGGTGGGTCAGTTTCTCCCAGAAGAATGTCTAGCTACTTATATTATTTTGTTATTAATTTACAATATGCACAATATCATGATAACAAAATAATAAGAATAATTTAATGTTAATAGTATTTATAGTAAATAGGAAAGTATTAATTAGATGCTAATTGTAAAATTAAAAGTAAACAACAAATAAAATTAGATAAAATCTGTTTTTTTATTTCAATATTTCCTCATCAAACTTTTTTAGCTCATTTAGTAAGATCGTTATTAACAAGCCGTGAAGATATGTAATGCTACGCATTCCATTCTATATTATACACATTTTTCCAAATATTTAAAAAAATTTTTTCAAAAAAAAATGAAATAAAAAAAACTTTAAAACATTTTTTAACAATTTTTATTTTATTTCCTTTTTGCGAAAAAAAAAATATATTTAAAAAAAAAGTTTTCAAAAAAAAATTAACAATTTTTTTTTAAATAAGATCTTTAAAAAAAAAAACAAAAAAAAATAAAAAAAAATGTTTTTTTCTTCATTTTCTTTTCAAAAAAAAAAGAAAAAAATACATATATTTTTTTAATTATAAGCACATCAGTTATATAAAAACTACATTATTTATTTATTACGTAACGCAAATTTTGAACATTTTGGACCATAACCATAATTATTTGAATGCTAAAATTTAATGGAAATGTATTTTTATGGAATAAAAATACATTTTTTTATATTTTTATTTACTAGTTAATTCTTAAACAAGCTATGTGCCAATTTTTAAATACCATGCCAAAATATTCTTTTTGATATAAATTTTCGTCACACAAATGCCTGGCCCCCCCTAAGGGTGTGACGTATTTTATGGACGACCCATGTTAAAAAAACCAAGTAGAGACCAGTAAAGACCAGTAGAAAACGAAACGAAATCTACTGGATCCTACTGGCCTCTACTTGTTTTTTTACAGGGACCCCTTACCTCAAACACTATCTTTTAAAAAAATGTACCTACTTATTTAAAATAAAAAAATAAATGTAGCTTTAAACGTACAGTAATAGTTATTTATAATACAAGGGCGAAAAGTTAAGTTTTTCGATTGAGTAGGTTTTTAGAAGCCAAGGGCCGGCCGATAGGGCCGGCCCGAGGGTAATAAACCTACGAAATCGAAATTTAACTTTTTGCCCGTGTATTATACAATATTTTTAATTCGATTGTTACTAATTATAATAAATTATTAAAATATACTTAATTTTAAATTTACGTTAAACTGCGCACGCGCATGCGCTGGCCGGTTTTCAATATATTATTTTAAATAAATAACATTAAAAAAAAAACACCAAACAGACGCCAAACCAACGTTAACGCAAACCAAGGCCCCCTCATTAAAAAAAACACCAAACAACAAAAAACCAAAACAAACTCCGGCACGGAGAGCTGCAATTAGCCGCTTATCAAATTGCTATCCAATCAAATCGCTTAAAAAACAATTGAATCATTTCTTTTGCGTGCGGTTTCATTTTCAAATTAAAAAAGCTTGGTGATTAATTTCTGTTAAAATGTGTCTGTTAAGAAAATAATAATACTTTCAAAACTGTTCTATGAATATTATAAATATTGAAATTGATTTTACAATTGAAATTTTGTGTTTTTAAGTTATTTTAGTGGATGAATACAGATTAATCAGTTTTGAGGTTATGTTATAGAAAAAATAATTTTGTATGAAATAATTATAATAACTGTATCTGGTCAAAAAGAACAGTTAGTTCAAGACCAAAGGGACCAAAAGGTCATATTTCTTTATAAATATTACAGTAAAGGTAAAGCATCTTCGTTTAAAAAGCTTAAAAATAACAAGTTTTAGTTAGCGGGCGAAAAAAACACAATGTTCAACTTTTCGCCCGTAAAACATGAACAAAAAGTGTCGCTTTTAGAATCAATCGAATAAAAAAATATTTTCTTTCATTGTGAAATGAAACCCAAGAAAAAATCCGATATAAAAACTATTTTAAAATAATATTTCATTGTTTTTCCTTTTTAGCATATTTATTATATTAAAGTTGACATAAAACTAATTATTTAAGCAACCTAATAATTAACCTGTTGTCTAAAGTGAGGTTGGAACTTATTATTTTTTATACCTAATCTCATGTTATACTTAGCCTGCGCTCGTTTCATGAAATGTATATCCCTAGCTTTCCTGAAAATGAAAAGAAAAAACAATATAGTAATAATAATTTCATTATATTATTTACATAAAATGAGCACACAAATTTAAATTCTTTAAAGAAATTTGTAACAAGAACAAATTTTTTGGTTAAATGCGCTAGTTTTCGATTATTTTTTTTTTGCTGACTAAAAATGTTTTTTCTGAATATATATTTTTGTTTCTTACCTGGCTGCTTGCTTCTGTTGAGTTTCTGTCCATCCCAAGGATCTGTATTGTGCCAGGACTTTGTGTAACTTGTTTTTGCCCTTATTTGAGACAACCAGGGCCGAATTTGGATTAAGACTTTGCTTGTAGTATCTCATCAAACTTCTGTGGCCTACTACGACTCCTGAAGGTAAAACTAGCTGATATTCAGATGTTTCCAGCTCGGGAATGTCAATCTGAAATAATAAGAATCATTGTGAGTTGATGCTCATTTGTTTCTTGTTTTACGGTTGACAGAATAAATTTAATTTTCTAAGAAAGGTTGACTATCTTGTGTTTTATAGTAATTATATTGTCACAAATAAGGGTTCTTCCTTCTTTATTTTACGAATACAGGTTTGGGGTTGGGGTAATTTAAACACTTATTTATAAAACTTAACTCTTCTTCTTACCCCTTTAGGTTTGGGAGATGTCAGTGTTGGTATACTTTGCCCAATGAGCATTGCCCATTTTGGGGAGTACCCGACTATCGACTGTACTCTATTATCAATCCAATCTGATAATTTAATATCGCCCTAAGGGGGCGAAACGGGGGTTGAAAGGGTTTTTAAGAAGTGTGCGTATCTCAGAGACCTCTTAATCTAGGATCTTCATATTTGGCAAAAATATTCTTTACGAAATTGAAAAGATACGTTTTCAGGAATTTTCGATATTGGACCCCTAAGGGGTGAAACGGGAATTAAAAGGTTTTTTAAATAGTGTGGGTATCTCAGAAACCTCTTTATCTAGAATCTTAATATTTGGCAAAAATTTTCTTTATCGAAATCATAAAGATATCTTTCAGGAATTTTCGATATTCGACCCCTAAGGGGTAAAACGGGGGTTGAAATATTTTTTTAAAAGTGTGCGAATCTTAGAGACCTCTTAATCTAGAATCTTCATATTTGGCATAAATGTTCTTTATCAAGTTCAAAAAGAAACTTGCTCGGAAACTTGTTTTAGGAATTTTCGATATTCGACCCCTAAGGGGGTAAAGCAGGGGTTGAGTTTTTAAAAAGTGTGTGTATCTCAGAGACCTCTTAATCTAGAATCTTCATATTTGGCGAAAAGTTTCCTTATCAAAATCGAAAAGATACGTGTTTTAGGAATTTTCGATATCCGACTCCTTTTTGCATTTTCGGCTTAAGAATGTTATAAAGCGTCGAGAAAATGTGAAAAAAGTGCGTCACATCAAATATAGTTAACATTAGCGTAGGAAAAGGGGGCAAAATGGTCAAAAACTATAATTTTTAGTGATATCTCACTTATTATTTATAGTAGGATTTTTTTTGCATAAATGAAAATAATGTTTAATTCCCTACAAAAACATATGTTATCATTTTTATTGTAGGACTATTAGTTTCCAACTGATAGGCATTTTAATAAATTTTGGATATATTTTTAATTAGATGTCACATTTTGACACTAGTAAAATTTGAATCATAGGTAAAATAAGTTTCAATAAATTTTTCTTTCAATAAATTTCTGATAATAGTGCAGCCAGAAAAAGAATCAGATAAAGCTATAAAGAAAAAACAAAAGGAAATGGTCCAAAACTCCAGGATTAGTGAAGTCAATTTGATATCTTATTTTATAAACTTCCTATTTTTTTCACCCATCTAGAAAAGGTACCCGTTTCATTTTTTATATATGTGTTGACCTTATTTGAAATAACTAAGTACCTCTTCATCAATATTCAAGTCTCCTTCCCCTGCATCAGGATAAGATGGGGAATAATCGTAAAAATCGGCATATTCAGCCAAAGCGATGCCTTCATGTAACATTTTGCAGTGTCCTTTGTCCAGCATGTGACTTCTTGCCGCTTCTGCGGTATGGAATGTACGCCCTTTTTCGTTGCACCACAAGCACATGAACCCTGAAATAACATTTTTATTTAAATTTTAAGTACTCTTTTAAATTTATAAATTTAGAAGTTTTTAAATTTATAAATTTTAAAGAGTACAAAGAGTTAAATTAAAACAATTTGTAAAAGTAGTAAAAATAAGAAACTTGCTATAACTCTGGAATTATTTTTTATTAAAGAAAAATGGAATAAATTATTATAATTTGCATTTAAAGATAGAACATTTGAATAAAAAGAGAAACTATGGTCTGTTTCGTCAAGCAAGATATTAAATTAAAAATCACAAAGTGCATATTTTCAAAACCGATTCAAATATTGGATGGGCAAATATACTGCATAGTTTATTTTATAAAACATAACTATTTTCTATACACAAACATATACTATTCAAACCTGTTGTAAAAATATTTACTATCTTGCTTGAAAAAACAGACAATGGATTTTTGAATTGCATTGTTTTTTAAGATAAGTTTTATAAGTCGAAACTCCTGTGACATACTTTAAAAAAATATATTAAGTAGCTTTTACTAAGGCTTTTACTTTATTTAAGTTTGGTAGTTTTGGGTCAATATTTGCTTACCATCACCAACTTTTTCTCCCAAATATTTTAATAATCCCTGAACATCTGTACAAAATTCGATATCAGGAATGAAAAAGGAATGGACTACAGTCATGTGTTCTAAATTTTTCAAAAAGTTTCTACTATGGTGCAAGCAGAAGAGACAATCATTGTTGTCAATTGGATTTTCAAAATCATCCTCCCATTCATCTGAGTCAACCTAGAAAAAACATATATACCTTGTAGGTCTCTATGGTCTGTTTCATCAAGCAAGATAGGAAATTAAAAATCACACAGTGAATATTTTTAAAACAGATTCTAATATTGAATGTTCAAATATACTGTGTAGTATATTTTATAAAAGATAACTATATTCTATTCACAAACATATACTATTCAAACATGTTGTCAGAAAATTCACTGTGCAATTTTTAATTTACTATCTGAAAACAGACCATATATAAAAATGAAAAAAAAAAAACAAGGGGGTTAACCTCACTAAAAAATAATGAATTCAGGTATTTCGAGGAATTCTGAGGAAATCAAAGGAATTTCCATAAGAATTCTTGGGTCTGTAGAATGAATTTCAGGGGAGTTTACCCTTCACATCAAATCATGATAAAACTTTTAACCTGACTTTCCAAGTAAAACAAATAGATCTTACCTCCTCTACTTCCATTGAGGTTTCTGCTTTAGGTTCATTTTGAGGTACAACTTGCTCAGTTTTAGATTCCTCGACTGGAATAAAATGCTTTTCATTATCCTTATGTTTCTTTGAATTTAAATGATTATCGTATGCATTTTGGACTCCAAATGATTTTCTACATACGTTACAATATACGCTTTTATCCTGTTGAAGCAATTCATTAACATTTCTTTGATTGTGGACTCTTCGTTGGAACTCCTCAGATGTAACAGGAGGTAACTCTGCTACCTTTCTTTTCAAATTATACCTGTGCCAGTCTGATTTATAGTGCAATCTTTGCAATTCTGCATCTTTGAAGGCTACTCTACATGATATGCACGTAAACGCGTCGCTTGTATAAATTATTTCGTTAGCTTCTGACATATTTACACACATGCACCAAAATTTTAGGTTATGGTAAATGACAGCTGGTAACCTGAAGTTAGATACAAGCCATGTTGCCAGTTGAGAAAATAATTTGATTTTTATTCCCTAGAAGTCACTATCAAAAGCTACAACCCCATGAAAACCCTATGTTGATAACATTAATATTAAAAATATAAATTTTGTGTAGATATTTGTTCTTAATGAAATTTAGTTTAACCTAATGATGTTTTTATAATAGATTGGCAAAAGATAAATATACCTCAGATTTAATAATTTGGCAATGTTTCTACAAATTTTCAGGGCCGGTCTGAAGTTAGTGCTGATTAAATCGAATTTATATTTTTTTGGTTTCTTTAAGAAATAAGCATTTAATATTACCTCTACGATCATTTAAAGCCAATAATATAATTAAAATATTAGCGATTTATTCATAACTTAAACAAAATTATCGTTTTAAGGTTTTGTTTAAATAAAACCGAACATATGATTAGATTATCTAATTTAGATAATAAAAAAAATCAATCACCCGCCTACTTGTAAAAATTACATGAACATACAAATATAAAATATCAAATTTTGTTTGAAAAATGAGTGAAACAAATAACTCAAGTGATGCTAATTTGGTAGAGTTAAAAAGTCGAATGAAAATTATTAGTGAAGCGGATCCGAGTCAATATCATAATGAGTTTTCCTTAAAAAGGTATTTAAAAGCATTTAAAACCGTCGACGCAGCATTTCAGGTAAGAAAATCTATAAATATATTAATTTTTAATCTAGTACCCAACAAACAATAGAACGGCGGCCGTAGTGTGGAAGAAAGAAAATGACTACACAAACATATACTATTCAAACCTGTTGTAAAATTATTTACTGTGCGGTCTTTAATTTACTATCTTGCTTGAAAAAACAGACCATAGACCAACAAGTAAGCAAATAAGCTAATTTAAGGCACTCTAGATTTAAAATAAATATTTAAATAAAAAATGACATGACGTGTCAAAGATGACACATGCTTGTTCTCGGAATTGATTTTTAAATTGAAATATGAAAAAATATACAGGGTGTTCCATTTAAAAATCGAAAGTTCGATTTATTTCTGGTGAAACCGGAAGTGCCAAAAAATGTCTAATCATGTCAAAAAATTCTAAATTATATATAATATGCAAAATTCACGATCCTACTTAAAAAAGTAAAAAAAGTTAAGGGGGGTGAACCACCTTCCTGAAACCCCCGGTATACCTACGAACTTTTTATGGATAACTTACCGACTTTAGGTTTTAATTGTATGAGAAACTGCCTAAAAGTCATAGAAAAACCTGATTTTATTTTTGTAGCAGTATGTTGTTTTCAGGCTATTTTAAAAACAAACAAATGGCGACAAGAATACGGCGTTGCCGAGTTAAACGAGAATATTCCCTACATAAAAAAACATTTGGAAGAAAATAAAATGCGAGTTTTGCGGCACAGAGATATGGTCGGCCGCCCAGTGATTTATATTCCAGTGAAAAACCACAGTTCGACCGACAGGGATATAGACGAACTGACGAAATGTGTCGTATACTGCTTGGTATGTGACATCTGCATGAGTAGGAGAACTTTCTCTAAAAATAATATTTTTTGCGCCCTTTGCCCCAGAGTCATTTAATAATACAAAGTCAATATTTTTAAATACAGGGTGTATATGTCACTTTACCATTTAAAAATTAAATAACTTTTTTTTGTTTCTCATTTTTTTAAATTTATTTCGTTTACAATATAGAGTACAGGAAATGGAATTTTTTTTGAACTATGTATGAAAAATCGTGTCTTTTTAATGACGTCCATTTTCCGCTTTGTAAGCATGGACTCTTTTCACGACTTTTTCCATGAGGGCTCCTAACATGTATGGTTCCAGCTAGGGTCATGCATCAACGTGGATTGCATCCCCTCAAGGTCACGGTTTGGTGCGGTATAATCGGACCTAACTTCTGCTAGGAAATAAGGTTACGGTGAACGGCGACCGATATCGCGCAATGCTGGAAAATTTTGTGCGCCCTGCAGTGGAGGACATGCCCGAGACATGGTGGCAGAAAGATGGGGCAACTGCCCATGCGGTCAGAGCCACAATGCAGTTTTTTAGGCCGATTTTCGAAGAGCGAACAATTTCGCGAAATTAGGATTTTCATTTTCCTTCACTATCGCCCAAATTGACAGCAACGGACTTTTTTCTTTAGGGCTACGTGAAAGCCCAGGACTATTCAACAACTAAAGCCAGACATGTTAGGATCCATCATGGGAAATGTCGTGAAAAGCGCCCGTGCGTGCAAAGCGGAAAATGGACATCGTTTAAAAAACATGATTTTTCATACATAGTTCAAAAAAAAAAATCCAGTACCTGTACTCTATATAAAGAAATAAATAAAAAAAATTGACAAACAAAAAAGTTATTCAATTTTTAAATGGTAAAGTGACTTATGGGCCAACCTGTATTATTAAATTAAAATTTAATAATATTTCACAAGTAAGTTACATTAATAATTAATATTAATATTATTAATAATCAATTATTGATCAACCCACTGATCCTTAATCAATGGTTTTAGATCCAAAACTCCCGGATACCGATTTTCATTAACCTTTGTGGCCCCAAGCTTTTGAATGAACACATCACCTCAAGCGGGCTACAATTTGTGAACCACTTTTTTTTTAGTCATTTAGATAAACTGTACCCCACCTCACAAATACAACCAGAACTAGATAAAACGAACATAATGTTAAGGTAATGACATTATAACGTTTAAGAAGGTAATAATTTACTTAGAGGGATTAAGATTTAAGAAATTACGAGAATATTCCAAATTTTGTGATGTTGCGGTACAAGTGTACCCCGCTTGGGGCCACAAAGGTTAAGTACATTAAATTTTTTAACATTTTGACCCCATTTTGGATCCGCCATATTGAATGTTTAGTTTTATCATTTTTTATAAAAGTATACTAAGATGTTTAAAATGTTGAGGCTTTGAATGGAAATGACTTCCCTGCTAAGACAAGTTATCCTATCTGAAAATTAGATGTTTTGAGATATGGCTAGTTTTATTGTTTTTGTTCGCACTTTTTAAAGAAATATGGCGTTGGGTTCTGCTTTATTTTAAATCTTTTTTTGTCAGAAAAATAAATTGTCATACTAAATGCATTTGTTCCATTTGACAAAGTTAGGACAAAATGATTTTAAAAGTCCAATCAAATTACCTACTAAGATCTGTAAAGTTAGTCCTGGTCCTGGCTTATTCGTCTAGTAAAGACTAGTTAGGACAATTTAATTTAGAAAAACATTAAAAATTTTCCACTTAGGACAAACATCTAATTTTTAGGATTTGGGTTTTAGATAGCAATACAATGGTGTTACACCAAATGGCGCGCAAAGCACTGTAAACTAGTGTAATTAACTGGATTTATCCCCTATTTTTAGGAACAAGCTTGTAAGCAATGTTTCGAAGAGGTGGTTGACAATTTATGCATTATTTTTGACCTTCAAGGATTTGGTATAAGTTGTATGGATTACCAACTCGTAAAAAATTTAATTTGGCTTTTGAGCAGACACTATCCAGAACGATTGGGTGTGTGTCTGATAATGAATTCATCTACTATCTTTTCTGGATGTTGGACCGTGATAAAAGCATGGTAAGTTTGTTAAATAATGGGTGCCCCTAGCCTAGAGGCTCTAGAGGCTATACTGGAAATTCAATAAAACCTGCAGTGACTCATACCTCTGCTGCTTTTGTATAAGGGGGCCGACTTTGCGAAGCTTCGACGAAATTACGCGAGTCGCACCCGAACTGGTATGATCTTCGCCTTTCCCACACATTCGCAACTGAGTCACTGCAGGTTTTATTGAATTTCCAGTATAAAGGCTCTAGGACACTATCTCAACAGATAACAAGCCGTTAAGATATGTAATGCTACGCATTCCATTATATACTATTCGCGGTGGAAGTAACGCAAAAAAAAACTTTCAATTTTTTTTTTCGTGACGAAGAAATTAAAAAAAATATACGAAAAACGAAAAATTAAAAAAATAAAATAAAATGATAGTTTTTTAATTTTTATAAATAGTTTAACCCCCATAACTGTTTTGTTTTTGGGGGATTACTTTTAAAAACAATAGGGATCTTCCCCTCACAGAACTTGTTTTTCCTGAAAATTTCAAGTCGATCTGATTAATCGTTCTTAAGTTATCCTGCATAAAAAAATGTGAAATTAGACGGACAGACGGACATTTTCAAAGTTTCTCATTTTTTTATAAATCATATTTGTATCCAAGAATTTTTTGTCTAGGACGTTTTTTGGCGATTTTGGGAAATTCGAAACTACCGTATAATACTTTTCTAGCGCTACACACTGTGAATAGTATAATAAACTGAAAACGGTACGGTTTCGCCGTGCTTTCTCGCGAAAATGTAAAGATAAGTTTTGAAAATGTCGGTCTGTCTGTCCGTCTAAAGTCACAATTTTTGTTGACACGATAACCTCAGAACGAGTTATCCGATCGACTCGAAATTTTCAGGAAAAATCAAGTTCTATGATAGGAAGAGCACTATTTTAAAAATAATCCCCCCAAAAACAAAAAAGTTATTGGGTTTGGACTTTTTTTAACAATAAAAAACTATTATTTTCAAAATTTATTTTTTATTTTTTCGTTCTTTGTAAAAAGAAATTTTAAACGCTTTTTTTAAATGTTTTTTTTCCAAAACATTTTCGCTTGGTTGTTGTTTTTTTTTTTAATTTGTTTTAATTTAACTATTTGGGTTATTGCGATATACCATTTACTGTCAATAGTATATAATGGAACGCCTAGCATTACATATCTTTACGGCCTCTATTTATCATCAGTTTGCATTTATTTTTGGCGATTTTGAAAAAGTTAGCCCCAAATGTTAATGTCAACGCGCCTTCGCCAAAATTGCAAATTAAATATTTTACGCACTTTTTTGATTTTCCGGGAAAAATGACATATTGTTATGTTTGCAATTTACTATTAACTTTAAATTTTTGAGCAAAATTGTTGGAGTTGGTTTTCAAGAAAATTGATTTTTTTAGGCTGGATGAAAATACAACAAGTAAAGTACGATTTGTAAGTAGTGAAGAGGAGCTATGTAAATATGTAATTCCAGATATTTTACCAACTAATATATAAGTAGTTATAATTATATTCAAGGCCGGGCACAGGCTCGGGTATAGGACGGTAGCAGGGCCCCCAAATACACTTTCTTTTTTAAGTTTCCAATTGGAGAAATATTTTTTATATCGATGCCCGCGTTTATTAAGTGGAACCGGATTTTTTTTTTTATACAAAGGTTGTCGCCTTTAAAAATTATTTCATTTATATGTATACGGGGGCTCGCACTGAGTTTGGATTGTACCCGTCAAATTTTCTATACAAGTTTTTAATTGATAATGTAGATTTTGACTATTTTTTTCAATTTTTTTTTTTGTAAACTGGAAGCCCGGCATGCTTCCCAGATGACCAGGCCCACAACCCCCTTTGGCCCCCTTCCCAAGTAACGCTTGCTCTTTCGCAGCAAAATTGCAGCCATGGCTGTAATTTTGCTGCGAAAGAGCGACGAGAGATACTTTATAGCTATTGTGTTACTTGGCTGTGCCCGGTCCTGTAAGTAACAGTTATATAACTATAGTTACAGTACTCTATTGAGTTAAGTAAAATAATATCTCTTAAGTTTCTGTTCTGTTCTGTATGTTTCATCCAACACCTTTTTATTTTGTTCTAAATATATCGATGGTCTAGCGTACAAAGTAAGGATATAGGGAAACCTCATGTACTTAGCACCTTTGAACGCTAGACCATCGATTTTGATTTTACATTTTGATTTTACAAGTGGCATTTAATTGCCGAATTTTTATTATCCATAAGAAGTGAGAAAAACTAGATTTCTTTCGCGTTGTTCCTAGAAACGTGAGTTTATCCCACTGTGTTACAGGAGATGTCAACATTTTACGAGTACATTATTTAAAATGGCTATTGAAACAGGGTGTTTATAAATAATAAGATGTTGGTTTAATTAATGTATTAATAACATAGACCATATAATTAATTTAAAAAAAATCATATGTTTATGATATTTGTGAATGTTTTTTTTTAAACTTCAGGTTTTGTCCATAAATTACTTTCGGTTATTTTGACCTCCTCTTTAATCTTAAAAGAGGTCTAGACCTTTTGGATAAAATTATAAATAAAAATGTATTTTGTTTTACATAAACGATGATAAAACGACATCTACCGAGACTTGTAAATATTATTATACTATTCACAAGTTTATGATATTTGTGAATGTTTTTTTTTTTAACTTCAGGTTTTGTCCATAAATTACTTTCGGTTATTTTGACCTCCTCTTTAATCTTAAAAGAGGTCTAGACCTTTTGGATAAAATTATAAATAAAAATGTATTTTGTTTTACATAAACGATGATAAAACGACATCTACCGAGACTTGTACCTATTATTATACTATTCACAAGCACGTGAGCTAGAATAGTATTATACGCCCAGATAGCACATAATAACAATAGGTTGGCTCTTTTCCCCTTACTCGCTTTAACTTTAACTAAAAAAAGTGGTGCGTCAAAAAGTATTTGGGAAAATGTAATATACCGTTTACTAAAATAATGGAATGCGTAGCATTAAATATCTTCACGGCTTGTTTTTATTAAATTAAGTAAATATTAAATAATCTGATCCTTCTCTCCCTCTCTCGCACAACTTCTTTACGATCTCACTACCAGGGATTGTTGTGTAACGTAATTTATGGACAGCCCCTCAAAATATGGAAATCTGTTGAGATTCCTTTTCTATTCAGTATTCTATTTAGTCAGGGTCCCTATATATCAGAGAAGTGGAGGTGTGAATGCTGTATTAGTCCAATCAAATAATAAATTAAATTGCATGCACACAGGCTGATATTTTAAAGGATAGTAGTGGATGGTAACAGAATACTCCTGTTAGTTTTTCACCGGGTGATTTGCGTAAGGGGTGTCCGCTATCTTAAATTTTAGGGGTGAGTGCGAATATTTTGCTAAATATGCATCACCGGACACCCCTTACGCAAATCTGCCGATGAAAAACTAACAGGAGTGTTCTGTTACCATCCACTACTACCCTTTAAAATATCAGCCCGTGGGCATTTATTGCAATTTCAACATAGGAATACCTCGTTGTTTGACTGCAGTCCATGGACTTGGTCTAAATGTGTATCCTCCCTCCAATTCCCTGTACTGACACAGCTGTGTTTAGTCCACCCAGAGTACCTGGTAAACCATGGATAGACACCATGGTATGTATTTAAATAGATATAAAATGTATATTTTTTAATATCTAATCTAAAATAATAATCTGTTAACTTAAGCAAAACAACTGTACCTATAATAAATATAAGTATCTTCTTATTAATATATCAAGTATTTTTATTTGTCATGAAATGGCAAAAAATACCTTATACCTTTGATACCCAATTTTCAGAAATATAAATCGCCACTAGATATTTTTTAATAACGGATATCTTAAGCATAGACAATTTCAGAATTTAATTCTGAACCAGCATCTAAAAATAGTGAATAAATTTAAGAAAAGATATCACTCAGAATGCGTGGGTAAGATATAATAGTAATTATATACTAGGGTGGGCCGAAAAACTGAAATCTTGAATTTAAAAACTCAATACCCGCCAAAATATGCCGTCTAATATTTCTAATGTGTGTGCAAAAGCAGAATCAGACTAAAGGTCATCTTGAGCCCTCTACAAAGCCTTTAATATTAATGAAAATATCGTATTTCTTCACATTTGTAATGTATACAGAGCGTATTAAGTCCCGAGCTGCGTGGCGGCGAGGGATTTAAGAGTGCGAGGCTATAATAGTCTTCTCTGCCACAGTTTATATATTAGTTTTTTCACTACTAGCACTATTTAAGTATTTTTATTCAAATAATAAAATAAATTATTAACAGAAATTATATTTCTTGAAATTTCATAAAAATCAAGTAGCCTTGATCAATGACATTTGCTCAAATAAATACTTTGAAATCACGTTTAAATTTTTTTTATTTTTTTTCATAATATTTAGCTAATTATTGATTGTATTGATTAGTAATAATTATAATTAATTATATTTAATAAATAAAAGTTACTTAAAGCTATTTTATTGGGTTTAATTAGTAAAAATTGCACAAAGAACTGAAAAATCTAAAGTGACAGAAATCAATTGTTTATAAAATTTACTCTTACTAGGAGAGAAAAAATTATTATTGCTTTAGGTGAAAATTGATTTCACATTCTGAAAACATGATAAATAATGGTATATTCTAAAGCTAGTAGAGAAAAAAAGTATTTATTAGTGTCTATGATTTCTTACCAAAAATGTGGACTACAGTAGAAAGGTAGGTATAATAAGTAGGTATATAAATATTGTTTATTTTTTATTTTTTTAAGTATATTTAGGCACACTAACATCTCTACTCTTAAATTCTCTACTCCCTAACATCCCTACTCCATAACATCCCTACTCCACAACAACTCTACTCCGTAACATCTCTACTCCATAACATCTCTACTCCGTAACAACTCTACTCCACACTATAAGGACTTTATTAGCCACTTAATAATAAATGAGCAGTTCAAAGAACAAAGAATCTTCTTTTTCTAGATTATTTTATTTTTTTCGTAGAAAACGTTTATCTTTAAATTCAAATCTAGCACAATCATAAATGAATTATTCTAAAAGCCACAATGACCGCGTACTCTTAATATGCACTAATAAGTAAGTAATTAATAAATTAAATTCATATTTGACAGTGACTTAGCATGACTAATATTCATTTGAGTTAAGACAAGAGGCTAATCGAGTGCATATAGTGCGGAGTAGAGTTGTTGCGGAGTAGAGATGTTATGGAGTAGAGATGTTACGGAGTAGAGTTGTTGTGGAGTATGGATGTTATGGAGTAGGGATGTTAGGGAGTAGAGAAATTTAGAGTAGAGATGTTAGTCTGCCAGATTTTTGATGTAAAATTTAAAAGATAGAGGTTGCATTCCAAAGTTAAAGGGGGGCAGATTTTAGACCCGCACTGTATATTAATAATTATTTAATAATTTATTTTATGTTTAAACAATGAAAATAATAACGTAGGTAGGTAATGAACGTAATTACTTCTTTTCGATCAATTATTTGATATCTCTCTGGAAAATCATTTACCGTAAATGATCTATAGAAAATTGCCATATAATTTTGTGTAATTTTGTTTTTTATTATAATTATTAATTTTTACTCTATATAAGTATTAAAAAAATAAATTTTGATAGCTATTATTAAAAATATCATTTGACAAAATGGACAGAATATTTATGTTATTTTGGTTTGCTGTAGTTCTTAAAACATCTGAAGCTTGCGTAAGTTAATTATTATATATTTGGTAATACCTAAAAATCTATATACCTATTACATTTCTTATATACTAAGATCAGAATAGAGAACATGGCTGATAAATATAAACATAGCGAAGTAGTTGCTATGGTTATAGATTTCAAAAAAGCTGTCGACATTTTAATTTTGTTAAATATTTTTGAAATATAATTTAGTAATAGTAATTTAGTAATAGTAATATAATTACCAAATCCTTATTAAGCAAGTTGTAAAATACCAAAGGCTTTAAAGCTTATTAACGCTTTTTGAAATCGGTTTTTGAAGCATTTAACTTTTTAACTAATAAGTAACACCTAAGTATATCAAATTTGATGTATTATTCCTTCAAAAGTTTATTTTTATTTTTATATAGAAAAGAATATTTTCTTTTTACATTTTATACAAGGATAATTGCCATATTTTTAAACTATTAAAGTTTTAGTGCATTAAACTCATGATAGGGTTATTACCCTGGTGGAAATGACCTTAGAATGACTTGACCTAACGTTAGTTGAATGTGGTTTGAATGTTAGTTGCCTAACGCTAGACAACTAACGTTAGGAATTCTAACGTTGGCAACCGGGACATTTATACATTAAATACAAGTAGAAAAAACGTTTATCTAACTTTAAATTTCTACTAGGGTTACTAAGTTAACTTCTAACAAAGCTTATGGTATTTTAATTATTTCTCGAATAGCTTAAAATAGTTTAATATGTTGTTTACTTTTATTATTTGCTATCTACATAGATTTTACAAAAGCTTTCGACTTTGTTTAATTTTCAAATTATTTCAAAATATCCAGTTGCTTATAATAGTCTGCATGCATGCAGGTATATTATATAACATATTTTTATTATGGATTATAAAAAAACTTTTCGTTTGGTTTTTGTATATATAACTTTATATAATTGTAATAAAACTTTTTAAATATTTGAAAATATTTATTTTCATACTATATGTATGTAAGTCGTAATTGTGCTATATACACAGATTAGAAACAACTTAATTAATTAATTATTATAAAGCGTATTTTAGAATGTCTATTGCTTAAAGTATAGATAAATAATTAACTAGATATATGCTATTCTCGAAGATTACAAAAAGGCTTTCGACACCTTACAATTTTACAAATATTTCAGAATATCTGACCTCTTATTGCCTGAATTATTTAGCACTTAAAAAAAAATAAAAAAAAGTATATACCTAAAATGGTGGTGCTTTAACTTACCTTTACAACAGTTTTAAATGAATAAAAACATAAAAACTAACCTTACAGGTAGAGCAGTCTGAAAATATATAAAGTAAATATACAGGCGACTGTGCAGAACTGAGTTGACACGGAAACGTGTTAAAATGTGAAAAATTGTGTAATTTTTACGAAAAACTGAGTAAAAATTACATTAAGTTAAATTTCACAATTTAACATGATTTTGTGTTAACTCAGGTCTACCCGATCGACCCGATTCTTTTCATAATTGTTGTCATACACCAAATAACTTATGTATAAAAAACCAGAGATGGCAACATATGACCTAAAGCTGAATCAATTGTATGGTTCTAAGATGGAACAGTAGAAAATTTGGGATCTCAGCCAAATTTATATCTACACTTATAAATACAATAAAAAGTGTATGTTCCTAATCTGACCCAGTCGGCAATAAGAGGTTAAAGTAGGTATTTATGAATAATTACGTACTTACCTAGGTATGTGCTATCCATATAGATCGAATCAAAGCTTTCGACTGTATAATTTTTAAATTATTTCAGAATGGATATTCGTTAAAACTGAACAAATATGGTAACTGTATAGATGATGGAGTGCTATCAGTTGAAAAAGGTGGGACTGTCGTTTTGGATAAAGATTGTAATTTAATTTTGGGTGGATGTCTTAATACTAAAGCATTTAAAACAGCAAAGGTAATTTCTTATTATTTTTTTTTACAATTATTATACTTCCTCAAAAAATTTACATGCTTTTATTTTTGAATTGTTGTTAGTGGCATTTGAAAGGACTTTGTCTAAACAGAGTTTTAGTGAGTTTAACAGAAATTTAGGTCACGTTTCGTGACATCAGACGTAATTAACTCTATCCTTTAATGGATAACTCTAGCACAAGCATAAGCTTAGTTGAGGCTTCCATGAATTTTTAATGCATATCTCAGAAATAAATAACAAACTAATAAGTATATAAAAAATTCTCTGCTCTCTATGTTTTAGGGAACATATTTGGTGAAGAAAACTCCACTTCCACCAATGGAGGGTAATTTTGATCTTTGTACTTTAATGAAAGATGTCAAAGACCCCATTGTAATTAACATCTTAGATATGTATGGAGCTCCTAAAAAATGTCCAGTTGCAGCCGTAAGTAAACAACAAGCCGTGAAGATATGCAATATTACGTATCCATTATACTATTTACAGTAAATGGTATATTGCATTTTCCTATATAGAAAAAAAAATTTTTTCAACATTTTTTTTATTTCTTTTTTGCGAAAAACAAAAAAAATAATAATTGGAAAATCCTTGGCATTGCCAATGTTAAATGGAAATATAATGACAGCAATATATTTTTAATCTGATAAAAATATTTAATACATAGTACCTACATGTATAATTTTAATAATTATTTGATACTTTTAATCTTTTTAAAAAATAACAGCATTAAAATGGAAAAATCGGAAAAGGCAGCTTTTAAAAAATATAATCCCAAACTTAAGGTTCTAAGTGAAGGTCCAGTTTTTCAAATAAAAAATAGAGGTGCTGTATAACAACAGAAAAAAGTCCGAATTTAAGATCAAATTTTCAAGTATTAAAATAAGGTTTTTTGAGGGATAAATCCAAAACTAATATGATAAGGTGCCATTTTGACCTCAAATTCGAGGATTTTTGAGGTTATCTCCAAAACTAATCCAATAAGATGCTATTTTGACCTCAAAATTCGGATTTAGCTTCTCAAAATACATAGGAATACAAATTGCATTATACAGTGGTCTCCGAAAAAAATCCGGACTTTTTTTTGCGTGGCTGTGGTATTATAGTTAATTATTTTTGTAGAAAAAATTTTGTGGTTCCCCGGACAAAAAAATAAGTTTGGCAAAATACAAAAATCATATAGGTATGGCTGCTGGAACATCAAAAGTCAAAATAGAATTTGAACATGATACTGGAAAGTCCTGTTTGGAAGTTGATGTAACAATAAGCAAAGTCAAGAAAGGATAAATTTAAATCATTATAAGATTTTAACTTAAGTATGTTACATTAAAAAAATGTTTTATTTATAGGTACTTTTATTTTGCAAAAAAACTCATTCTACAGCTTTTTTAGCTATTTTTATAAAATTATTTTTCTATTTGCATATTATGTAGTTAGTTACAAAATATAGGGGAAGTCAGGGTTAACTGGGCCACAGGGTTAACTGGTCCACCTGGATTTTATCAACTTTTTTTAATAGTATTGGCGCTTTAGGGCAAATTCTAGTGATATTTAGTATTGTTTAAAGTATTCTGACGGACCGTGTTGTCCACGTGTTAGTTGTAGTAAAGAAAGTTAATTTTTTTTCGATGAAAAGTGGGTATTTACCTTAACTTTTATTTTTTAATTAATACTTTTTTTATTAATAGGAGGATCTAGACTAATATTTTACATAATATACTAATATACTGAGTATTTTATTAATTATTCTGCATAATTTTCGCCTTCAATATCTTATTAAGTAATAAAATTTTATGATTTTATTCAGGGTTAACTGGTTCGGGGTTAACTGGAACCCTTATGTCAATATTAATTAGTTTTGGGTTAACTGGGCCATGTCCAGTTAACCCCGGACCAGTTAACCCTACGATATATCTAATATTTAACATATTATGTTGTCTATTTTTATGTTAGAATTAAATTTTATTTGGTTTCAAATCGTTTTTATCCACAATAATTACAATACAATACATTTTTGTTAGTGGACCAGTTAACCCTGAGTAGTGTTCCAGTTAACCCCCTATGGGGTTAACTGGTCCAGCGGGGTTAACTGGTTTATCGTTAATAACTTTTTTTATATAAATAATATTTGTCTGAAGTATTAATATGTTCTAACTATAGTATTAATCTACCGTTTACTATAGAAAATATTTGAAAATTGTTTACAGGTTTTTCAAAAACTCGCTATGAAAAAAAATGGCCCAGTTAACCCCGACTTCCCCTATAGTTATCTTCGAAGAATATCTTTAAAGTCATTTGTTATCCTAAGGTTTAAACCAAAAATATACCGAAAAATTACAATTGCTTTTTTATAATTCTTATTTAATAACTTTTTTACTCTTTTTTGGTTCAATTAAACGCACAGCTCTGCAAACAAAAAATAAGTTAGAATTGAGTTGAAAAGGATAAAAACTATAATAAGCAAGATAATTTCAACTTATTTTTCTTATAATTTCGCGCAGTTTAAATATACAAATACAATTGTTTTTTTTTTTCATTTTCCGACTCTTATAAGCTCATAATCACACGCATTTTGCGTATCTCATAGGCCACAGATCTCATAATATATCATATTAAATCTGTGTTATAGGCCCATAAGAGGTCTATACTTTTTTTTTGGGTTTTTTGGGTTGGCAACAGACTATAACTTGACGTTTTCCGTGAAAATGTAAACGTCGCTTTAAAGTTTAATTTTCTACAAAATTTTGTGTTTAGGTTATGTTTTACCGAGTTAAAATTGTGGCTTGGTTACTTGCAGTGAAAAAGAGAAGAAATTACTATAAAATATATCAAAATAATATTCGTTCTTAGAATTTTAAACATGGCAAAGACTGTAATGCCAACCCGAAACAAAAATCCCTAAATCAGTCATCAAAAGGTTTTTTTTATTTTAGAGCAAAATAGAAAAAATTGTATAAAGCACTCGTTTCATAACACGTTTTTAGCGCACTAGTACTTTAGAAAACTCGCCGCAAGCACGCTTAAGCGGCTCGTTTTCTAAACATGTTCTCGTGCGCTAAAAACGTATGTTATGAAACTAGTACTTTAATATACTATTTTTAAAAACTTTTTTATTCTTTTTTGGTTTAATTAAACGCACAACTCTGCAAACAAAAAATAAGTTAGAATTGAGTTGGAAAGGATAAAAACTATATAAAACAAGATGATTTCAACGTATTTTTCTTATAATTTCGCGCAGTTTAAATATACAAATACAATTGTTTTAATTAAATCTTCGGTATTATTTATTCAACATAACAAGTGTTAGTTATTTGTAAATAATAAAGTAACAGTGTTACTTTATAATTTACATTACATTTACATTTACAATTACATTTACAAAGCATGTCATGCTTTTATTTTATAAAATAATACTGTTTCTAATGTTTATACAGTGTGTATTATAAAAAAGGGGTCATTTTAACGTTCAGCAGGACAAAAATGTACATTGGAAAATTTAAATGTGAAATTTGGCTTTTTGCGGTACAAAAAAATACATTTATGACTGCCATGCTAAAATGTTGGGCATTATTGTAAGTTTTTACTGCTAAAAGCCTATTTGAACCAAAATAAAAAAGTTTTTTCCTTTAAAGCATTTGATCTTCAAAAGCACAAAAATGTTGCCTGCGGCACATTATCTGGTACGGTATTTACAATTTTAGTGAATGCATCGCATCCTTTGTTAAATTGTGCAGTGGGAAAAAACTTAAAATAACCCCTGTCCAGAGGCGTCCAAATTTTGGGGGGGGGGGGCTTGAGCCCCTAAAAAAATAGTCAAGTTTTTAAGTTTGTCTGTCTGTGAGACTTTTATAGTTTGATTTGGGGGGGGGGGCTTAGAAAAATTTGGGGGGCTAAGCCCCCCCTCGTTACGCCTATGCCCCTGTCATAAAACCAACGGAGATACAACTGTATAACTTATAGCCTCGCATATAGCGCATATAATGAGTGTTTAAACACGTCACGCCGTGGAAATATTCATTAAAATCGGATTCCGGATATCCTGTTTACTTTTTTGGCGGATATCCAGCTAATGCGTTCATCATCATCATCATCAGAAAAACAAAATAAATGATATACACTCAGATATACCGGTCCATAGTGGATGTACAGTGATTGTGTTTCCGCCTATCCAGAAGCTTGCATAAGAACATAAAACATAAGAATGCGATGACGTGATTGGCTTACAAGATACATGGCGGCACATCAAGCCAATCACCGCATCGCATTCTTATGTACTATGTTGTTATGCGAGCTTGTGGATATGCCCTTAACCATCATCTGATGCAAGAGCGAAAACCTAATCTAATCTATGTCATATTTATCTATTCTCCAGGGTTTCCACCAGTCAGGAAAACAGGGAAGTCTGGGAAATTAAAATTGAAACCTGGAAGACAGAGAATTTGGCCATTTACTCGAAAAAAATAGAGAAAATAGCAATATTAGTTAGGACGTTTTAACTAAGAATACTCAATACTCAAAATTGTTCCTACGCCTAAGTATCAAGCAGAGACAGCAATTGCCTTCTTCATGGCTATTCCAAAGAATGGTTCTAGTCCAGTGCATTGAGGTAGAGATGGTCCAGTGATATTTTCGCTAGTACCTTCCCTGACCAGTGACATTTTTACCCTTCCTAGCCTATTTAGCCTTTACTGGTATTTTTTAACTAAATGGGAAGCAGAAAAGTGGCTTTTTAGGGTCAGAAGTGCTGTCTAATTCTCTGATCAAATATATATGCTGCCATTAGCATAATCGAGCCCTCATTCAATTATTATTTTTTAACCTTTTTTATATGTATTGTACTAAAAGTTTTGATTAAAATCTATTACAAATTTAATTTTTCGTGTGATGAGCTTTTAACATCCGGCCGGACCGTGAAATACGTGATAGTGACTTATATTTAAAGTATAGACTGCGCGGGGAACGAAACGTAAAGTGGGAAGGCCAAGTATAAGCGTTGGTGATGGAAGCATAAAGCGGGAGGGCGATTTAAGCGTAAGAAACTATCACGTATTTACGGATTTTAGTATAGTAGCGTAGATCTGGAAAATGGTGTCTACATTTCCGGTTATCCTAGCATGATTATTTTTTACCTAGAAAGGAGAGGCGCTGTATATTATACCGTTCTATACACCCTTACTTTGTTATACACACTGTATATTTAATAATCAATTGCAATTTTCTCCAATCCATCCATTCATTCCACAAGTCTGACTGTAACTTATATTTTTTGGACAATGAATTATTATACTGTCACCAAATAAGAACGAATTTCCTTCCAATACTGCATCATCATTTAAAACTGGTTTTCCACAGGATTTTTCTAAAAGAGAAAAAACTTTTTTCAAATGAAAAATTAAAAAAAAACAATAAGGAATACCACCTTTGAACCTTTTACCCGAAACACATTTTTTTTAAATCGATCCGCTTCCCGGAGATATAAAAATATATCTACATTTTTTATAAAGCATATGTATGTACTAGTTTACATACATATAAATTATAAATTTTTGGCTGTATCTGTATTATTTATATAAAATAAAATTACGAATATACTTTTTACATATACATAAGTAAAAAATGCATAGGAACATCGTAGTCTTCATTAGAACTCCGGACTTTTTTTTTATTTTGTGGGGCTGTGTTATTTATTCTGCAGAAATGCTGATCGTGATGAGTAAAATAAGTTTACTTTAACTTTTGACTGTATGTATGCAATTGAGGCAGAATGGGATGGGGCGGAATGGGATATATCTAGTACCCGTTGTATTAATATAGTTGCGAGTACTTTTAGCCAATTAAAACAAAACTGTTAGCTTGCAAAGAAAAAAGTAGATATTTTTGTAAAATTCTGCAAAAGAATGTTACATATCCTTAAAATAATTTTTGGTATACGTCAAAACAAAAATAAGAAAATCAGTGCGTATGCGTTGGATTCTTCTCATTACTGCGGTGAGTGAATCTTATTTTTAGTAGTAATAGTTATCATACTTATGCATTGTCCAAGAATAGTCCATTTTCTATCAGATGAACATTGTATAACACTATTGCCATATAGTTCATACCCTTCTATACAATGAAAAGTTATTTTGTTTCCAATTTCGTAATCATCTTTATCGTCCTCTTCATTTTTTATAAGAAAATTTTGTGGTATGAGCGGTCTTCTGCATTTATTCGCTAAAAAGGCACATGAATATCCATGAATAACGGGGACTATTTTTTCAACCATCATAATATCGGTTTCAACCAATAAAAAACAAGGCATTACCATAACGACAGGATGTTTTCGTCTCGAATATATACCAGAAAATCGAATATATACCAGTTTTCTAGTTCTTTGATATAAAAAGCTTGATAATGTTATATTAAATAAAGTATCAACTAAAATGCAAAATTAAGGCAATTTTTATGTCTTATTAGCTTATTTTTATTCAATATTAATAAAATGTAATGAATTTATCAGTTTCAGATTAATCCCTGAAGATGTCTCTAGTAGTAAGAGACGAAACGTCGGAAAGTGAAAATCCATTAACACGGTCTAAACCCGAAAGTGAAAGTTCTTTATAGAATTTATATCTTTTTTATTCCAAAAATTAGAAATGTCAAACATTTGTGTCAAAATTAATTAACATTAAATTAATTATTATTAATTATTTATTCAAACTACTTTTGGGGATTTAAATTGTTAAAACAATGTTTCAAAAAATAGTCCTGCAAACACACCTCCAGATTCGGTATTACATAATATGTAAAACCGAATATGTATATTATGATAATGTCTCATATTGTAAAGGATTTTCCATTTTTTTCCGGAAATTTTTTATTCGCTTATATTTCTACTAGTATTAGGGTCGTCGAGGGAAAATCCGGGCTTGAGGAAACTATATTGCAATTTCTGGTCGATTTTACCTATCTTCCAGAAAATTTGTTCTAATCAAAGAAAAAATTGATAATATTTTAGTTCATTATCCATTTAATACTTGCACTTTAATTTGACTGACTGGACTGGGAGGGGGGCAATTGGCCCCTGTTGCCCCCTTGGATCCGCGCCTGATTATACTGAATGTAAAGTAATAGTTTGCCATTATTATTTAAACCCTCCCGCTCCACAGTCCTAAATAATATACTAAATAAACTATTTTTTGCCAAAAAAATATTACCATGACATTTGGTGTTTATTTCTGACCAATATCCATCAATAATGCATGTACTGGTGCTATCTCCAAATAAATCTGTTCCAGACTTACATTTATAAAGAACAAAATTGGCGTCTCCATTTTCAGCTTTTTTAAACGATTCTTGGTCTATGTATCCATTTTCAGGAGGTGTTGGAATCATATTTAAAGGACAATCTAGTTTCTTTCTTTTTTGTTTTGGAATGCAATGTGGTGTTTGAAAGTCCCAATTTCCTAAAATAAAAAAAAACTATTTAAATAATTTTAAATAATAAAATAAAATAAAATAGCATTTAAACAAATAAATAAATTAATAAATTAAAAAAAAAATACAACCGGATGTTGCAGTTAAATTTACCATCTTACCGGATCTTACTTTTTATGAAAGCGTGTCAGTAAGTGCGACATAAGCAAAACTAAAAAAAAAAATAAGTAATCAAGTGATTATAATCTTACCATTATCTAGGCATGTTATTATCGGTTGTCCTATTAAATTAAAATTCTCCAAACAATTTACTTCAATTTGTGTACCAACGTCAAAAATTGGATTATTTTCATCGTATTCAACTTCAGTTAAAACTGTAAAACTACCATTTTCGGGTTTTTTAAAAGAACATTGTACTCCTAAAAATAAATATCACTTAGTTTTAATAGTTAATTAACTTACTAATTTGTGTTCCTAAAGTTCTACTTGTTTGGCCAACATATGTATGTAACCTCAACAGTTTAAAGTTTTTTGATTTTCCGTTTGAATTTTGAGCCTTGTCTTAACTTTTTGGTGATTGGGTCTGTCTGTCTATCCAGAACTTAAAACTGCTTTAAGTTAGAGACCTGTAAAGTTGACTATAAGTTTTTACCAATGTTTCTCAGTCAGGACTGTTTCTGATGGAAAATTCGCTTTTAAAAGTGCTTTTTATCCTAAATGGGTATTACAAAAAAAAAAACAATACCTAGGCAGGATGGCAATTCTGGATACCAGGTACCATTTTCTTTGCATGTTGAAGAATTCATGCCTCGCATCGTAAATCCTTCAAAACACTCAAAAGTAACCACATCTCCATAAAAATATTGATTTCCTATGAGTTTTGCGTGTGAGACATAACCTGGATATCCACAGTACTTTTCTAAAATTCAAAGTATTTTTATTACATTGAATATTTACCAATAAAACTAGTTTACATGGATTTATGTTCCACCAAAAAAAAAAAAAAAATCACCTATCAAGAGATTTTCTAAAAAACGCCTCTAAACAAATATTTACATCAAAAAGTTTGTAGGTATAAAAAGATCTGTTGGTTAATCTTGTAAGATGAAGGTGCGTTCTTTACGGAAAAGTAAACCCAGCTGATTGTTTTCTCAAAATATTGCTAACATTTTAAATTTTAACTGTTAACAGTTATTCAGAAAAGTAAGAATAGGGTTTGGTAATTAAATTTTAACTAAAAATATATTTTTAATTTTTTCTCGAAATATAACATACACAAGAAATAAGATAAATAATATGGGTGCCAAATGTACTTTGTATCAAAATTGGTTAATAAATATTCTTATTCTTCTATAAATACGGTACCGTTTTTAAATACGTATTCAGAATGCCTACTTTTATTCTTAACGCGTTATGAATATTGAAAATTGAGATACTTTAAGGCCTATCCAGAGGCTCGCATAACACGCATAGTACATAAGCGATGCCGTGATTGGCTTACAAGATACATGTCGACACATCAAGCCAATTAAGACATCGCATTCTTATGCACTATGCTTGTTATGCGAGTCTCTGGATGGGCCCTTACTTCTGCAGTATGGTTCGTGAGTTCCTTCCCATGTTGACGCTTTGTTACATTTTCGTCCATTTTTATAAGGATTATTTTTAATTTCATATCCTTTATTGCAAGAATAATAGGCAACATTTTCTGTTATATTAATAAATCCATTATATAAAGGAGATGGATTTGTACACAATTCACAGAAAGTTGAGTTTAAGATCTAAAATGCACAGATGTAAACAAAAATGTATCTTTTAGCAATTCAATAATTCCTACTTTGATATTTCCATAAATATTATACTGAAGTTCTGGCCATGCATAAAGGTCACCAAATATATTTTCACTACATGAATAAAAATGGTTCAAAATCTCAGGTTCCGATAATAAAGTGGACCAAATATCCACATAAGCCATTTTTCCTACGAATGATTCTGATTGGCTGAACCTACCACCCAGTATATCTTGTTCTTGGCCAATTACAAGGTTTCCTTTTCCTAAAAAAACAAATTTAAGAATTTCTATAAACAAGAGATATTATTTAATTCTTCTCAGTCATAGGTTAATGCTAATAAATTATAATTTATTGATATTGATTGGTATTGATAATTATTATTCTTCATTTAGTCCATTCATTGGATCTGAGTCTTCTCTTTGATTGTCGAAATGACGAACATAAAACCCTGACTCAATCGAAATTTAATCCACTACTGGTCTTCCCAGCAGGCTTAATATAATATAAGCATATTAATAAAAATTACTTATCCTATTAGAGATAGCTGAACATTATACAGGGTGTTATTTTAAAACTTACCATCGTGGATCACTCTGAAGGCGAAATACCAAAATTTTATGAAAAGGTCAATTGATTTATTGAGGGAGAAATTTTAATCTGTATCTCTTATTATTTATTGTATTTATTTTAACTTGTTTCCATTTTTTAATTTTGTTTTACCTTGTATATGGGTATTAGGGGCTAATTTATTTCCAGATTTAATTTTTACAGCATCCATATATACTAAATATGTCCCATTTAGGCTTTTCCAACCTACACAAATATGATGCCATCTCCCATCATTTAAAATTATGTCGGTGACGACATATTCATTGTTAATATACAAAATTAACCTAGAATTTTTATTTAATATATTAATTTATTAATAAATAATTGTTTATTAAGGAATAAAAAGATCATATTACCCTGTATAATCTGTTATTGTAAAAGTATTATCGAACTGTCTGGTCGCATATGAAACGAGAGTACCATAATTAAAATTATCTTGGGTTTTTAGCCAAAAACAAGCAGTTATCTAAAAATATATAATTTAATACTTTTTAAGCGCCGCCCATCGAAATGTTATTTTTACAATATAGGAAATAATTAGGGTACCTATATCTAGTTGAATTTGAGAAAATTACCTCAGTTAAATTTTCTACAAATCCCTCTAACTTCACATAATTATTCGTATCATAAGCAGGGTATTCTAAAATATAATTAGTTCTTCTTTTAAATTCACAATTCATACCATAAAAGAGTTTTGAACAAGAACATTGGTATGTAGTAAGACTGCTAGTACAAGTGCCATTATTCATACATGGTCTTTGTTGGCAAAAATCTATAGTTTCATTACAGAATTGCCCATAATACCCATCTGGGCATATACATCTAAAATAAAATATATATTTTATTTTTTTTCTTCAGTAAAATTAAAAAAAAAACTTTTTTTGTCATGACGCAGTTGCTATTAAATTGAATTAATTACAAAGTATTTAAAAGTAATTGCATAAACTCCAAAGAAAAAACTGAAAATTCAGTGTTAAATACTAATAATATCTCCTAGATTTTGAGTTTTTTACATACTTATAATCTTCCTTTACAGTATTAACTGTATTTAAATTAATACAAATAAAATTTTCATGGCAGGGTTGATAGTCACAAGGTAGTAAATTGCATCGTTTTCCCATATAACCATTTCTACAAATGCATTCGTAGGTGTTATTTTCTTCGATACATTGGCCGTTATTTTCACACAGATTGTCTTGGCAGAAAATGATTGGAATATCACATTCTTCTCCACCAAAACCTACAAAAATAATTTGGCTTGGAGTACAAATCGAGGTCTATAAAAAAACAACAGAATACCCCTTTTTTAATAATAAGAGAAAAAAAAAGTTACGGTTATATGGATTTATACGAAAAAATATTAAAATCAGCGATGTTGGTAAAATAGACTAAAATATGCCGATAAAGATCCTTTTACGGCCTTAAATATACCTGCTGGACAAATACATGTAAATTTGTCACTTTCAGTTTCAATACAAGTTCCATTATTTTGGCAATCCTTATTACAAACTTCAATAACTTCTTCACAATATTTTCCCGTATAGCCTTGTGAACATTCGCAATTGAATGTGTTTTCATTAGTTGAACATATGCCTCCATTTAAGCAAGGTTTTGAATCACAATAACTAGTTTTGATTTCACAATAATTTCCTAAAATTTTAATTTATTTTAGAATCTGTGTAATATCTAAACACGTACTTGTACGTAAAATATCAATATTTTATAGAATATATTTACCTATAAAGCCAACAAAACAGTCACAATTAAACTGATATTCATTGACAGGATTACAAGTTCCATTTCCGCAAACACTATATTTCTTACAAATTTCTTGAGCAGTTATTATACATTGATCGACATTTTTGGACCCATAACCTGTTGTGGTATACCCTTCTGGACATTTTATGCATTCCAGTTGGCCGTAATCTGGCTGATAAAAACCAATACCACAAGATTTGCAATGGGGCTTTAATGTGGCTCTTTCTAGTGTTCTGTTTTGACTGAATTTGTAATTTTTTATTATCTTTCTTCTAGCATGTGTTCCTGGGTTACATTTTTCTAAAAAATAGCTTAATTAACTTTTGTTTAAACATTTCATGTTTGTTTTTCTAAATTTAATGACATAAATTGAATGAATTCTCCCCAGATATTTCAGATTTACCTACTGTTACAAAAATGTTTATTGTCATACCTTTGCAATGTGAAGCCGATTTAGAGTGTATTTTTGTAGTATTATAATTATGAGGACATGGGGTACATGATATTTGTCCCATCCTATCTGTATACCCTCCAAATGAGCAGCTTTCGCAACTATTTGTCTTTTTATTATGAAACGTTCCTTTGGGACATTGAACTGAAATGAAATAAATTATACTTAATTTAAGTTAATTTGCACTTGCCGTTAAGTTACCAATATTTTAAATTTCTGCCAGAATCTACTTACCACATCTTAGTTTTCTTGGTATAAATCCATCCGGGCAAATAATAACCGGCTTTTCCAACGAAATACTCGAATTTTTATAAAAGTTGTTTTTCTTTATTTTATTACCCCCTAAAATTTTTCCTTTTACTTGAAATTTGACATTCATGCGATTTTTCTTCATCCTCTTATTTCTATGGGGAACTTCTATGAAACTGTTTAAATCTCTTTTTATTATATTCGTTTTTTCTTCCATTTTATCTATTGGATCTAAGCAATTGTTATTTAATTCTATCGTGCAGTTATTGTTTTCACACAAATTTTCTGATAGAGATGCTGTTAAATCGTTGTTTATCTTAAATTGTTAACAGAAAATAGGTAAATGAATTAACTGGGTAGATCCTGACAAAAAATATATCCTGTAATTTAAATACAGGCTATCGGGAAATTTATAAAGAAGTTGTAATTTTTTTCCGAATTTTGTACAGTAATTTTATTATAATATAGTAATTTTTAAAAATAAATTTAGTATATTACGTCGTCATAGTAAATTTAAATTTGCCCTAAAAATTAAATTAATTAAAGATTCAGTTAAATTTTCTATAAATAGTAAAAAAGTCCTTATGGACTTGGTCCACTTCTGCTCTGAACCCGTCAAATAAGAAAGACGAGATATTCGTATAAAATTAAAAAGATATCCCGAGATTTAAACAGTCCACTTTATGATATCTGAAAGATGGCTAATTGGGCCCTGTTATGCAAAAAGCAACCAACCCAGAATATTTCACATATTGTGGGAATGTAGTATAGACATTTCTAGATCAGTATAAGACATAATCTCGTATTTTTTTAATTTGTGGGTTGGTTGGTTTTTGAATAACAGATCCGTTACTCTTGAATTGATTTCATTGAAATTTGGAATATATGATTTTAGATGTTTCTAGACTGTAATATAATATTTTAGTTTATAGTTTATTTATCATTCCTATTTACAAAAAGTTTACAATAATAATACAGATGGGGGATCCGCCTAAAATTGCATTTGTGTGCGGTCTCCCATTTACTCACTGAAAATTTATAATAAACTATACTTATAACAGTCAATCAATATAATATTTACCTCATTTAAATTTTCTCTATTTTTACAAATATCTGTATCATTTGTTATTATTTCAATACTTCCATTTTGTTTAACAGTATCAGGAATTTTAGTTACTAAAAGTAATTATATAAATTATATTTACATTAACTAAAAAAATTCAGATGCTATTAATTTTATTTTTTTTACCTGAACATTCTGGAAAAGCTAAGCCTTCTTGATTTGACCAAATAGGATTCGTATAGTTGCATATAAAACTAACTGCGCTATTATTTTGGTTTGGATTTTCGGTGAGAGGAATGGCATAGCCTTCTTGGCAAGTTACTATGCATTGTAAGCCATCATCTAATGAGGAGCAGTTGCTTGATCCATATATAGGATCAGGAAAAATGTCACATGAAGATTCTAAAAAAAGTAACCAAAAATAAAATAAATAAAAATAAAATTTTAGTAGAAAACTCGGTAGAAAATAAAAAAAATACTTTTCATCTGCGCAAGAATTTTTATCCTACGATTAATAATTACAAGTTATAGCATAAAATATTAGTTTTTGCCCGCTTTGTCCCTCCTACTTTATCTCAATGTTAACCATATTTGACATCAGAAAAACTACGAAGATCCTGAATTGTACAATGAAAGATTTTTTTATATCATCGGACCTTTCGTTTAAAAATTACAAGGTTAATAGTCAGAGGACACACTGTTCGATATTTTTTTAACACCCACTTTTTCACATTTTCTCGACTTTTAACGGCATTTTAAGTAGAAATATGCAAAAAAAAATGATTTTTCGGTCTACTTTGCCAATAAAACAATAAAGCTCTAGAAAAAAATATACGCCCTTTGGCGTTTGAGATAAGCATTTTTGTAATGTAGTGATTATAAATAATAACTTTATTATTATATCTAAAATATATATTGAAGTTCGAGTAATAGTACATACATAATAAATTAAAAAAAACGTAAAAAAACGATCAATCCGAACGATTTTTTTTATATTTGCCTAAATTACTTTTTATGGTGTGTTTAAACAATTTATGAAAAAAAAATCAGGGGTCGGAAACAAAAAGTTAAAATTTGCAAAAAACCACCGTGTCATAGTTGTAAAACAAAAGATTAAAAAAAACTGCAGAAAAAAGTTGGCAAAGGTCCTTATCTCTTTGGTTAAGTTACCAAATAGAAATTACATAAGGAAATTGGGTGATTTGAAAACATCAATATTCTTAACTTCAAAACAGGTTTATCTATTTCAAAATATCTTGATTTGTATATTTGAACAACAAAATACTTTACCTTCAATTGTTATATTTAATAAACATGTATTTGTGTTATTATAAGCATCCACAGCTGTGTAATTGACTTCAGTAATACCCATTTTAAAAAGTCCAAATTCATGACTTTTCAGTATCTAAAACGGAAATTTTAGAACAATAAAACAGCTTTTTTAAATACCCTATTATCTATACGTGTAGTATATTGCTAGTTGAACCTTGTAAGTCCAAACCTTAGGGTTATGCTTAAAAATAAGCTTAACGAAAAAGAGAAATTAATCAAGAATACTTTTTGTTCAAGATGCATACATTATTTCTACTTTCTTTTAAATTTAAATCTGGTATTTGAAAAGCATAATATGATATTCATATTATGTGACCCTGCACAAAGAAACCCGCCTAGTGTTTCAAAACAAAAAGTTCATATTTCTTATAATGCTCGATGTGTACAATCGTTTCCGTTCATTTCCTTTCATCGAGGACCTGCTTTTTCGATAAGCGATAGCTCACGTGAAAATTCAGGCTTTTTTACACATGAATCCGAAACAAAGTGAAATACGTAAACAGGTAAACATATAGGCTTACTTTCACCACAAAATATTTTAATTTAACTCACCAATACTTTTTGAGAATTATCAAAAATACTTGGTTCATCCCAAGTAATATTTGCCCCATCTTTATCTGTAGTTAAAAATGTTGGAGGGCTTAAACAATTTTCAATAGTTGGTTTTTCGTTATCTAAAATATATAAGTAATTAATAAAAAATTTAGCACATTTTCTGTACAAAGTATTTTAAATTCAGTGAAAAAGTGATTTTTTTTGAATAACACTATATTGATCATAATTTTTCTTACCTGTTACATTTACGAAAAATGTACAATTTATTTTATTTTTAAAAACATCTTGAGCAAAATAAGTAACTGCAGTTATCCCAATATGAAACTTGTGACTAGTTATATTCGAAATAACAGGTTTCATCCAAATGGATACATCCAATCCTGAATTGTCTGTAACAATCGGTGGAGTCCAAGCAACTCTTCCAAACTTTTTTCCAGGTACTGTAAATGTTGTCATGTTTTTCGGGCAAACTAAATTTGGAGGAGTGGTGTCTTGAAAAAAAAAAATAAATATCAGTAATTACATTACATTACATTTTGTTTAACCTCGTACTATTCTACTTAATTAAGCATCCCCTAAGTCCAGGACTTGTGTGGGCTAGTAGTACAGGGAACCACCGGTTTTAATTTACTTTCAAACCAATTTATAGGGAGTGTCCGCTTCACTTACGCTTCACTTACGCCTTCGCCAAAAGGCAAATCGGCGCCGGTGAGAATCGAACTCACGCTATTTGTGTAGTAAACTAGCCAAGTACGACGCGGTAGTCCACTACACCAATCCTCCCATAGTAATAGTTACGTATTTTTGTTTTATTAATAATATTTTGTATTAATAGCTAATAATATTATTATTATTATTTGTATTAATACCTAATAATAATAATATCTAAATAACTATAGTTATTTAGATATTATTAATGACGAAAAAACAAAATAACTAAAGATATTTCTACACATCAAATTAAAAATAATACTTTTGCTTTTTATTTTAGAGAAATTAAATTATTTTTATCCAATACATACAGGTAATAAGACAATTACCAGCTTTATTTTAAATAGATAAACTCAATAATAACCCCCGCGTGGCTTTTAGTTTATTGAGTGGATAATTATTTATTTTACCCACTCAACTGTCACTTGTCAAATTATTTTCTTGTAAATGTCATTAAAATTTTTAATAAAAATATGAATTTCTAAGCTATTTATTGGATAAAACCTTGTATGGCACTCATGGGTAAACCGATGTTGCACTCTTGAAAATTAACCTGCTTGGCTGACGCCTCACAGGTTAATTTTCTCATGGGCAATATCTTACTTTACCCACTAGTACCATAAATAACTATTCTTGAGTATTTTATTTCACACTAATAAAAATTCAGCGTGGGCAATGGGCAATTCATTATATTTTTGGGGTCCTACAAGTAGGTAATAAATCCAAAAAGTTTACCTTCACAAATTGTATCTTCATATCCAGAACTCCAGCGTCCAAATTTTCCACCACAAGTTTTACTTTCAGTCCCTTTTATAGAAAATCCTTTTTCACAGACTATGGTACAATTGGTTCCAAATATTTGCTTTCCTAAACTACATGATTCGGGTTCGTATTTTCCATATTTAATTTGAGGTAACTTATTACATTTTATAGCTAAAAAATAGTATTAGTAGGTAACAGAAAAATTTGGGTGGTGGAAAAAGGTTAACCTAGCGGCTAAAAATGGTTATGTTAAAATTAAGGAGCTCAATGTGCACACAGAATAATTATGTGTTTTAGAAATGTACAGCAATCATTACCAAATAATTTAGCATTAGGTAGGTTCTCTATAATAATAATAATAATAATAATAATAATAATAATAATACATGTATATGTTTAATCGAGGGGAGCTTTCTGTACACCTACTGCAGGAAATTTACGTACAGCACGATGTTTTTTTTAAAGCAAATTAGTCCAGGTACTGCATAGGGCCCCGTCTCCTCTCGTCTCTCGTCTCGAGGGAAAATCGGGGCCCGGCGGTTTCTACAAAAAAATAAACCCTTGCCAGATTTTTGATGACTAAAAAAATGGTCATCACCTCCAACGAAAGCTTTGTCCCTGACGGTTTCTACCAACAAAAACAAACCTTGCCAGATATTTGATGACAATCACCTCCATAAAAAAGATTTGTTCTTAACGGTTTCTAACTAAACTACTACAAAATAAAGCCAGAATAATGCAGACTAATGCAGAGTAATGCAGAATAATACAGAATAATGCAATAATGCAGAGTAATGCAGAGTAATGCAGATACTGCAGATATAATGCACAGTAATAAGAATAATGTACGTAGGTAATTTACAGATAATTGAAACTTAATTTAAGTAATGCAGGTACTGCAAAGGTCTGCATTATTAATGCAGACAAATTTGTCATCGAATGCAGCAAGTGATACACCCCTCGTCGTTAATAATAGTCCCTATAGGGACATATAGTCTACTTAAGAGCCCCTAGTGTTAGACAGCTGATAAACTTTTTGTAATTATTAATAATTTTGGTTATTAAACTGAAAACAGTTTGCTACTAGTACGCATACATATGATAAAAAAATGGGTGAGTGCTAAATATTATTAAAATCATTAATATATTTACGTCTGCAAGTAGTTTTGATTCCATCCCATAGCGAAAAAGGAAGACAGGTTCTTTTTTTGGAATTTATCCTTGTCCCGACTTCGCATTTAAATTTACAAACAGTATCCACTGGGAGTTCTATGCTAGTTTCATTCAGTTTTCCAAAATCTGGATGGGAACATTCCATGGATGCAAATCTTGGCAATGGTATAGCTGGACATACTTTAACTAAAAATTTTATTTATAGTATGGTTCTGGAATAAATTGATTTGATATTGAGAACGCAAACCTACGTGTCTACTATACTATATGTATACTATACTTGTATTTAATATCTAAGTTCACACACAAGCCCTAGGCTTAGGTGACTTATTGTAATTATTTTTTATATCTATTTGATTTTAATTTCAATAAACTTAAACTTAAACTTAATCCTTTTTGATTTGAATAAAAAAAAAGGTTAATGTAAAAAATATTAATTATCACTAACATTTTCTATCTATCTGTATAATATCACAAATGTTTAAGGAATGCTTAATAAGCATTGCTTACCACAAATGAAATGTAATGAAATGTTACCCTAACTAAAATTAGGGTAACTTCTTCACATCTTTGTTTGTTCTTTGCTTTTTGAATTTAGTTAGGTGGGTTTCACGTTTAATGTAACTAAATCTAACTTTTACTATACTATACAACGTTAAAAATATAGCAAAACACAAAGTGGCTTGAAGTTGTATTTTAGTAATTTCTACCAGGGATAGCTTAAGCTGTCTCATTTAGGTTTTATAAATTTAAAGTCTCAAGTTAAGAAGTGGGGATGCTTTTGGACCGCTTTGTATATTATACAGTGTATAAAAACTTTATCTTCTATTCTACCTTCGCATTTTGGTTCAATACCGCTCCAAACAGCGTTGGGTTGGCAAAGTCTAATACTATCTCCGACCAATGAGTAGCCAATATCACATCTTATACCACAAGCACTATTCACCACATTTCCACATTCTCGTTTTTTCACTAAATATCCATGCTCAGGTATGGTTATTTTTGGACATTTTACAACTAAAATGTTCGTTTTATGAATTTTCACTAAACACATAGACTGCGTTTACACGATACACAACTACCGTAGTTATAAACCCGGTATTTCTTAATATTCATTAAATCCAGAGCGTTTATACAAAATAATCAAAACTTATTGCCAACATTCAGAAAAAAACAGCACTACCTAGTAAACTTTATATTCAAGTGTATGGGGTAATTCGTTTTTTTCTACTAAGATTGAAAATTGTTATTTAAAACTCTTCGCCATTTAAAAAGCCTTTTATCAAAGTTATATCCCGATGATTAACTCTAACCCCCAGGATTAGATTAATAACTCTCGATTAATAAATAATCTTCAATATCGCAGAAAGTGCGTTTTCACGGGCTAATACCGTATTAATAAAACGTTAGTAATAACTACGCTAGTTACCCAGATAGCAGGCCTGGCCGCAGGACAGCCTTAGGGTATCCTAAGGCTGTCCTACGGCCTAAGGATATCCTAAGGCTATCCTACGACCAGCCCCCGCTAGCTGAGTAGGTTCGGTGTAAACATAGTATGTAATAATGAAGTACCGTCAACCGAGGTGCACAAATTGTGGAATTAAAACCCACAACTTGTGAACAAACCCCACAACTTTTGCACACGTGCTTTGATTCAGAAGGTTTTGCGAAAAAGTGTCCGAAGTTACCTACACCGTCCGAAGTCACCTCGTTTGACGGTAGATAAAAAAAAACTGAAAACCAATTAATATTAACTTAAAATTATTAAATATAAATAAAAAAATGCCTACTGGCTATAAGATTTTAGATGATTAATAAGGTTAATATTACTACTTTAAAACCTCGTGTAAAATATTTTTATTTCACCTAAATAAATCTACTAGGCCTATAGGATATTTACTTTCACATCGTCCATCATCAGTTTGATAATATCCAACTTTGCATTTGCAGCTCTCGATACCAATAGCAGGTATTGTAGTCTCATGGTTGATATCTGGGCATGGTAGACAAACATTTACAGCCTCGGCATATGTACGTTTTGTGCATGCTAAAATAATTTAACATTTAAAAAAATTATTAAATCCTTTAAAATTTTCAAATGTAAACTGATCATTAATAATTACTGACAATTATTGTCTAGCTTTTTCTTTGAATATTAACCCTTTCAGGACAGATTTTCTTTACAACTATTTGTGGACGGTTGACTAATATTGCAAATAAAACACATACGAAATCGTTTAAATCGTTTTATTTTATTAAGAAGAAGCATACCACAAAGTAATATAAAAATTTGATATGGTATGATAATCACTAAAACAAGAAATGGTGCATAAACCCACATCACAGTCCAAGACAATATTAGACCTTATGTCGGATATATCCGACAGTCGTCTGTGACCCAAGTTATTCACTGTCCGATATATATGGGAGGATTGGTGTAGTGGACTACTGCGTCGTACTTGACGAGTTTACTACACAAATAGTGTGAGACAATACTAGACCTTATATCGGATATATCCGACAGTCGTCTGTGACCCAAGTTATGCACTGTCCGATATATAGGGAGGATTGGTGTAGTGGACTACTGCGTCGTACTTGACGAGTTTACTACCCAAATAGTGTGAGTTCGATTCTCACAGGGGCCGATTTGCCTTTTTCAGTTAATTAATAATTGAAATTTGGCGAAGGCATAAGTGAAGCGGACACTCCCTATAAATTGGTTCGAAAGTCAATTAAAGCCGGTGGTTCCCTCTACTACTAGCCCACACAAGTCCTGGACTTAGGGGATGCTTAATTAAGTAGAATAGTACGAGGTTAAACAAAAATGCAAAAATGTATATCTGTCAATAGTCCTTAAAGTTAACTAAAGGAAATTTATCTTTTAGAATTCTCCTACCAAATTCCTAATTTATTGCAAACAATGTTAAATACAAGATATAATTTTGTTTAAATAGTATATATCATTTTTTATAGTCTATAGGCTTAACCTATTAGGCTATGGGAGATTTACCCGAGCGGGTTAGGGCGTTAACCTGAAATACGGCTAGCGTGAGTTCGATTCTCACTCGCGCCGATTGCCTTTTTAATAACTAAAATTTGGCGAAGGCGAAAGAATAAACACATATTTCCTATAAACTGGTTCCTCCCCTAAGTCTCTGGACTTAGGGGAGGCTTAATTAAGTAGAATAGTAAGAGGTCAAACAAACTTGTAATATAATGTAAAACCAGAGCCGGCCTTTTTATGAATGAAGTGAACCCCCTGATTCAGGGCGCCGTCGAGGGGCGTTTTTTTTTTCAGTCGTCAAAATTACCAGGGGATAAACATTTGTCTGCGAGGGGCAGTAAATAGTAAGTAAAGTTTTTTCAGAAGTGAGGACATTTTTTTTAGTGATCAAAATTTGGGGGTAAATATTATTAAATTTTTTTTTAGTGCTCAAAAAAATTTTTTTCATGTTTTTTTTGCTAGGGGCGCCAAGTCCCATGCTTGCTTCAGGGTGCTTAAATACAAAGGCCGACACTTTGTAAAACATGTAATGTTATTTAGACTATCAACATCCCCAATAAATCTGTAAAAAATTTATTTCCAATGTATTTATCAATTTTACACACTTACGGTAACATTCATTTTTTAATCCCGATCCGTAATATCCGAGCCGGCAAACACAGGAATAATGCCCCGTAGTGGTCCCACAGGAACATAGTGCATTGTTATCACAGCAATCACCAGTTTCACAAAGTGAATCGCATGGTTCGTTAAATCCTAGAGGGACGTAATCTCCACTTTTTAGGTCTAAAATATAATTATTTATTAGGTCTAGAATTTTATAATTTTTCATTATTATTACCAACGTGAAGGGCTCTTCTAGCAAGTCCTTCAAATTGTTCAAAACCATCCAGTAAATAACTATAAAACTCTCCAGGTGATGAAGATAACTCATATAACTCTTTGTAATTTCCATGTTGAATTCCAATTGTATAAATAATAGCTTGGTTTTCTTTTAGCGTTTTTGAAATAGGAATCGGATCTCCTCCGTTAGAGAAACCATCGGTTATTAAAAATAATACTTTTTTTGAATCATTTCTGTTGCTACCATCTAAAATTTTCTAAAAAGTTTTTTTTATTATTTTTATACGACTATTTTGAAACTTTTAAATTAAAAGTATAACTTTCCAGAAAAATTTTTCACCTTTTAGTTTATGATTTTAATACATTAGAATTTTATCTAGAGTTGCTCTATAGATAGAAATATATTTACCTTCGCTTTTTCAAATGCTCCTAAAGTGTAAGTAGAACCACCTGTGTATGTAATATTCCCTAACTGATAGTTTAATAATAGGCATTTATTATTCTCTTTCGAAAATTCGCTAATCTCGTTGATGTTCACATTCTGTAAAAATATTTTCAATTGTAATTTTAAACAATTATTGCTGGAGGGATTATACCTCCTATAGGGAACGTTCAAGTATTACGTAACGCAAATTTTGATCATTTTGAACCCCCACCAATGCAACGCTATTTTCCTATACCATTAACATGGGCGTAACACTCCAAAATGACCCCCCCCAGGAGCGTTATGTATATACTTGAACGTTCCCTAATAGGTAGGTATAATTAGGAGCCAAACGACCGAGTCGACTAAATCGTAGGCCAGTCGGCAATTTTTTTTTCTATGCTTCTTTAGCGTTTCTTATATTTATGGTGGAAGTTCGTCAAATTTAGTGTTTTAGGGGCAACTTTGGTGGCTTTTCGGCACGGGATAGAATCTTTTGATCATTTTTTAATTTCGCACATAATTTTGTAGGTACACTCAAAAAGAAACCATTAAGATTTTAAAGCTTTTAAATATTCTTCTGATACAAAAAGTACAGTCCATTTTCAATGATTTTTTACGATTTTTGGATAATTTTAAGTTTTTAGGGATCAAATTGGGAAGTTTGATCAACCTCATATTTTTAGGATTTTTTAGTTACATCAGAATGAAAATTTTTAAACCTTAAAAATAAATAAAGTCTACCCTAATACCATATATGGTTATTAGCAAGATATACAAAAAACAGTAATTAGTCTGATATTATTTATAATCTAGGTTTCTGAAATTTTTATAAAGTAGGGGGAGATCGCTATGAGTGGTACATATTATTGAATGGGACAGTACCTGTTTCTGAACTATGCTATTCGTAATATTTGGTTTTTGTTACCATGATTATTATTGAAAGGTGAAACCTGGTACACAGATGGATCCAAAATGAAGGAAGGGACGGGAGCAGGAATCCATGGACCGGGCAAAGCAATTAGCTTAAACCTGGGAACCAAGGCAACCGTTTTCCAAGCGGAAATCTATGCGATTTATGTCTGCGCACAAGAAATGGTATCGGAGTCCTACACGGGTAGGACAGTAAATATCATTTCAGACAGCCAGGCAGCAATAAAGGCATTAGATTCATATGCCTTTAGCTCGGAACTGGTATATGAATGCCACAGCGAGCTATGTAAACTGGCTGAACATAACAAAGTAAATTTGATATGGGTACCAGGACATCAAGGAATAGATGGTAATGAGAAGGCAGACGACCTGGCAAGAAAGGGGAGTGAAGCCGTACTCACAGGACCAGAACCGTGCTGTGGGGTATCTTATTCCACTGCCAGATACGAGGTCAGGAAAATGTTGAGGAATGAACACCAGCAACATTGGATAGATGCACCTAAAATGAGACACTCTAAACTCTTTCTAGGGGGGCCAACCAAGAAAAGAACCATGTATCTCCCCCTAGTTTGTCCCATTCATTAATACCGTGTTTTTGAGTGGGACAGTCTAGGTTTTTTGTTTTAATGCTTGTAGTTTTGGTAAAAATAAACATTATTCAGGTTTAACACTTGGACCGTGTTCCTTTACTTCCAAATATAATACCTAAAAAATAATAAGAATAAAATATAAAAAATAAAATTTTGGCAGCCGTTTAAAAAAAAGTGTTATATGTATCTCCCCCTAGTTTATCGAAAACTGGGGGATGGATATTGTCTTGAATTAGAAGTATAAGATAATTACGGAATTACTACCATTGGGTGATATGGGGGGGGGGGGGGGGGGAAGAAGGCAACCGATTTACTGGTTAAGGATATTTTTGATTTTATCAGTAGTGGGGACCGTCGCATCTAGAAAGGCTTAAGAAATATTATAATTTGGTCAGTATTGACCAATCCTGAGGGATGAGGTGGAAAAGATCCTTTAAAGGGCGTGGTTTTAAAAACCTGGTTTGGACTTTTTATTTTCAATTAGGAGAGGCTACAGCGTAAGATTTTTTTAAATCTTGCATAATTAGAATTGTATTAGTATTTTTTAAGTTTAAGTATTCCATTAATACATATATTATATTATTATTAAGAACTCAAAAATATGTCTCTATGGGGGACATAAACTATAAAATTGGCTTACCACCTCGTTTTCAGAACCGTACGTAATAACAGCAACTCTAGTATGATTATAATCAACTGTAATATCACTTAACAATTTTTTAACAAACTTTAATTCACTTTTGAAATTATTTTCACCAACACTTGATGAAGCATCCACCATGAACACAATATCCAGTTTTTTATTTAACTTTAATATATCAATATTTTTCTTAAAAACTTCACCAAGAACGTCAACTTTGTATTTAAAAAGTTCATTTTCGAGTCGCCCTTTTTTAATTTTATTAAGTTTCTTATCGCCAAAATTTAGAAATTCACTGTAATTATTTAACGTGTCTAAATTTAGTTTCTCCGACAATAAATTTATTGGAAATAGTATTAAAAGTACAGAAAATATTAAAATGTTCATGATTGATTCAATATGTTTGAAGAATTTAAGTGTAATTACACTTAGTAAATGATCTTTAGTTTCAAATATGTTACACACATGTTTTGACTCTTAATATTTCTTTACGACTTCAATAGATATTTTCTGTAGTTTATATTTATTAATGTTGTGAGTTTATCGCTGACAATATTAATTAGAATTAACTCATAAACAAGACGTTAAGATATGAAATGCTTCGATTTATAAATAAGTATATACTTTTCATAACCATAGGTATTTTCCCGAAAATTTTAAAATTACCCTAATTTTTTGTACCAAAATGAGCTTTTTTTGGCAATACTAAATTTTATTGCAATAAGTACCCACTTTGCAAAAATAGATGGTGATTGTCCTTTACCTAGTTCTAAACTGTTGTTCGAGACAACTAGTTTAACTCATTATTATAGCGGATACCTTTATTATAGCGGATACCTTTATTATAGCGGATACCTTTATTATAGCGGATAATTTATTATAGCGGATAATTTATTATAGCGGATACCTTTATTATAGCGGATACCTTTATTATAGCGGATACCTTTATTATAGCGGATACCTTTATTATAGCGGATACCTTTATTATAGCGGATACCTTTCTTATAGCGGATACCTTTATTATAGCGGATACCTTTATTATAGCGGATACCTTTATTATAGCGGATACCTTTATTATAGCGGATACCTTTATTATAGCGGATACCTTTATTATAGTGGATAAAGCATCTCCACATCTATTATAGCGGATGAAGCACCCCCAGGTGTGCTCCGAAGGGAAGTTTAGGGGGACGCCACCCCCCAACCACACTCGAGTTAGAAAAATGTACTAGTATACTATCCAGATAGAAAACTTATGGAGATAATGATCGCAGGAATGTACCCAGTTGGGCTAGGGGTAGGTTGGGATAGCTGGGATCAGGGCTGGCCTTTGCATTTCGGCGCCCTGAAGCAAGCTTTGAACTTGGCGCCCCTAAGAAAAAAATACCCTAAAAAAAGCTTTGTTCCTGACGGTTTTAACCAAACTTGGCGTCCCTACAAAATAAAAATTGGCGCCCAAAAAATACACTCACGAACAAAAGCTTTGTCCCTGACGGTTTCTAATAAAACTTGGCGCCCCTAACCAAAAAAAACAATTCCTCGAAAAAATTTGCCTCGTTCGAGACACAACAGTTTAGGACTAAGGTATCGACATAAAATCGTGCCTAAACCTTTTGAAACCTAAATAAGACCTATTTTCGGGTATAAATTAGTCTTTTTGTAAAAACAAAAGCGCACAAAAAAAGCTGTTTGGACTTTTTATGTATTTTGGGATGCTGAACACGAATCTGTCATAAATAAGGCACTTCATGGGCTCGTTTTTTCGCTTTTTTGATTTCGATGTCAAAAGGTTTGTGGGTCTGTAAAATTAATTTCGACTCTTAAATATAGACAAAATTATCTTTATTTCGAATTTGTAATACTTAGTTTATATTGGTTATCAATTCTTATCCTCGTTTTAATAATAACTAAAAATAATTTAAATTAATATAGTATTTAATTACACAGGCCCACAAAAAACTAAAAAAAAATAATAACTCTTAACCCCAAAACTTTTTCAGAAAAATTCAAAATTATATTAATATTAGACTCCAGCTCCAGATCTTTAAAGTTCTCAGCCCCTAAACTATTGAATTTTTGAAGTTTAAGTTTGAAAAACACTTTTGAGAAGTCAAAAATTAAAATATTTGTGGTATAGGGAAAACTATATTAGGGAAATAAATTCGATTTTTTTTTATTTTTGAGGTTTCGGATTCATTGTACATTTCTACGTAAATTAATGAAAAGAAAAAAAACAATAATATCCCCAATAGTTTTTTATTATGATTTTTTTTGTAAAGGCCTACAAAAAATAGTTATAAAAATAAGTCACCTATAATAAAAATTATTAAAATTATTACTTGGGCATAATAACATCTATATTCAATATATCTTAACTTTAGAATACCTTTACTCAAAAATTATCTACACCATAACATCTCTACTCAAGAATATACACGGTGATCATTTAAAAACGATCCACCCCAAATATCTCGCAAACTAAGCACAATATAAAAATTCTAAAAAAGAAGTTAATTTGTTTTTTCAAGAGTGAAATTTAAATATATTATTTATGGGGTTGTAACTTTTACCCCCTAATCCCCAACTACATCAACATTAGAATCTTAAATAGCACCCCATCATGTATCACAAATACATCATTTAAAAGAACTTAAAAAATGGAATAATTTGATCAACACAAAAATTAAATATACTTAAGGGTTAATAATTTTATTTTAAAATACTCACACAAATAGCTCAATATTTCAAAATAAATAACTTTACTTTGTGCTTAGTTTTCAGGATATTTGGGGTGGGTTGTTCCCAAATAATCACCCTGTATCTACTCAATTACATCAAACTGCCGTTTTTACGCGTAAAATTGACTTGTAATCACTTAATTTTAATGTGACACGTCAAGTTGACGTGAGTTCACGTCAGGTTAACGTATTACATCATTATGACGTGAATACACGTTATCCCCAGATACCGATTTTTGTTTGAATAAGCCATAAATGACAAAATACGTCTGCCATATTGGTGCCACCATTTTAAATTTTTTAATTTTTGACCAAAAATTCTTAATCTACGACACAGGAAACACCCAGATGCCGATTTTGGTTCGAATAGGATAGTTATGACAAAAATCGTCCGCCATGTTAGCGTCGCCATTTTGATTTTTGTAAGTTGTGTTGTGGATATTTTTTATCAGAATATGAAGAACTATAACATTCTCAAAATAACCTTCCTACAAAGGAAAAAATCCCCAAAAAACTAACATGACAACCCAAATAAAATTCCGGGCAAGAGAACAGTTGTTTTGACCCGGAATCAACAACCCTTTGAAGAAATGTTGATGATGATTCCCAAAACTTAACCAAATTTGATCGAAACCACTTATTCATAATATAATATAAATAAACAAAACAAATTGTCATGCATTATGTGTTGCGCTTTTTAGTTTCAAATAACCTAATTTGTAAAATACAGTAAACTATAGTTACTATTTACTAATAAAATACGTCTAAAAAACCTAAATATAACAAATTAGTGCTAATATACAACTGTAATAAAACAAACGTCTAATTTGTGACTGAGTCATTAAAATCCACGCTACAATAAATTTGTACACTTGAAAAGGTCTCATGTAGTCAGAATAATGGATGTAGGTACTATTTTTTTATTCAAACAAGCTTTTAACTAATACCGTATCCATTAGATTTAACAAATTTTATCCAATACATACAGATAATAAGACAATTACCAGCTTTATTTTAAATAGATAAACTCAATAATAACCCCCGCGTGGCTTTTACTTTATTGAGTGGATAATTATTTATTTTACCCACTCAACTGTCACTTGTCAAATTATTTTCTTGTAAATGTCATTAAAAATTTTAATAAAAATATGAATTCCTAAGCTATTTATTGAATAAAACCTTGTATTTGGCTGGTTAATTTTCTCATGGGCAATATCTTACTTTACCCACTAATAGCATAAATAACTATTGTTAAACAATTAACATGGTTCTTCGACCGAATAAGCTAATAATTTTTATAACTGATCCTTGAGCTGCATCATTTTTTAAGTCGATATTACGAGTTTAAACTTTTAAAATATCCACATGAAAAGTCAAAATTTCTTGATTTTGGTAAAAAAGAATTTAATGATCACGGTAACTCTAGAACGCTTTACCCTTTGAGACTCAGTTGGACATATATGACCCATTCTGTTTTAAATCATCACTTGCATGCAGTGTCCCATTTTACGTTGTAAAATTATTTAAGTTTTTTTTAGTTAGAGTATTTCTACCAAATTTTATTTTTGTATTTTTTCTCCTAATAAAAATGTAATTTCAAAATAACAATTATTTTATACTATACCCAGTGGGACATATATAATCCGACTAACATGCCTACTGGTCATATATGTTCCACTTTTTTTTATTTTTATGTAAATTATTTGTTTTATAAGACAAAAAAAAACACTTTGTGATCTCCAATGACTAATTAGAACTCTAAAAAGTTGATACAGAAAAAAATTAAAATTGTATCTCAAAGGGGACATATCGTCGCTGTTATTACAAAGAGCCGTAAATCTACGGGTAGAAAAAATTGAATATGTATTTTGTTTAGTCCAAAGGCTTTTTAAATTTGAGCTAAAAAAATGTTAAGCCTGGTACTCCCCTACAAAAAAATAGGGGTATGTTACCTAAACGCAATAAATCATAAAATTTATAAAATATTGCTGAAAATATAAGGCTTTCCACGTAATCTTAGAAGTAATAATTTAATAAAATGTTTAAATTATAATTATAAAACTATTTTTTAATAAATATAAAAACATGTTAATAATTAATATGTGTCCATACTATAAAATATTTTAAAAATTCTAGTCTTTACTGCCCAATGTATCTTTAAAGTAACATACCTTATTTGTACAATTTTTTTTGTTCAGGATATATTCAGGATCATATTATTTTCTTAAATTAATCTTTAATAACGACTTAGCCCTGCAGTATTTTTTATTTTACAATAATAACTGTTAAAACCTTTTAAAAATAATTTTAAACATTAACATTTTTTAAACTAGTTGACTTACATTAAAATACAATTTAAAAAATATATATTAGACTTTGGCATCAACAAATGTATTAAAACTGTAGGTAGATGCATAATAAAGGATATATAAAGCAATATAAAACCCAAAACCCAATACATTTGCCTTAAGTCCAATTGGGTACGTTACCTAAACGTAACAAGGGGCCATAGAGGATTAAAACTTTGTCAAAAGTGTTATTTTTTTCAGTTTTTTTTATTTTTTGCGTTTTTCTTCGGTAATTATATTTTTTAAATTATACAGACACGAGTGCAGACAAAATGGTACATTTTCTTGAGGAAGTACACATTTGTTATAAACACTAGCACTGTAACTTATCTTATCTAGTATGTATAACATTACGACAGGTTTTTTAAATACACAGTGTTTGGCAAATTTTGGTTGTTATGGAACAGAATTTTACCAAAAAGTTCGGATTTCAGTGTTATTTTTGTAACAAGATCATACAAAATGAATCAGAAATGGTAAGTTTTTATTATATACCTGTTTTCTATTTTGTTTAAAATACAATAAGTACCTAGGTACATACGTCGACAAGATAAGATAAATAAATATTTACTAGCAGCAGAAATAAACTGTAAAAGAATTTAGTTTTTATGAAAATGGTACGGTTTTACCGCACCTACTTTCTTGCGAAAAAATAACCCTCGAAAAAATTTACATAGAAAGCAAATAGCTCGAAAAAAATGCCTCGAAAAAAATTACCTCGTAAGGCATTACCTGGAAAAGTCGTTACCTCGAAAGTACAATACCTCGAAAGATTTTGCCTCGAACGGCTTTTACCTCGAAAAGGGTTTTTTTTAATGTTTTATCTGTTTCTTTGCGACTATTGTATATTGTAGTTTTTTTGCTTATATTTTATCATTTATTAATTAAATTTTAATTTACGGGCAATTATTAGCCTTTAGTTTTAGTAAATATTTCAAAATTAATTGATTAACCTATATATCTAGGTCTCGATATCGAGAGTTCGCGAAAGATAAATTAGCGTTGTATAAAAACTTTGTGTATTATAAAGATCATGTGTACAAAGTTTTTTTGGAAATTTGGAAAATATGGTGAAATTTCTTGCAAAGGAAAAACATTTATTGTTAATTATTTTTTATACAAAATGTTGCTGTAGGTTTATTGCTTTTTGATCATTTGTGATTTCAAATAATTTCCTTTTTGTATATCAATATTATTGTTTTAAATAACTAAGTTTATTGCTGTTAAATTTTCCTTCTTTTTCTAAAAAAAATTTGTTTGGTTGTTTTTTTTTTATTTTTAAAACATGTGTTTTAGAGGTTATTTTTTATGCGAGGTAATGTCCGTTCGAGGTATTTTTTTTTGAGGTAATGTCCTTTGGAGGTAATTTTCATGCGAGGTATTGGGCTTTCGAGGTAAAATTTTTCGAGGTAACGGTGTTCGAGTTAATTTTTTTCGAGGTAAAAATTAAAAAAAAAAACGATATTTATAAATCTTTCGTCACTCCAAAACTTGGAGTTTTATGGGAAATAAAAAGTTTTTAGTTTAGAATTAGGAAAAAATAAAAATATTTAAATATTTAAAAATATTTACCTACTAAATTATACGTCTGTGTTGTAAAGATATATTGTTAAGATTTTCTGGCGTGTTGCTAAAATCCCATATGAGATAATTATCTCTTACAAGAGATAATAATTATTAATAAACATTTTACTTTGTTAATTTTAGGTATATTTGTTAAGAATTGTAATAGGATTCCTATGGGCTTATATAAAATAAATTGGTTTTCTAATATCTTACTTGCTTGGCAAATATAGGTTTGTCACAATTTATTTTAGAGATACACGATTCGGCTGCAGTTGGCTGTAAAGTAAAAAAGAAAATACTACGAAATCTGCAGCCAGAATTTGATTCCTTATCGATTTTTGAAAAAAGAAAACATAAATTCAAAACTTTAAATATATTCTTGTTCTTTATTAAATTTTGAATATTTTTCTCGCTTTAAGTGTTTTTAAAGCGACAAAAACATTCAAATTAAATTTAAAATAATTTAGCTATGAATTTTTTTAGCCACCTTATTAGCTAATAGATAGCAGTAAGCAGTAGCAGTAAATTTTTGCCTAAAGAGAAAATAAAAAGGTTTACAATTAATAAACAAATATCGGGACTAGGACTTTAAATAAAAACACTAACTTTTATGCACTAGCGACGTTTCGTCTTTAATCAAGACTTTATCAAGCTTAGCATACTTAAAACACTACATTTAACATAAATATTATTTAAATAAACAATTACGAACAATAAACAAAACTATAGAACCGTACACGTTATAGTTTTGTTTATTGTTCGTAATTGTTTATTTAAATAATATTTATGTTAAATGTAGTGTTTTAAGTATGCTAAGCTTGATAAAGTCTTGATTAAAGACGAAACGTCGCTAGTGCATAAAAGTTAGTGTTTTTATTTAAAGTCCTAGTCCCGATATTTGTTTATTAATTGTATAATCAAAGGACACTAATATAATTTGATAAAAAGGTTTACTTTGTAGGATTTTTTCCGCTAATTTCAAATCTATATTTAGAATTATTCAAACCATCTTAGGTGTTTTTATTTTCTTCTTATAGATAGAAGTTGAATTTTTGGTGCTCCCTGGTAACTAATAGAGTGGCTAGAAAAATGCCACTGTTATTATTATATTATTATGATTATTTTAAATTTATGTTGTTCATAATCAAAAAGCAATCTTCGAGGTACTCCGAGAGGTACTCTTTTTTCGTTTTTTTTTGTTACTTTCCAGCCGAACCGTAGATGGGTTTTAAACGCTTAAAATTAAATCAAACTATTTTGCTGTTCTGTTTCACATTAATTGTTTTACCTAAAAGTAGCAGACTGGTAGTGATATTAACATAGTCAAGATAATATATCGCGAACATTCCATAAAACACAAAATTGAGTAATGTGTGCTTCGTTCAAATATTTGCAATAATTTACATACACTATTTAATTCAGTTAGTTATTGTTCAACAACATGTATTTTTGAAATGTAGGTACTGTTTTAGAAAAGTAAAAAATTAATTTTTTATTTTGAGTTAAAGATAGTATGTTCTATCAACACTTTATTAGTGCCATACTAGATAATGAACAAGTAAGTTAGAATAGAATAGAATAGAAATTTATTAGTGCATTAGGATACAAAGTATATAACACAAGTTAAATGCTTACAAACTAAAATAAAATAAATAAATAAAATAAATAAACATATAAATAAGTTAAAACAAATAAATAAGTTAAAATAAAGGACACTATTTTGATAAAGTTTTATCGTTATAAAAATCATCAAGTTTGTAATATGCTTTTTGTTCAAGTAAAACTTTAAGTTTATTCTTAAAAATGTTTGGTCTTTCTATATCTTTTAAATCCGCTGGGAGTTTATTTAAAATTTTGGAACCTATAAAAAAAATTGACCTTTCATATAAAGCGGTTTTATGTTTTTCGCATTTTAACAAGTTAATGTTTCTTGTATCATATGAACACTTATTTGTGTCTTTATACTGACTAAAGTTCTTTTTGACATACAAAATCGTTTTTAAAATAAATATACAAGGAGTAGTTAATATTTTGTTTTTTATGAAAATTTCCTTACATGATTCTCTAGGTTTTAAGTTAAAGAGCAGTCTGATTATTCTTTTTTGTGCGATTAGAATGCGCTCCATGTTTGGCGAGCTGCCCCATAATAATATGTCGTATTGAATTCTACTATATACGAGGGAATAATATACATTTATTAAATATTTCTGATCCAAGCATGCTTTAAGATTAAGTAGGGCAAAGTACGAACTGTTTAGTTTTTTTATTAGGGCATCTGTGTTTTCGTTCCACGTCAAATGGGAATCCAATATAGACCCCAAGTACTTGGTACTCTTTGCAAAATTTATTAGTTGGTTGTTTAGTTTTAGTACCGAAGCCATATTTAACACGGAAAAAATAAAACCAGTTATTATACTATTCATAGCGCCTGCGCTAGAATAGTATTATATGGTAGTTTCAAATTTAAAAATACAGCCTGTTCCAGAACTCGCGTACAGAAATTTGAGGGTATATTAAAAACCCTCTGGAAAATATGAAAAAAATTTCAAAAAAAATCCCTCTTCAATACTAATTAAAAAGGAAGCTATTTAATCTGACCAATCGTGTTGCTGATGTTATATTACCTACAAATTAGTTTTCCTTACTTATAAGTAACTGTTTGAGACTTCCAACTTTAGAATCTTTTTAGGTTATTATATTTTGACAAAACCGACAGAGGCTATCAAATATTCTATTCTTAAAGGGTCACTCCATCCGTCGGTGGTTTTTTGACATTAATAAATATTTATTACATTAATCACCATGTCAACCTACAGAATATCTACCTGCAATAATTAAATTTGCTTCCATGCTACAAATTCAACTTTTAAAGGTAATTTAAAATCAGCAACAGTATTGGTCCACTTAAAGCGTTCTTATTTTTGAATTGACCGAAAATGGATTTTTTTAATATACAATCAAATTTCTGTACGCGAGTTCTGGAACAGGCTGTATTTTAAAAATCATCATAGACAAAAAATTTTGGATATAAATTTGTTTCATAAAAAAATAAGCAACTTTATTTTCAAATATCTGTCTGTCCGTCTATCTGTCCGTCTGTCCGTCTGCCTGCCCATCTATCCGTCCGATATCACGTTTTTTATGGACACGATAACTTAAGAACGAATAATCCGATCGACTTAAAATTCTCAGGAAATATACCAATTGTTTTTGAAAGTAATCCCCCTAAAAAAACAAGTTATGGGATATTAAACTTTTAAAAAAATATAAACTACCATTTTTAATTTTTTAAAAATTTTGTTGTTTTTTTTTTTTGATTTTTTTTTTGAATTTTTCGATTTTCAAAAAAAAATCTTTAAAATTGTCTATTTTTTTTTTTTTTTGATAACTAAAAAAATTAAAATGTTTTCGTTTTTCGCCAAAAGAAAATTGAAAAATTTTAAAAAAGTATTTGGGAAAATGCATATACCATCTACTGTGTATAATGGAATGCGTAGCATTACATATCATCACGACTTGTTTTCATTTTATTAAATATTTTAGGGCCATACAGCAGTGTGTCAGAATGTACTTCTTTCCTGTCCAAATAACTGTGGAGCCTACATAGCCAGAAAGGATTTTTTGAGGCATAAAAATGAATGTGTGAACAGGGTGGTAAAATCTGAAAGAAGAAAATCACTGCATAGCTTAACAGCAAGTTATAACCACTTGGATCAAATGACACCAAATTCATCATCTTTAGGTATAGTTCACCACACGGGTGAATAAGGGCATATCCACAGGCTCGCATAACAACATAGTAGGTACATAACAATGCGATGCCGTGATTGTCTTGACGTGATGCCATGTATCTGGTAAGCCAATCACGGCATCGCATTCTTATGTTTTATGTTCTTATGAAAGCTTCTGGGTAGTCCTTAACTAGTCGCGCTCTCTTCTTTAAGTCATAAGGCGTGCGTTCGTGCAAGTGAGAACACCCATATTCCTTACATATTTTCCATAGCCACACATCCGTGTGTCGAACAATACGCTAGGAATATTAATCTATAGACTGGCAAGATTAATAAGAAGTGGGTAAATATTGACAACTTTTGGCTAATTTTCGCTCTGTAAATGTCAAAAAGTTGTGATAATATAACTTTTTTATAATACTTTTTTATAATACTTCAAATACTAGATATAGGTGGGGAGCAATGAAAAAAAAATATTTGAAGGAGATCAACCTAAGATTTCTTAGTGAAATCTTGTTTGTTTGTTTGTTTGTTTGTTTAACCTCGTACTATTCTACTTAATTAAGCATCCCCTAAGTCCAGGACTTGTGTGGGCTAGTAGTAGAGGGAACCACCGGCTTATACTGACTTTCGAACCAGTTTCTAGGGAGTTTCCGTTTCACTTATCGCCTTCGCCAAATTTCAATTATTAACTAACTGAAAAAAGCAAATCGGCGCCAGTGAGAATCGAACTCACGATAGTAGACTTGCTATGCATACGCGCTAGCCACTACGCTATGCCTCCCCTTGTAAGGAAAGTGTTTTTTTTTAATCTTTAAAAAAATTATTATATTATTAGTTATTTCGATGCCTAGAGGAGGGCCACGTGACCCCCCATGCCGTCTATGATCATGACTTTTATCAAGCAATTAACCTAGATTATTTTAAACCCAAATTTATTCATTTATAATATGTTTCCAATAATTTTTGAAAAAATATATTCAATTTACAATAAAATGCTTTTTTTGCTGATAGGGACCTCTAGGAATTGTTAGATTTAGGCAAAATTAGCATGAAGCATTTTTTTTAAGGGGAAAATAAAATGAGGGGGTAGCCCGTTAACATTTCAAATTTTCGCATTTTCAGAAGCACCCTAATGTATTTTTAGATTTTTTTTTAAAAAGGCTATAATAAAATCAACAGTTTTTAATTTAATATAATTTTTTTAGATAGAATAAATGGTAGTAACTCCAACAAACAGGTGAATTTTAACTTAACAAATGGCAATTACAACCTGGAAAACTCAACATCCGAATATGAAAACCAATTAAAACAAGAAAACTTCAAACAACAATTGAATTCTTTATTAGACTGGAAAAGTAAAATAGATTTCCACTTGGAAAAATTAAAGGAAACTATGGGTTATTTTCAAAAGTCCAAAAGCAATTCAGATTCATACTTACTAGGTTAGTCATATTCCAAAAATACAGCAGAAACTTATTTTTTCAGCATTTTAAAAACTATTTCTCTTTATAATTTATAATATTTCATGTTTTTTAAATTTGTAATGTTTCTTGTTTACGTACTGTTTACGTAGACTCAGAAAATTTCGTTGGATTTTCAATACTGAATGTTATTTGTTAATACATATTGGTATTTAATACTTTACTTGTGATATTAAATACTGCAATGTGTGTATTGTATACAAAATGTTGTCATACTAACATAGAGACCGTGCTGGTACACTTGGATCCCCACGCAACATGTGTTTATTAATACTAGCATTTTATAGTAAAAATTACAAATAACATTTGTTATATAGTATGGCATACATTAAGTTGTTAAGTTGTATTACTGAACTAGTTTAAGGTATGTTACAGTATTCAGAAAACAATCGGTAAATAATAAAAAAGTTCAAACCAAAATTTTCTGAGTGTATTTATTGTAAATTTACATTATTTCTAATTGCAGGTTTACAGGAACGAGTTAAAATACTAGATCAAATAAAATTTGATCTAACCACCCAAAAAAATAGTTTTTTGAACGAACAAGCACTAAACCGAAAAATCATAACAGAACTAACTTTAAATTTAGAACATTTAAAAAGTAACTTTAACATGGAAATTGCAAATATAACAACAGTTTTAAAAGGCGATAAAAAAGATATGGAAGAGAATTTAGAAGAAATAAAATATTTAAAAGGTGTCGCAGAAGAACAAAGAGCAAAAGTATCAAATGTTGTTTTTGATTTAAGAGCTGCTAGTCAAATAGCCTCTGAAACTGCTGAAAAGGCAGAAATATATGAAAGAGAAAATCGGGAAATCAAGAAAGATTTGGCACAGTTAAAATTGGACATGGAGATTTTGGAAGATTTATCTACTCAAGAATTAAACAGTACTCCAGGTATTTTGGTTGATTTGTTTTAAATTAAGACTACTTTTTACCCGACTTACGAAAGGAGGGTAATGTGTTTAAGGGTCTATGTATAGGTGTATGTGTGTATGTATGTACCACTCTACAGCCTAAACGCCGGAGCCGAATTTGACAATTAAGGTGTCAAACGATTTGTCTTCATGTCGCGGGGACATAGGCTATATAAAAATCTATTTTTCGCTATTTGGGCTGTCTTGGTCCCATGAATAATAGTAGTTATTATAGTTATAGACGTATTTGCCCACGTTTCTACTATATTCAATTTATTCGTGTTATCATCAGCATAAATTAAGAAATTAGCTCTACAGCCCTCTACGCCTAATCCCAATTTGACAAGTGAGGTGTCAAACTATATGTCTTAATACCGCGGGTGACATAGGTTATATAAAAGTCCATGTTTCGCTTATTTGGGATTTATAAAGAGAAAAAATAACAAACTCGTTTAATTTTTATGAATAAGGTATCAAGAGACATGTATTGGTCCCATTATATATCTACGCTATTAAAACAATTATTTGTGTCAAAAAAATATTTGGTTGGATATGGCCAACTAAATTATTTGGTTGTGACAAATAAATTTTATTTCTGTCAAATAAACTATTTTGTTCCCATTAATAAATCATTTTGAAATTAATATATTTGTTCACCTGAACTAAATATTTATTTCACTCAAATAAAATTTGTTACTCACAACCAAATAATTTAATTGGCCATATCCAAATAAATCCTTTTTATCAGTGTACCTAATTTTTCTTTTTATTTTTGTAGGGAGGATGATGTGGAAAATACCAAACCTTAATTCAAAATTGTCACAAGCTAAAGAAAATGAATGCTTTTTAAAAAGTCCAATTTTTTACTCTCATCAATATGGTTACAAGATTCGAGTAAGTTTATAGGTTTTGATTTGAATCAAATTAAATAAAGATATAAAAGGTATCTACCTATTTCAGAAATATACCGTGCGATTATAAAGTGCCGAACACTTTTTAATGCAAAACTGGCATTAGCGATGAGTAAAATGCAAGAAAGCTGTGTGCGTTTTACTGGCCACCGAGCTGTTGTACGTAGCAATCACATGGGCTTTTCGCGCACAACTATAACAGAGGCGTGACTTCAAACGAAGAGTATTTTCTTTTCAAACTGTTCTGCACTTTATAATCGCACTGTATGTATTTCAAAGTTGCACAAACACGGGATTAAAAATATGAAAAACGTTTTGAAAAACATCCGAAAAATACGGACCATATGGTATGGTGCCATCTTTAAAGCATAATATGCTTTCTAAAACCTGTATTTAGTATTAAAAAATAAATTCTGACAAGACAATAATTAGGATGATAACTCTGAAAAATATTTAGCAATTTATCAATATATTCTAATTTAATTTAAAAAATCACCTCTAATTTAAAATTGAATCTACATTTCTGTGGCTTGGTTTAAAAACGGCAAATGTCACTTTGTCAATAGCAGCGTTTTCAAAATAATACATCAGAGTTAACGTGAAAACGCTGCTATCGACAAAGTTACATTGGCCCTTTGAGAACCAAGCCACAGATTTTAACTGCTTCAAAACTGGACTGATCCCTGATTTTTGCCTATGACTAGGGCCACTTGATCCGTTATAACCTTGTCTAGTGTTTTGGTGGTCAGCCGGTTGAGTTTCCACAAGGATTGTTCTTGAAATACTGTAGGGTAAAGTTTATTCTCAAGTGACTTACATCTTTAATATGACTAAACTAATAATATTTAAATTATTATTACTTATCATATTTATAAGAAAGTATAATTATATGATACCTAATGAAATATTTTTATTTAAGGTACTGATGTACTTAAATGGATTAAATAAATGGAAAGACAGATATGCCCTTTTATGTATATTCGTGCAAAAGGGCGAATATGATCTTTTATTAAAATGGCCTTGTTTTATAGAAGGAAAAGTTTCATTAAAATGTTTACAACAAAGCGAAAATGTAAGTAATAATATTATTTGCAAAAGAAAACCTCGAAGATAACTAACTGAAACAATTATGGCATTTACAAAAAAGTACAGGGCGTCCCGTTAACTTACCATCATACATTATCTTGAAAACTTTAAGAGATATCAAAAATCTAAAAAGTAAGTCAACTCGATATTTTCAGTAAGCTTTCTTGATATATAATCAGTAAGTTTCCAAAACTTACCCCCTATTAGGGGTTAAACCCCCATCAACCCCAACTTTAAAATTTCAAACAGCATTTGAAAGGTGTTTTTATTTCCCTACATTTCTAAAAAAAATCGCCTGCGGTGCTATAGATTTTTTACTCCCCCAGAACGATAAGGGTACAAAGCGAAGCAAATATGCACGCTCTTTTGCAAGTGCGCCATACAGAATCAAATTATAGCAAAATATAGCTTTTAAACGTTCTTTTTTATTGGAGTTTATAAAACCTAAGCTTGAAATTTGTCAATATTTTCGCCTACGGCGCTAGAACTTATACCACTGTTTTCAAATTTAAATAGACCACCACAGTTGTAAAATTTTTTACCTGCGGTGCTAGGGCTTTCTTATTTTTTTTGAATTTTTGAAACTTATTTTATTTGAATTTTTAAAACTCAAGTTTTACTACATTGAATTAAAAACAAAGGCCGAAAATTAACAGAAATAAAAAAAACATGAAACAATTCTTTCCTGCGGCGCAATTTTCATTCTTTTCGAAATTTAGGGAAAAAATGTTTTGGGCTCCCCCCGAAAAAAAAATCCTGGATACGCCCTTGTATACTATTCACAGAGCAAGCGCTAGAATAGTATTACATATACAGTAGTTTCGAATTTCCCAAAATCGCCAAAAGACGTCCTAGCCAAAAAATTCTCGGATACAAATGTGTTACATAAAAAAATAAGCAACTTTAAAAATGTCCGTCTGTGCTTCCGTCCCTCAGTCTGTCCGTCCGTCTAACGTACACACGATAACTCGAGAAAGAATAATCCGAAATTTTCAGGAAAAACCAAGTTCTATGAGGGAAAGATCCCTGTTGTTTTTGAAAGTAATCCGCACAAAAACAAAAATGTTGTGGGGGTTAAACTTAAAACAAAAATTAAAAAAAAACATCTTTTTAATTATTTTTCCAAAATGTTTTCTTTTTTCAAAAAAAAACAAAAATTTTGATTTTTTTTTAAATTCAAATTTTGTTTTTATTTTTTTTTTCGTTTTTTGAAAAAAAAAAAAAAGGTTACCATCCATTGTAAATAGTATATAATGGAATTTGTAGCATTGCATATCTTAACCGCTTGTTTTTAATTTTAGGCCAAAGATTTTACAAAACAAATTGTTGCCAAAAGACAACACGCCAACGAGGAAAACGAAGAACCTCAAGAATCCTCCTCAACTTATATTTTTATACCACATAACGTTTTGTTCAAAGAAAAATACGTGAAAGAAGATACATGTTTTATACAAATAAATATAGAAAAACGATAGATTTCTCCATATTTATCTGATATGAAAAATTCCTTTTCAATCCTCTTTAGAAGGGTTTGATCTCTATAAAAGATAACACAGCCACACAAAACATAGGTCAAGAACTCTTTCGGAGACCATTGCATTCCTATGTACCTATTTTGACCTCAAATTAGTTTTGGAGATAACCTCAAAAGAGGTTATTTTCATGTACTCAAAAATAACGGTTTTTTCAACATTTACCGGCTGATGTACTCAAATTTGGATTCAGCGCCTCAAAATACATATGAATGCAGTAGTCTTTCAAAAAGTTCATCACCCGTTTTTTTTGTGTGACTGTGTAATAATATAATTAATATAGTAGTTGATATCCCAACAAACGCACTAGTTCCTGTTTTCCCTTTCTATGTTTTTTAGATTGACTTTAGACCTGTACACTTTTCCCGAGAAAGCTACATATAGCTACATGTAAACAGGTTGTAGCTTTTTTGGAAAAAAATTCAAATAATTTAGCTAGGGGCATTAGATTTAGGTCTTTAGTTAGCAAGGCGACATACAACAGGAAGCGTCAGAAAACAAAGTCGCATCGACTACCATGGAGAGTTTCTTCAAGGATTTTACTGCCCATCGCAAAATTAAGAAATAAGACAAACCAAGCCGTAAGTATTGAAGTTGATTTTTTGTTAAATTACATCGTCGAAAATGTCAGTAGCTAACCTAACTTTTTGACGTAAAAATATAATTTGTGTTTAAAAATAGTGTTTAATCGCTCGATTTGTGATGGACAGTAAAATCCGTGAAGAAACTCTCTATGGCAACCGATGTGATTTTTTTTACGCTTCCCGTTGTCTGTCGCCTTGCTAACTTAAAACCTAGATCTAGTGTCCCTAATCGTAGTCTACAAGGACGCATTTAAAGTCCTCTTGATTATTTATGAGTATTTTATTTATTATGCAAATTTTATATTTAATTAAAAATATAACATTAAACTATTTGTTTAATTTTTCAATCAAATAAATGATATCACCATACGTTGTCTTGTTTTTAAAATGCATTAGAAAAGTACCTACCCACCTACTATTTATTTTTTTTCTAAACTTTTTATGTTAAAATTTATAAGTTAAAATATATTTATTAGTACCGACCCCATTCAAAATTAAAAAATACAATGTATGTCATGTATTTTAAATTATTTTAATGCATTTTTGAAAAACTGGTAATTTTTACGCATTATTTGCCCAGTCCATAAAAAGAATACCTATTCAGAAAACACTCCATTTTGTTCTAATAACTGGATCTTCTTGGTGGATTAATCCACTAATTCTATTTTAGAACCTATGTTTTTAGCAAAAAATAAAACAAATTTTAAAAAATAAAATAGTATTTTACTTTTACATATTATGTATAATTAAAACTATTATTTTATATTCTACAAATATGTCTTTTATTCTCTATACAAAACCTATTCTAAATATAAAAGTAAAAAGCAGTTTAAGCTTCATTTTTAATCTTAGTGGTTGGTTCCGTTTTTGGTTTCTGTGCAGCTAAAACATAATATTTTCAAAATTAATAATATAAAAATTTCCCTAGTAGAAATTTAACTTTAGAATAACGTTTTTCTAATGTTGAAAAACTGTATAAAAGTACGTTATAAAACATGTGAAAATGTCCCGCTATTTGACGTTATAATCTAAAGTTAGTTACAAACATTAATCCAACCAAAATCTAACATTAGATTTTTAATAAAGGAGAATAAAATCTTGTAGTGTTTTTATTTTATTTTTTGAGAATTTGCAATTTTTTCACGGATAATTATAAAACCTATAGGCACATACTTGTTTGTAATGAGTATTTTCTACTATAGACGTATTAATAATGGGAAGTCAAAAAATATTTAAAGTTAGAATAGGGTTAGATTTATGTTAATTTCTAACGTTAGAAAAGGGTTAGAATTCGGTAAGGTAACTAACGTTACGTTTGTGTATTTTATAACGTTTTTGTCATACGTTAGTGTTTAATGTAAGATTTATATATTTTATAACGTAAATGTCACTAATCTAATGCTATATATAAAAAATTAGTAAAATAATTTTTAAAATTAAATAGCAAGAATAATTTTTCATCAGACTTCTGAAAAACGAAGTTTAAAGTTGAAATAGCATGTTGTATTCGGTCTTTAAGTAACATTTTGTGACTATTTTTTAGCCGCTTGGTTAAAAATGCTCTAAGAGTTAACCGTTCACACTCGCTACAAAATGCTTTTAGATATTCATAACAAAAATATATAATCTACTTGGTATATCATGCTGGTATTATAAAGTATTATTATTATTATTATTACTATTATTATTATTAATAATTACCTCTTCCAAACATGTGTTTTTCTATGATGATAAAAGGCGCTTCAAATGATAAAGTTAATATGAACGCGCATATAATTGATACCATAAAGTGGCCACAAAAAGCGTAAAACTACAAAAGAAATGATATTAATAATTAGGTAAATGCAACGAACTAATAACTCTTCTCTCTAGAATACGCATACCGTTAATATAAAGTATCGCCAACATCTCGGTTTGTTTGTAAACAAATAGTAGGTATATTCAGTTACCAGTAACTGTTATTGTTGTCTCTGTTAGAACAAAGCTGTGCGAGTAAGACAGACAAATGTATATGTTGGCTACGTTTTTGTCAGTTTTTACAAATGAAATGCCTATTCTAGAGAGAAGAGTTATTAGTTCGTTGGGTAAATGCTAATATAAATGATGACCAGAAGGACCAGAAAATAAATTTTGGTTACTGCCATAAAAAAGCAGCGTATATGCATGATTATTTTAGAGATCTGTTAACTCCTTCAGACCCCATGCACATCCTAATGTGCATAGCATTAAACAGCTTTTACTAAATTAATTATTCATTATATAATAATCACGGGTCGGATCGAAGTAGCCATTTACCGGGGGCATGCAAAAAGTAGAATTTTAAAAAACTCGTTTTTCAAGTAAATGGACACTTTAAACTATTGTTCACCAAGCGGAATGTCATGTCGACGCTGTTAATACTCAGTGAGTCACTTGGTCATGGCTCATAAAGACGTGTTTTTAATAATTTTAATAAAAAAACAAATTCCAAACGAAATGTACATTACGTAAACATTTTTTTCATCAAATGTATTTTTTAAAAGTAATATTTTTCTCTAAATAATTTGTAATATATAGTAATTGTAGAGGCTATAGAACCAAAATAAATTCAAGACCAAATTACATGATTTATAGGCTTTAAAATTTTATAACTTATAAGGGAAAGCGAGTTTTTCAAACACAAAACAAATCAAGTCTGAAGGGGTTTAACTGGTTTTTCTAGTAGACAAAAATTAACTACATTAAAAGACCAGTCGAAACTTTTCTAAAAATAATTCAATTTTTGTGTCTTTTTTCTTAAAAGAATAAAACCTAATTATAATTTTTATTTAAAGTTTGGTCACTGATCCTTCTACCTCACCGTAGTTGATACAAAGGAAACAATTGGTAGATAACCGTCATGTATTTTTCTTTGTATTCCCTTTTCCCTAGGGTGAGGGAATTCAAACTTACCACTACCCAATCGTTAAGCGCGCCAATTGTTTTTGAAGCTAACATAGAAAATGCAATTACGGAACCATGGACAATGTAAATACAGTAGGACAGTCTACTTCCTATTTGAAATATGGGCCTACATAAAATCCAGTTTACGAATCCTGCAAAAATAGTCGTTAGTTACACAGAAAAAAAGGATATCTTGAATCAAAGCAAAACGATCTTGAACCAAGGCCGCCATGGCTTTCGATAAGTTCAACGCCATGACTGTCTTGGATCAAGTCTGCCGTGATCTTGGCATTTGAGGTCCTAGATTTAAGGACATTTCCTTAAATCAAAGCCACTTAAACCATTTATTTAAGATCATATTATCTTTATCCAAGATCATATTATCTTACACCAAGTCTTGGTTTAAGATAATATAATCTTGAATGAAGAGAATTATAAACTTGATTTAAGATTATGATTCAAGATCATATTGACCTCACAGTCAGGTTCCAGGCTTAATAGAATGGTAAAAATTTCCCACACATGTATAATATTATTTTGCACGCCTATGAAATATGATAATTTTTTACTCTGTTAATCGTGTGAAATTTGGTTTCATCTATGAAACCACCTATAGGTGGTCGTAGGAAAAAGCATTTTTTTTGAAGAAAAACTTGTTGCAACGCCATTGCAAAATAAGCGCTATAGGTATAAATTATTTAAAGCTACCCGTGAATTTTTTAAGTAAATTTGAAAATCCCCATCGTTTGAGGGTAACATATAAAAATTCGTCCATTTTTAAGCAGATAAAAACAATGATACACCTTTAAAGACAACTGACGGCAAAAAAAAACAAACCTAACTTCTCTCCCGCGCATATCTTGAACTGCTGCGCAAATTGTCTGCCAGCCGACAAACTCTTTACCGTAAGACAACAGGGGCTTTGAGTCAAGATAATAACTCTTGATTCTCTGTTACTATTTTAAATGTCATGCATTTAAGGAAACAATCCTTGACACAAGGATTTTTCTACCAAGAGAATAATTAAAGGAAACCAAAGTCACAGATAATCTTAAACCGAGGATACATGATCTTAAAAGAAGATTATTACCTCGATTTAAGATAATATAAATCCAAGATAATTTATTATCTTCTGCCAAGATAACCTTTTTTTCTGTGTAACTGACAATCCTCGACAACTAAGCAAAACACCCAGAGAGTCCTCACCCCTCCACAAAATGAAACCTAGGTTTAGTTTAGCTAAGTTTAAAAGACTGTCAAAGAGAACTGGTTTGGACTTGGTTGATCCTGGTTGTCGAAGAAACTTTTTTATTTTTTAATAGGGGAAAGTAGGGAACCGTACGCAGTGGGTAACCGTGCGTTCAACCGAAAATTCACATTACGCGGTATTCTGAAACATCTCTGTCATCCGTGCTTGAGGGGCTTGTCTAACAATTCGCTAGCGCCAACCAAGAACGGTGACTGACACATAACAGTTGTTTACGATATTTGAATTTGTCTGAATCGATGTTCGTTCTTATTATTTTGCACGTGTACAAAATAGGATGGTAAGTTCATTCTTAACCGATTATTCTAAAATAATTACATGATTGAAGGATATGATCATTTTCATTTATCCATGCAATTTTTTTAAATTAAATTAAATAGTTTATGTTATGTGAAGTGATTTATTTTTAAGTTCATGATGGGTAATGATGCGCGTGCCCTCTCATTCAATTAAATGGTAATAAAATTAAGTAAAAAACAAGTTTTTAAAGTTAAAACCCTTCTAATAATTAGATGTTACGTATAACTAAAAAGTAGAAAACAAGATATTTATAAACAAAAATTAAAAAGTCGATTAAAAAAAAATTTAAAACGTTCTTTAAATGATCAAAAATTTCAAAACATTTCTTTTAAAAATTTAGTTTTTCAAAACCTGTATAAGTATCTCGTGTTAAATAAATATTTTTGCATTATTTTCTTTTTTTTAACTATATGGTAAAAGCTCCCTAAATTTTAATGATACTCGTTAATAGTCTAGTCTATCAACGAGACGTCTGTTAAGTAATGCGTCTTTTATCACTAATAAAATATCTGTACATTTCATAAGGTGCCATATCAAGTTTTGATTAGGTGCGCAACCCCACTTTCCTCTACTCTTATGTCTTAAAAATCCTCTTTTTTATATTTAGAACTTTAATAATAATTACCTCCGTATCCTTTATGGCAGGAATATACAATCCAACCTAGACCGATTGACCAGGCAGGCCTCATCAGCGTATAAAATACTGTAGATTCATTAAATTTACCATACAAATACATCCAATGGTATTGTTGAGTAGTAATAAACATTCCTACTAAAACTATTGACCAAGTTAGGAAATTCATAATGGGTTTCTAAAACAGGATTATTTTTAGGATACGTAGGGACCATATATGTTTTAGATATATGAGTGCGCAATCAAAAGCCGTATACAGGGTTATTCAGACATAAGTTCGAGAAATTTAAGAGGTTCTACGTTAAAAAATATAAAAAAAAGTATGTATAATAGTATTAATACGGGATATAAGTTTATGTTAATTTATTTTTTTGAATTTATCCAGAAACGTGCCCAAACGGACAAAATATTTGAGGTTTTTTGCCTCAAACTTTTTTATGTATATTTTTTTTTGGTTTTTTTGTGATAAATATAGATTCCTTTAGTAAAAATACATAAAAAATGTCATATAGTGTAGGAGCAACCATTTTCAAAAAAAATGCAATTAAGGGGAAGTAACATTTTGTTCCACTAAAAATGTTACTTTTTAAAAGGCTATAACTACTTTAATATTAAATTTAGGTGTTTTGGTGAAGAATAATTTTTTGCTTAGTTTTAAATGAAGAATCGTCCTGCAGCATTAAAATTTTATTGGTGCTATTTTTTGTTCTCCATTTTATATGTCCATCTTCGAAGGGCCGTAGCTCCCTTAGGCCTCATTACCGGACCAACCGCCTCATTTCCGGACCAACCTTTATAGGAACTTTATTTCATATATTTTAACTTAGAATCAACTCTTAAATTTCTCGAACTTATTTCTGAATTACCCTGTATAGTGAACATTTTCTCGCAAGCAAGTCACGTTACTATCGTGTGCTCTCTCTCACACTATGATTATGAACCGAAAATTGGGAAGAACATATCGATGACCTAGCGTACAAATGTGCTAACTACCGGATGGCCTAGTGTACAAATGTGCTAAGTACCGTAACCGTTACCGGTACTTAGCACATTTGTACGCTAGGCCATCCGGTACTTAGCACATTTGTACTCTAGGCCCTTCGGTACTTAGCACATTTGTACGCTACGCCATCGATATGGTCACATGACTTGCTTGGGAGAAAATGTTCACCATATGTGCAATTTAAAAAGAGGTATCAGTGATTTAGGCATTTTTATTAATACATTACTAATGTAACATGTAACATTAATACATTACTAATGTAACATGTAACTCAAATAATGCCTAATCCACCGCAACTAGTTTTTTTTAATAAGTTAAGAATTGACAGTTTATAAAAATATATACTGCACGTTTGTCGGTTAATAACCGAAAAAATATATATAAGAAAGTTATCTATCTGTCGTTAAAATCAAATGGACAGGAAACAGTGAATAGTACAGTTGGATCCGAAAAAAAAACAAGATTGAAAATTTAGTTGCGTAAATTCAATAATTACAATACAAACAAAGCCGTTGTCATGTTGACACTATTTGTCAAAATTACTTATAATAATTATAAAGTAATTAGAAATGCGTTAAGAAATGTTAAAAAATCTCAAACTATTAGTATATTGGAAGCAGGATGTAAGGAAGTGATTGTGGCTAGTGATCTCTATAGAGACCTTTAATTGTGGGAAGGTTATTAAGTGTTTCGGAGAGTTGTGTTAAGGTCATAGAAAAAGGAATAATGGTTAAGATTGAAGAAAAAATAGATGGGGGAGGAAAGGGCGTGCAGACTCGGAAAGAAAGAAGATGAAATGAAATACAGGATGAAAATTTACTTAATTATTTGAGAGAATACCATTTACAAGAAGCGGTAAATGCTATAAACAATACAAATTTTCCTGGGTTAAATACCATCGCCCGTCGCCGCATCGGTAGTTCCAAGATTAAAAAAGCGAAAAAAAACCTCTGGAAAAACTTTTTTTTAAACGAAAATCATTTTCATAAATTATATGTTTGGTTAGTAGAGTTCAAATTTTTATTTTTTCATAAGATTTTCTAAATATTGTGTTTTAATTTTTGATTTGATTAAATATTCTAAATGTTTTTTCAGTTTATTATTTATTATTATTATTATTTTAATATTCGACATTATTCGCATGCATTTTCTGTCATAAACTTTGAAAAAATGGACAATTAATTGTCAAATTAACCTAACCTATTTCTTAAAATCTTACTTAAACTATAAAACATTTTAGCGTATTTAAATCTTGCGTTTTTTGTGGGTCCAACTGTACCATTCATTCAATCAAATGAACAGGAAACCTTGTTTCAGACGAACCATGCTGTACGAGTAGAATTTAAACTAATATTTTTATAACTAAACAATTTAAAGTATGTGTAGTTTGTGAATTTTAACTTACTTTGCTAAATATAAACGGATTATCCTTCTTCATCCGCATATAAGTTCCAAACTGTAGTCCAATAAAATAGTCAGATAATCGTGAAATAGTATCGTAGGGGCTTAAAATATATAAGATACAGCGTGTATAAGTTACAGTGTGTATAAAAGAATTACGGTGAATAGAATAGAATATGCAGCTCATGTGTGCTAAATAAGTTACTTATTCACGAAAATATAAAGTAATAAACAATCTAGAATTTACACCTTTCTATACACCGCAATTCAATATTATAAATTAATAATTTAAAATTATAAATTAAACATATTTTATAATTTAAAATTATAAATTAAACATATTTTATTTTTTAGGTTCCCACCCCCTATAAATGTTCATTTAGGTCAAAAAGCAACCCTCAATTTTTTTCAGATCCTTAAAAAAAATATTTAGAGGTCGCGCTCGGCATTTTTTTGAGGCAGAAAACATTTAAGAATTTGTATTATTATTTAACACGTTAAGCCCCACAGCAGACACCGGTGTCTGCATCATATGCCCTTTACAGGGCCATGGCAGACACCGGTGTCTGCTTGGCGCTTAAAGTGTTAAATATAAAACCGTAAAACCTCATATGTCAATTTTTAGCATTTTTACCCCATAAAAAGCCGTTTTATTTTTGTAGAGGGGCATAAAAATTGAGAATTTCCTTAATTATTCAGAATCATTTTTTTGTTCCATAAAAGTCCAATACCAAAGTTTTAATGTCCTTAAAAAATAAAAACCCTTCACATGATTTTCTATTCAAAAAAGCACCGGGGGCGGCCTCTAAATATCTTTTTTTAAATCTAAAAAAAAATCAGGGTTTTTTTTTCACCTAAAGGAACACCTTTGAGGTGTGCGACCTAAACAATTCCGTAGGTCCTGGGCTTTTTTAACGTCCCCAATTATTTTTTTATGGCTTTAACGTATATAAGTACTAAAATAATTCTTACTTTACGTAAGTTCTATCAGCAAATTTAATAACCATTGGCAAAAATGTTACAAATATGTTTAATACAGTTAGACCCATCATTACTGCTCCATATTTCTTTTTGACATACAATGCCACTGGTATAATAACGAATGGTGTTATTAAAAACATTTGCATGTCTGCTGACAAGTACCATGTTTGAGTTAAACACTAAAATGAAAAATAACATATTTATTACAGACGCCGAATCTAGGACTCCTGGGACCATGGCGCCTGGACTCATTACAGAGGGAGCCGCGCCCCATCCCATTATATAGATACTATTCACAGTAAATGCATTAAACCAAATACTTAAACAAAAAAATATAAATAAAAACATCTTTTTTAGAAAAATGAAAAATAAAAAAAAATGAAAAAAAAGTTTCCAGATTTTTTTTTAATTTTTTTTTTTTTTGGAAATGATAGTTTGTGTATTTTAACTAAAAAAACTTTATAGTCTCGAAAATGTTACGCAGCGTTACAGAGGAGGGGGGTCAGTAAAAATGTTACGAAACACTTAAAAAATTATAAACTTATAAAATCTTTATTGGATCACGTTTTTTACTTTCTCATAAAAGAAAGTATTGTAAAGAAAAAAAAACATTTTTTTTTGCTTAAATCATCTTATTTTTTCCTGAAACGTCGAGAAAAATCAAAATAAGCAAAAAAAAATGATGTCTGTCTGTCTGTAAAGTTAGTATTTCAGCAAAAACGGTTGGGGGAAGGGGGGTAAGTTTTTGTTTTGGTCGTATTTTTTTAAAATTATTTATGATAGAAGAACAATTTAAAAACCACATGATAGGTAAAATAAAATTACACAAAAAAAATTGTCATTTTTTTCCAGCGCCCCCCTCCTCTTTCGTCAAAATGTAAAAAACTGTTCAGACATAACTTTTTTTATTATTCACAATAAGAGAAAAAATTAAACCAAACCACATAAAAGGTAAAATATAATTACACAAAATGCAGCCCCTCCCCCTCTCCCCCAAAATGTAATAAATTGTTTATAGACATATCTTTTTTATTATTTACAATAGAAGAAACATTTAAAAACCACCTAAAAGGTAAAATAAAATTAGACAAAATATGTTATTATCATTCCCCCCCCCCCTCTGTTGTTTCTGGATATAACTTTTTTATTATTCACAATAGTAACTACTCGGTAGTTATTCAAAAAAAAATTAAAAAATATAAAACTTTTTAATTAATGTCGCAACATATTCTAATTAAAATAATAATAATAAAATGATGACATTATGTGATATGTAACTGAATTATAAATATATATATAATTTCTGATAGAAACTTTCCATTCCATATTATTAAGCTGCAGCATCATACATTATAATTCATAATGGAGCTCTCTAAAACTAGAATTATGAAACAAAAGACGTCTACCCTATCTCTATCTCATTTGTGCTACACTTTCCAGCCAACCAAATAAATACTGTATTTGTTTTTCATACAACAAATACAGTATTTATTTGGTTGGCCGGAAAGTGTAGCATTGAGCGGCACGAACGAACATAGCTAATGTGAATCTGTAGAATAAGATAATTCTACTAAAATTTAGATGGCGCCAGTAATTTCTTTAATAAAAATAATAGTTACACTTTTCGCCCGGCCATGTAAATATTGTATTTGTTCAACAAAGAACAAATACAGAATTTGTTTGGTTGGGTGGAAGTGGGAGTGTATGTATGTCTTCTATCCTTTTTGGGTAGAACTTTTGTCCCTGTCTAATCTAACGGGAGAAATCGCCATTGGGCCGCGTTAAGCAGAAAGCTACCAACCCACATTGTGAGATGACAGTAGGTTACGGAACATTTTACCTAATATATTTTAGAGGAATTGAATTAAAGATTACATATTTTGCACATGTTTTATTTAATACATGAACAAGTGAAACAAATGTTTAATTTTACATGTTTTAGTCAAAAAGTTTAAAAGTTATTAGGTATTAAGTTCAACAGTTTACGGGACAAAATTCAGTATTGGGAGAAAATATGTCTCTAGCTCTAAAAAAACCTAAAGATGGACTTTTTGTGAAATTTAGTTAATGAAATGTCTTCAATATTAACTGGTTTTGATACTCAATTATTAATAGCTTCTATAAATATCGTCTGTTTTGAAAATCTGATATATTAACCTAAAAAACGTAACGACGGTCCCTTGTCTCCCGCAACCCTTTTTGACATACAATCCATATTTGTATGTAGATTACCTTAATTGAACTTTGCAAAATATTTTTTAGTTAATTTAAGAACTGTTAACTTACGTCATAAGACTTATTTACTTGGAAAATCTTATACTGGTTTGAATAAAAAAAATAACTTATGTCTCCCAATTTCAATCGAGCGCTTCGTATATTAGTAAAATCCGACACTGCTAGAATGCCGATCGTGGTACGTCAAAATTATTAGTAGAAGATCAGTGCCAAGTATATTCATTACGTGTTAAGAGCGGTAAATACTTCTAATTGTAAATATGCATTTAATAAATTTAGTTTAAGCGATGTTATTTTGATGCGTACTTTTTTAATGAATAACGACGGTCCCTAATATTATCTTAATTATTTTTAATTATATCTCAGACTAAACATTTTAGATTTGTACAATAACATATACAATACCTAACCTCAAATTTGCAGGAACTGATCTCAAAGACCTTGATCCAAATCCCACTAATTGTGTCTAAACGTAACGACGGTCACTTGTAACGACGGTCCCCACGAAAAGGAACCGTTGTTGCTAACATAGGGAACGTCGTTACATATTTGAAAAATTATGCAAATTTTTACTCTGTTAACATTGTTCTTTCTAAAACTCTTGCAGAATAAAGAAATAAATATATTCCAAACTCAAAAAAATAATATAATGCCTAAAATTAATCTTAGAGAAAGCCAATTGGATGAAAAGGGGAGTGAGAAATATAAAAAATATTATATTAAAAATATTAATTTTATTTTTAAATTGAGAAAATGTGGTCCCTTTGCTAAGAACAACGGTCCCTATAAAAAAATAACGACGGTCCCTATAAATAATAACGACGGTCCCTCTAAGAATAATAAAATTGTTGCTAATCAACTGTATGAACAACCCTCTTGTATTTGATCTTTTATTACAATATGAAGAATAACTATGACAATTTTTTCTTTTTTTAATATATTTTTTTTAATTTATAATTATTAAACCAATTTATACCATTATTAAATTTTATCCCTTACTGTCATCTCACAATGTGGTTGGTAGCTTTCTGCTTAACGCCGCCCAATTGTATATAGCTCTATTTTTGAATGCAAAAATATCTGAAATACCGTTTGAAAGAAAATTTTACGTTTTTTTTTAATATTCCATAATTCATTAAAAAAAATGCAATTGGTCTAAAAGTATATACTTACAAGTTCTTCCCAGTTATAATAATTTTGAATATAAAGAAAGTATGACCACCAATATTTTGTGCATGGTTTTGTGAGGGCCGTATGCATACTGTAAACAGGACCGGATCCCAAATATTTAAAAGGGGATATCATTACTAACCATATGGCCAAAACTGCCGGAGTTAACCTAAAATTAAAAAGTAAAAAAAAAACGGCTGCAAAAACAACAATACTTTGCTCTATAGCTCCTTTTAACAAAAGAAACCAAGCCTTGCAGATATGCAAGGCTTCACTGATTTTTATTATCATGATTATTGGTACCAATTTTGAAAAAAATCGGCTATAATTGTCCGAAAAATTAAGCATCTTTGTTTTGGTGTTTGACGACCATCTCCGGTCCCCGGAATTAGTGTGAAAAGAATATAATAAAATACCAACGAACTAATAACTCTTCTCTCTAGAATAGGCATATCATTTGTAAAAACTGAAAAAAACGTAGCCAACATATACATTTGTCTGTCTTACGCGCACAGCTTTGTTCTAACAGAGACAACAATAACAGTTACTGGTAATTTTTATTGTTCAGGCCTGAATATACCTACTATTTGTTTACAAACAAATCGAGATGCTAATATACTTAATATTAGCTGTACGCGTACTCTAGAGAGAAGAGTTGTTAGTTCGTTGGTATTTTATTATATTCTCTTCACAATGGTACGTTGCATTTTACCAAATACTACTAATTCCGGGGACCGGGGATGGTCGATGATATAATAAATTCGTCAAACACCAAAACAAAGATGCTTAATTTTTCGGAAAATTTTAGCCGATTTTTTTTTGAAATTGGTACGAATAATCATGATAATAAAAATCATTTTTCCTGTTGAACTTTTCCTTAATTTTTATTACATAAAGATTAGTAGTATAGTTAACCTACTAACAATTATGATATTTTAACATAATAACAATTTTGTTCTATTTTTTTTGTATTTCCTCACAAACAGGTTTTAAAAAACCCACGTAAGTATACACGTATTTGAATCAATTGTAAATTATTTAATCACTCAATAAACATGACTATTATTATTAATAATTATAATTCGTTCTTAAATAATTGTAATAACAAAAAATGTGAAATCAGACGGACAGACAGAAATTTTCATGAAACATGTTTGTTGTTTGTTTGTTTGTTTAACCTCGTACTATTCTACTTAATTAAGCATCCCCTAAGTCCAGGACTTGTGTGGGCTAGTAGTAGAGGGAACCACCGGCTTATACTGACTTTCGAACCAGTTTTTATAGGGAATGTCCGCTTCACTTATGCCTTCGCCAAGTTTCAATTATTAATTAACTGAAAAAGGAAAATCAGCGCCAGTGAGAATCGAACTCACGCTAATTGCAGTAGACTTGTCATGTACAGACGCGGTAGTCCACTACACCAATCCTGAAATATGTTTGTATCCATAATTGTTTAGGACGTTTTTTGGCGATGAAAAATTCGAAACTACTGTATTATACTTTTCTAGCGCTTACGTACTGTGAAGTGTAGAATAACGATAATGTAAAATATTATTTGTAAACTTTGGATAAAAAAATATAGTTCTAATTGTAAAAGCTTTTACTGAAACCGCTCTTGAGTTATCGTGGTCACAAAGTTTTTAGCCAAACGGATCGACAGAAATTATGTGTGCTGCTGTAAACAGAAAGTATCTGAGAGAAGATTCTATAAATGTTTTCGTTGTAGCTGCTCTGTGCAAAATCTATGACGGATCTTGTTTCCTTTCAAATTCTCTGAAACTTTGGTAATTGCTGCTTTTTACTTACCTTAAATATCTATGAAGGTACATCAATGGAACGGAAACTATTTGTTTCTGAATACCAGTATCTTTTGAAAGTTTAAGGTATTGGTAAGCCAGTAAAAATCCAGATATGAAAAAGAAGGTGTCAACTGCCAATGGAGCACTTGTTATGTATTGGGCATACTTTTCATGATTCCACTAAACGAATAAAACTTTTTTAATTTTAGGGAAAAAATAAAATAATGCAGCTAACAAAATAATATTGAATTTGAATTTTTTTAAAGCTCATATACAGTCTTGGTCATGAGTCTTCACATCTGGATCATCCAGGTAGCAAGTCCAAGATCAAGACTAGGGTAGGGACGGGCCAAAGTAAAAAAAAATTGGACTAACTCTGAAACGTGTAAAACTGACGACTAAAAAAAGCTCATCACTCATTAAAACTTGCCAAGCGCGGACTCTACTCGATTCTAATCCTGGACAATTTCGAGAAGATATTAATTAAAATGTTTTAAAGTTTTTGCCAAATCGGAAAATTATTGGAGGAGGGGCTAGCTGCCCTCCTTAGGCTCGTCCCTGGGGTAAGTAAATATTTTTGTTAAGCGAACAATAGTAAGCAAGCTAGTGCAAAAAATATTTAATTTTTCTTGTCCCACCAAGACTTTTACCAAGATCAATGACCAAGAACTTTTTTTAACAATTCTATAAATTTCAAGTCTCTAGCTTAAAGCGTTCTTGGGATAGACCGATATTTTTTTGTTTAAAATTGATTTTTTTGACATAATAAAACGTAAAAATAGACAAAAAACGAAAATGTTTGCACAAAAGAAGAGAAGAAATTGCCTATCGTTAAAGCAGTAGAATATCTGATCTGTATGGCCAAGAAAAAACAAGCTGTATTTTGTTCCACTGAATCATTTTGTAGATAATACAAAACAAGACTTAAAGACTTTTGGTCCGTCTTGGTCTTGTCTTATCTTGTTCTTGTCACCCAAGTATTGATCTTGGTCTTGGTGGTCTTGGTTTTGTTTTGTAAAACCTGACTTTTTATGGAGCTCTACTTTTTGATTGATTAAAAAAGTGCTGCTCTTGCATAATATTAACTAACCGAATAAACTCTTTCGAAATTGATGACAGGAGCGGCATTATAGAGGGCAAATCCATGACCTGCTACCACCCACATCATACTGATAAATTTTAGTCCATTAAAAACATGCACTTGTTCTCCATTACCATTTCCATTCGAAATGTGTAACAATTTGCGTCCATTTGTAAGAATGGAAAAAGATGTAAGAAGCTCGTGATAGGGCTCTGAAAAATAAATAATAAAATTAGTGGAAATTTCCCCTTGATGTAGTAAACTAAGTAAAATGAAGGAAAGATAAAATTCTTATAAAATAAAAAACAAAAAAATATTGCATACTTACTTTGATTTGTGTAGTAAAGGATAAGATCATAGGTCGTAGAGCATACTAGGAAAAGACCAATTATTGCAAAAAATACACTGAAAATATTCATTATTATGATTCAATTAAATAACCTTCCCTTAAATTAGATAACCTTCCTACAAATAACTTATCGAAAAAGCAGAAAGATTTCGACTTTCTATATTGCCAGACTGTTAGCGATCAAATCCTAAATTTTAAAGTTTCCAGGGATAGGGCGCGTCTTCTTGCTCTTCAAGCTCCCGAAAGTGGTGCGTGGTTAAATGCTTTACCTTCTTCTTCTTTGGGCAACCTTTTGGATGATTCCTCCTTTCGTATTTCTATTGCATTAAGAGTTGGTAATCCCGTGTTTGAGCGACACATCTATATTTGTGGCGAATCTGTTGATAAATTAGGCTTCCACGGGCTAAGCTGCAAATACAGTGCAGGTCGTCTGTCCAGACACGGGATTGTTAATGATATAATCAAAAGATAACTGATCACTGCAGAATTTCCTGCATCTTTGGAACCTGCTGGGATCAGTAGATCTGATGGAAAACGAGTGGATGGAATCACCTTGGTTCCTTGGAAGGGAGCTAAAGCATTACTCTGCTACATGCAGATACTCTTGCCGTCTCTTATTTGTAGCAAACGTCTATAAAAGCCGGTGAGGCTGCACGCATCGCAGAAAACCAGAAATGTCGGTATTATGAAGAGTTTGGAGACCGCTTTATATTCGTCCCATTTTCGGTGGAAACTTTTGCAAATATATGACCTTGTAAAAGCGCTAAATCCTTCATTACTTAAAGAATAAGTTTAGCCATTCAAAGAGGAAATGCAGCCTCGGTTCTAGGTACCATCAAAGACGAAGAAGGCTTGGATGAATTTTTTTAGTTTTAACTTAATTTTAAATAAAAAAAAAATAAAAAGAAAAAAAATCAATTCGTTGTTTTAAAAATACACCGTAAAAAATGTTTTCGGTAGGGATATCTGAAATTTAATTAACGGCTGGCGGAACCAGAATTTTAAAAGAAATTGTAATTAATTAAAATTTTACGGGCAAAAAAATTTTTTGCGTTAACTTTGGTTTAAAATTGTAAATATGAAATATGAAAATTACCTACTGTATAGTTTTCATGTAATGTTATTGGCTGCGTTCAATGGAAACAGCAAAACTTATCGAAAGCTGTCAAATCACTACTGAACGCTATGATAAATTTCGATTGACAGATGTCGCTGCAATCATTCCTCATCAATCAATGTTTTAAGATGATTAGTTTTAATTGATTTTTTAAAAGCCCGGGATTGTACTTTTTGTGGGTATTTCTAACCTTAAATGGTGGTTGTGACAAGTGACAGATATTAGCCGCTCAGCAAGCAAACCTTATCATTTGATGACTTTTGATTAGTTTTGCTCTTGTCATTGAACCCAGCCATTATAACAATATTGATTATAATAATTGCCGCTTATCTAAAAGGAACCAAGCGACATTTTTAACGATTTTATTAAGGCATGGGAATAGGTTGTACTAAGCCTAAAGAACCTTTCCCATGCCAAAATTTCGTTAAAAATGTTGATTGGTTCCTTTTAGATAAGCGGTATCCAGTTATTTGTTTATTATTAAAACAAATTTCAAGTTTGGTATCCAAGAAATAATTTTTAAAGCTGTAGCGCCTTTTAAAGCAAAATTTGTTACATCTGACTCCGACCTCCCCTACACGATTCAAATACTAAAGGCATCTATGTCTTAGTATCGAAGTATGTGACGCAGAATCCTCTACACCTTTTCAAGTTTTAAATAGGAAAGTGTAAATTGATATTCAGAATTTCAAGTTAAATTTCAGAAAGTATAAATTGTAATTCAGATTTGCAAGTTATATTTCAGAAAGTGTAAATTGTAATTCGGATTTTCAATTTATATTTCAGAAAGTGTAAATTGTAATTCGGATTTTCAATTTATATTTCAGAAAGTGTAAATTGTAATTCAGATTTGCAATTTATATTTCAGAAAGTATAAATTAAATTTCAGAAAGTTTAAATTATATTTCAGAAAGCGTAAGTTGAAATTCAGAAAGTGTAAATTATATTTCAGAAATTATAACTTTATGTTATTATTACAGGGAAAATTGTATTTCAGAAAGTGTAAATTAAATTTCAGAAATATTTATCTATCGAGAAACTTATAATTTATTTTTTATAATTTATACGTATGTAATGGAGTGACCTAGCCATTTATTGAATTTCAACTTACGCTTTCTGAAATATATATTACAAATGTGAATCTCAATTTATACTTTCTGAAATATAACTTGCAAATCTGAATTACAATTTACACTTTCTGAAATATAATTTAAAAATCTGAATTACAATTATCTGAAATTTATTTTAAAAATCTGAATAACAAATTACACTGTCTGAAATTAATATCACACTTTCTGATTTACAACTTGAAAAGTATTTGTGACTTCAATAATTATAATTATTGATAAATATTAATATTTACACATTTATATTTTGATGGCATGTCGCACCTTGTGCTGTCTAGGAACTTATTAAGCAGACCTGGTTAGCTCTGCAGAACTAGCTGGAAACTTACGCTACGATTATATCAGTTTGGTTCATATCTGTATCCGTATATTTTGTTGAGCATGTAGTAAAAGGAAGGAGATTTTTGGTAAGAGTATTTTCAGAAACGTTTAGAAGTTTTCTCATGTCCTGTCCAGTGCACTCGTTAGGAATACATGCGGACAATCCAAAAAACTTGGTTTTACCTAATGGAAGGATAATACCCTGAGTACAGTGTTTTCCCAGAATTTCCACGCCATCTATTACTCGATCTATGGATAAGCATTCCAGAAAATTTCCATAATCTATTGGCGAAGAATACAAAAGTCCTGATGGAAGTTTGGAACTAGCGTCTAACACTGGAAAAAGAAAAAGTTGTAAAATACTTTATCTAATAATTTTACGAAAATAAATTTTTTAAAATTACAAGTCTATAGTATACTTCTCGCAGTACCCTTTTTTCCTGGTGAAGTTTTAAATTACACTTAATTAAATTTTATTTGAATATTTCTAATTTTTAAGTAGCGCCCTAAAACTTTTTACATTCCCCGAGGAAAGTCTTGGGTTAGTAAAAAATATCGAAAAAGTTTTATTGCTTTTTTTACGTTTCTGAACGTTTTATATCCAAAAAATATGATTTTCGTCAAAAAAAAATTCTGTCTATCGGTCTGTGTCCGGGAAATTTGTGACCACGATAACTAAAGAACGCTTCGGGCTAAAGACTTCAAATTTAGACCACAGGTTGATATTACAAGTAAAGTTCTAGGCTGAGATTGTTTTTAGTAAAAATTGGATTGGGCAAGAGGGTAAAATGTGGTGAAAACAATTTTTTTCAAAAACATATTTTTTTCAATTTATTTTTCGTTTGTTTTTTTTAGTAACTTTTGTTTGTTTTTTGATTTTAATGAACCCAGGGCTATACGGGAAAGTATTATTTTGTTGGCAGCAGTATTTTTTAGTGTTTTACGGATGGAAACACCCGTTAATAAAATCAACCGAAAAATCAGTTTATTTTGCAATTTCGGTTTAAGAATTTCATGAAGCGCCGAGAAAATGTGAAAAAAGTGGGTGTTAAAAAAATGTCTGCTTGTCTGTTTGTCTTGTCTGTCTGTATGTAAACCTTAAAAGTCCAAACTACATTTTTAGGTACACATCTCTCAGCAAATTGTGCTTGGGAAAGTTACATAGATTTTATATACAGTGCGGTCCAAAAGTCACCCCCCCTTTTAACTTTTGAACGAGTTGGGATATAAAATGTGGGCAGGGGGGCATGTGGGGACTTTTTTTTAAATGGAAAGGGGGGTCGTGCGATACATCATTTTAAAGCTTATAAAATTCTCTATTTAAGCTAACATTTTTAAATTTTTTAAAAATGTTTTTTAAGGTTTTGATTTTTTTAATTTTTTGTGCTAAAACATTCGATTTTTTAAGTTTTTTTTATAAATTTTTATTTATGTCATGTCATGATTAACATTTTTTTATGATGAAATTAGGCATTTTTAAAAAATTATTTGTTTTTTTTTTAGAGGAATTTTGACATTAATACCCATTTTCAGCCCCATTTTAAACCCATTTTTTTTTAATTTAAAAATATGGAGTTAAATGAAGAATTTTATAAGCTTTAAAATGATGTATTACACGACCCCCCTTTCCATTTAAAAAAATGTGCCTCCATGTCCCCCTGCCCACATTTTAAGAGCTGAAAGTATTAAATATATGCTAAAAGATAGTTTAAGTTGTCTTATTTAAAAGTTCCGAATTTGAAGTCGATATCTCAACTGGTTCAAAAGTTAAGAGGGGGGGGGGGGTGACTTTTGGACCGATCTGTATAAAAAACTTTGCGGTGCTAAATTTGCAATTCATAATTTAAAAAGTACCGTAAGTTTTGACTCGTTACTACTTTTCTATAATGCATATATCCACAGCAGACTCTCTTACTCAATTTTGTTTTGGGGAAGTTCTGGCGAAGTCGATCGACTTTTCACACTTCAAAAGAAGATTTTAAGGGTAATATGCTATGCAGATTATATAAGCCATTGTCGCCCACTATTTAAAAAATGTAGGAAAATGACTGTATATTCGATTTATATTTATAAATTATGCGTATATGTTAAGCAAAATTTTTCTCAGTTTATAAGAAATAAGGAAATATCCAGTGCAATGTCTACACGGCAGTGCAACGATCTTTCGATCCCTAGACATCGTACCACGTTGTTTAAAAGGGGTCCGTGTTACATGGGAATTCGTACATACAACAAATTACCACGAAATATAAAAAATATAATGGCTATTAATAAATTTAAGTTGGAAGTTAAAAAATATTTAACCGAAAAAATTCTGTATAATACTGAAGAATATTTTGATGGATGATTGCAAAATATACTTTTTTTATTTTAATTCCCTACAAAAACATATGTACTTTTATCGTAGGACTATAAGTTTCCGAGATATATGCATTTTAATAAATTTTGATATAATTTTACATTTTTATTTAGATATCAAATTTTGACACTAGTAAAATTTCAATTATAGGCAAAATTAATTTCAACAATTCTTCTTTTAATAAATTTTTGATAATGGCGAGGATAGAAAACCAATCCGATAAAGTTACAAAGAAAAAACAAAAGGAAATGGTCCAAAACTACAGAAAAAGTGAAGTCAATTTGAAATCTTATTTTATAAACTTAGTCATTTTTCCACCCGTCTAGAAAAGGTACCCGTTTCACTTTTTTTTAACTTTAGTATAATGGAGGTGTTTTGGCCTGAAAAAATTACATTGATAGCACGTTTCCTTCTATCTACCGCTTTAACTTTTTAAGGGGAATTGTTTTCAAATGTACGATTAATAATTTTTTTAATAAAATTGTTTTTTTTCTAAAATAATTAAGTTGATCAGAGATTTTCCTCCACTTTCTTAATTTTGAGAGGGATTCTTCACAATTTTAATACAATTGTACAAATTTTATCGTCCTATACTTACTTATCAAAGCTATATCCTTATTATTTTGAATAATTTTTATTTGTTTTGCACATCCTGGGGTCAAAGATTCAGTATTTGCACCTGTAACTGTATCTATAAATCCTTGAAACTCAAACATTTCTGGACGAAAATTGGATAAATCTAAATCCGAAATATTTAAATTATCAAAAAAAACTTCATTATAATCTAAATTCTTCAAGTTCCACAGATTTTGCCTTTTGGGGATAGTTTGAGCACAAATTTTTGCCACAAAAAGAAACAAGATGAAATAAAACAGTCTCATTTTTACACGTATGTCACTACAATCACGACTCACTTATAAGCAAATATTAATTAAAATCTAGTTTTGTTCTAATCTCGATGGCATTATCCTATCGATTAATTTATGAATCTACCGTATTTACAAATATATTTAATTTTGGAAATATGAAACATGTAGAAGTAGCACTTGAGATTAAAATTCCATTGTGGATAATAACTGGTTTAATTTACAGAAAAACATGATATTTAAATATGTTTTAATATTATACAGGATGTTTTAGAAATATAGTACACAATTTTAAGGGGTACCTAATCTTCTATATATAAGCGGCTTTGTCCTGACTGACTGACTGACAGAATCAACGCCCAGCCCAAATCCCTTGACCTAGAAACTTGAAATTTAGTCAGTTTGTTCCTTTTATGATGTAAGCACCCACTAAGAAGCGATTTTTCGAAATTCAACCCCTAATGGGGTGAAACGGGGGTTTAAAGGTTTGTGCGTATCTCAGAGACCTCTTAATCTTCATATTTCTTTATCAAACTCGAAAAGATACGTATTTCAGACGGGCCACGGTCGACGGGTGACGGGCGACCGGACTTCCTCATTGTTTTGACGTATACCGCAACAGTGAACTTGATGGTTTTTTGTGACTCGATTCCTACGCGGACAAAGTGGCGGGTATATGCTAGTACTACATAAAATAAGTAAAAAATAAGGCTGCCAACAAAATAGAGGGAAGTCGCCTAATTTCGGATACCATTTACAATTTATCCAATGTTTAATGGCGGTATTACTTTTTGATATTTTTTTATAAAATAAAATAGAACCTATTATAACGAATCATGATTTATTTGATGATGATTTTTATAACAGCTTTTTTCCCAAAAAACAAGGTAAAAAAAAATTTGCGCATTTTTGTGCATCTGAGAAAGGGTTAATAATTTCGGACATATGCGATTTTTTTTTCAAGAGTAGATCTAGATCCCATTATTAGGTGTCTTTCCTCTAATCTTTGAAGATTTCCTCTTCAAGGTAAACAAAATTTTGTCAGCGGTTTACCCCCCGTACTTTCCCCTGATCATTAAAATCAAAAACCAAAAAAGATTTAAAAAATAAAAAAAGATTTATTATTATGTATTTAGAAAACAATTTTACAGTATTCAACAAAAATAGCATTTTCTGTGTGTCATTATGGCAGAGGGTTGTAAGTGACCAGTTCTTTATAATTTTTTGTATTTAATGCAGCCCTCGTTACAGCATTTTCTGTATCTTTATATACCGGTATATCCCTTAAAAATTTAAAAACCTGTTTCCGGTAGTTTCGCAAAAGATGATATATAAAAGTAGGTAAGTATAAGATCGTTGTAAGCCCCATGCAAATAGTTACTGCGAAATCCCGTTGAAATTATTCATTTTGCAACAAAGTTCCATAAAAAACTAAGTACAGGATGTTTCGAACCTGAAAATAAAAAACTTTTTTACGACAAAAAGTATTTTTGGCTATTTTTTTTTAGAAGAATTAAAGAATTTTAACAAAAAAGAAAATAAAGTATTTATTTATTTTAAATATTTTGCGAGGGTCAGACCGCTGACACCTGAATTTCGTCGGAAAAAAACTTTAAAATTACCTAAAAAAAGGTTCCAAGTTTGGTAAAGATGTGATCATAGGCACCGACTCCGGGGTGGGGCCGAGGGCGATGTCTCCTTGGACTCGTTACTACATAGACGCCGACTTTTCAAAATTCGGGGAGGCAAAGTTTTTGAAATAAAAAATATATAAAAGTTATTCTAAAAAAAATATAAAAGATTTTCTGTGTGCCGTAATATTTGAATGACCCCTTAGTCAAGTTATCCGGCTTATCCGAGTTATCCGATATTTCTCTAAAAATTTGGTTGGTAGTAGAAACAAATTAATCCGTTTTTAAGTGAAATTAAAATGATTAGATTTATCTTAGTTATCCGGCTTACCACCTCATGAATGCCCGCTTTAAGTTGCAAAAAGTTTCATCAAATTTCGTTCATTCGTTCCAAAGTTATGCGGGAACAAACATAAAAAAAAGTTATACTAAATAAAAAAAAACTAATAATGTATTAAACAAAAAACAAATAGTTGTGTTCCCATTTGGGAACATAAGTTTTAAGTGCTATGAGTTATGTTCCCAAATGGGAACGATGCGATTTAGGGTTAAGTTCGTTTATTGTGTATAATAGTATATACCATATACCGGGTGTTTCATGAAGGTGTTTCACCCCCCTTTTACTTTTTTAGGTAGGATCTTGTAATATGCAGAAGCTATATTATGTATAATTAAAAAAAAAATACATAATTTTTTTGGCACTTCCGGTTTCACCGGAAATGAATCAAACTTTCGATTTTTAAATGGGACACCCTGTATATTTTTACATATTTTGATTCATATAGTGTGGAGTAGGGATGTTATGGAGTATGGATGTTAGGGAGTAGAGAAATTTAGAGTAGATATGTTAGTCTGCCCTTTAAATTAAATACGTTGTCATCAAAGGAATTCAGTAAAAAATCGGTTTAAATCATATTAATTTTATTTTGTTTTCTTAATATCACACTCGTATAATAATAATTATAATAATAATAATAATAATTATAATAATTACACTAATTTTACAGCAATTTTTCACAGTGACGTTTTCGATATAAACAATGTTTCGTAGGTACTGTTTGATTAAAAAAAAAAAAAAATAATAATAATAATTACACTCTAATTTTACAGCAATTTTTCACAGTGACGTTTTCGATACAAACAATGTTTCGTAGGTACTGTTTGATAAAAAAAATAATAATAATAATAATAATAATTACACTCTAATTTTACAGCAATTTTTCACAGTGACGTTTTCGATACAAACAATATTTCGTAGGTACTGTTTGATTAAAAAAATCGATTTACCAAAAAACCAAAGTGATGAAAATTTGCGTTATGTAATACTTGAGCGTTCCCTTAGGTATTTTGGTGAAGAATACTTTTTTGCTCAGTTTTAAATGAAGAACCACCCTGGAGCATAAAATTTTATTGATGCTTTTTTTTGTTCCCCATTCAATATGTCATCTTCGAAGGGCCTTAGCTCCCTTAGGGCTCATTCATGTTTTTCTTATTTCTAGAGGTTTTATCGATTGTAATCCATTTTTAATATTTTAGGTTTTTTTAAATTGACATTTTTTTTTAATTATAAAAATAAAATTGGAATATGATTAAACATAGAAACAAGATAGATAAACAATTATCTAGGATTGTTTTTTTGTTTAAATTTTATTAATCATGAATGATGATTCATAATACATGTATTACACACTTTGTGTTTTTCCCTTAAATAATTTTACTTTTTTGGGGTAAATCCATTCTGCCATTTTTTTTTTTCAAAATAACAAGCTTACGTGGCAGATTATTCTACGTTCATGCAGATAACACAGTCTAATTCTTTATATATACTTCTTGTGTCACCCTTTATGTAATTTCAAAATTTATTCTCTTTGAAACATCCCCTATAAATAACACGGGACCACAAAAAATAAAAATCTTTAATAACTCTTTTTATTTAAAACTAGACTATATTTTTCTTAGGTACGCAATTTTGGGCGCTAGAAATAAAGTTTATTGTGAAAAAGCTCGCTGCCCCTATTTTTTTTTTCACTACAAAAAAGAATGGCTTCAAAGCACCTATTGAGTTTTCGAAGTTGTAATCGGAACACTTTTTATTTTATTTAACTTGCAATGTTTGTTATTAGTATGTATGGATGTTTGTTTAGGGCAAATCTGCCAAAGGCTTTTTCGACCACGACGAATATACTTAGAAAGCTAAAATTTGGCCTACATGCCTAACTCGGCTGACAATATAATTTTATGTAAAACTTACCCCCAACCCCTAAAATTTAAAAAATCCATTTTTTACCCACACTAGATAATTTAAAACTAAAATTAGGTTACATACTCATCCAGTGATAATAAAATTTTAAAATAAATTTTACATCCCCCTTATTTCCCCACTCCCCCCTAATAGTCTAAGGCTAAGTTTACGCGCCCTGAAGCAAGCTTCTGGTTCAGCGAAGAAAAAAATGTATCCTACAAAGTTTTGACTACTAAAAAAATAAAAATAAATTAATATAAAAAAACATTTTTAAGGACAAGCTTTTATTTAAGTGCACTAAAATGAAGAAACTAACTTTCAAGTAAATCAAACCCATCATTTTGTTACATAATATCATATAAAATTGTATAATGTAACAAAATGATGGGTTTGATTTACTTGAAATTTTATTTTCTTCTTTTTAGTAAACTTAAATAAAAGCTTGTTCTTAAAAATGTTTTTTTTATATATATTAATTTATTATCAGGAAGTCGAGAACTAAAATATAACCAAATTTCAGTCAAATCTGACGAAATCCACTTTTCCATAAGAGGGGAGTGAGATCCCTTGGGGGGTCAGCGAGCTTCTTCATTGCCAAATTGTTTTTCAGCTCTCAAAAATATGTAAGTAAAATAGGAGAAATTGACGTAAATTTTTTTGTGGGCTTCTGTGATTACAATAAAATATAAATAATAATTACTATATTTTTTTTCTATGCCTTGTTTATAATCTCGCAAGTTGATTCCGTTTTGGGTCTACGTGAGCCTAAAAAAATAATTGTTATTTTAAGAATAATATTTTTATGTATTACCAGAGACTTTTTTGTGTTCTGGTATTACCGAGTGTGTATAACAAATTTTTGGCGCATAACAAACCCACTCTAGCTTTCATAGGTGCTGTATAGTGAGAGACTCTAATCTTTGGTATAGGTATACTCAAATTTATTTTATTAAAATGAGTAAGTGGACCCATGGAATTAATCATACTATAATCTTACATAGAAACAATGTTATCTCTCCAAAATATAAATTTATTGTCTATTAAACAAACATTACAGCGACAATTGTTTCGAGTTTTTTAACATAAAGTCATTTTCAAGTTTTTAAATTTATTACATTTCTAATAATGTGTAATCAAGTTAAGTTGTTTATAAATTTAAAAACTTGAAAATGACTTTATGTTAAAAAAAGTCGAAACAATTGTCGCTGTAATGTTTGTTTAATAGACAATAAATTTATATTTTGGATACATTTTTTCTATGGTTTATTTAAATCAACTCCAATATGAGCAGGGATCGAGAATTTCTTAATATCTTAATCTTACAGTTTATTAGAACTTCTTAAAATATTTAGGTTGTATTACAATATATTTATTTGTATATTACAATCAATTGTAAATAATAAAATTACCATATAGTTATACTTAAAGTTATTTTGTATAACATATATAAAATATTGCAATATATATATATATATATATATATATATATATATATATATATATATATACATCACACTATCTATTTTGCTTCATTACATATTGCGGTCAAATTGCGTCCTGCAGAAGGAGCTAGTTTAGACATTATTGACCTAAAATATATTGTTTAAAAAAGGATTTCGAGTTGATTGGTATATATTTTATTGGAATTATCTTATTTTTCAAATATACATTTTTCATTATTGCCAATATTTTGACTCCGTTTATATTAGCGATCATTATGAATCCAACTTGTATATCTGGCTTTCATATTACCGACTATTTTACTTCCATTTCAACATACAACTTTCATAAGCTGCACTATTTTGCTTCCGCAACGTTGCCAAGCTTAACGTACTATTTTATAAGCAGTTCATTTGAAACAGTGACAGACTATTCCGTATATATTTGAATATTATATTTTAATGGTTTAATTTATGTTTATTTTTTACCTGTCGTTTTAGTTGCTGGATTACTCATTTTATATACTTGTTCACTCGTTTATTGGGTAGGTTTATTATAATCCCCCTCAATGTTCCCGGGGGCAACTTATTATTGGTTATTTTAGTTCCAAATGTAAAATGTAGCATAGAGTATAAAATCGATTTATGATGAAGGAAAAATTAAATTATTACCATCAAATATAATTTTTCTCGGGTGCCCCCTGGTTGTGTTTTTCTAGTGTAATAGAAATGTGAAATTTAACATGGATATGAAGTACTCCATATCCATGAGTTTAATGTTTAATCAATGTAAATTAAACAAATATAACATTTATATAAAGTTGGCGCTAAAATTATTATCGGATCTCCGTAATATACGGAGTCAAAATATATTATACGGAGTCAAAATATTATATACGGAGTCAAAATAATATATACGGAGTCAAAATATAATATACGGAGTCAAAATAGAAATAAAAAATATCTATCGTCGAATCAAAGGCAATTGGAAAATTAATGGTTTTAAACATTAGGTATAAAAAAACAAGGCATTATTTATATATTTAAAGTATTGTATGTAAAATGAAAAATACTATACTTACCTGTCGTTTTAGATGCTGGATTACTCATTTTATATCAAAAATAAAGCACTGCACTTGCTCACTCTTTAAAGGCATGCCGAATAAAGAACCACATAACCAAGATTACTAATCCCCACATATTAATCCCCACCCAAAAATTTAAAGTACACCCCCTGGATTTACACTAGTATAGTCAATTAAAACAATAACGATCTTTTTGGGCATTATTTGTAATTTATACTAGGATATTGTTTATGTGGTTTAAGAACAGTAACAAAAATCAAAACCTATTCAAAAATAATAGTGGCCACCGGGGCACAGTAACCATATTACAATCTTAAAAAGTATTGCGTTATATTTGGCAGATAACAAAAACCACAACCAGGGGGACAAATTATATTTGATGGTTTAGTCAGATGCTGGCGGCGGTCCGACGTTGAGCCGATGTAGTATTTCGATTATCATTAAGCCGACGGCGGACCGACGTTGAGCTGATTTAGTATTTCAATTATCATTTGCCATCATTTTGCCGACCGACGATCAGACGTCATTCCAACGTCAAAAAGCGATGATCATTTGCCATTACTTTACCGCCTATCGGCCGCCGAATTATTTTTTATTGGGTAGGTTTATTATAATAAAAAAAATCCCCCAATGCCCCCGGGGGCACGCTTAAATTATTCTGACGCTTCCAAATAATAATAAAAACTTAAAACATAACGTGGCCCCGGGCACTTTATTAGTTATTTTACTTCCAAATGTAAAATGTAGCATAGAATATGAAATCAATTTATGTTCAAGGAAAAATAAAAATTATAACCATCAAATATAATTTGTCTCCGAAGTGCCCCCTGGTTGTGTGTTCTGTTATCTCGTTTTCTAGTATAATAGAAATGTAAAATTTAACACGAATATGGAGTATTTAATGGTTTACGTAACACATAAGTTTATATAAAGTTATGTAAAGTTAGCGCCAATATTATTTTCGGGTCTCCGTAATATACGCAGTCAAAATATATTATATGGAGTCAAAATATTATATACGGAGCCAAAATATATTATTATACGGAGTCAAAATATTATATATGGAGTCAAAATATATTATACGGAGTCAAAATAGAAATAAAAAATATCTAAGGTTAATATAATAACTTAAAAAGTATGGCGTTATATTTTTCGCAATCTATAACACATATATAAAATTCAATTACACTTTTGATACTCTATTTTTTATTTTTGTATGGAAATAGTATTTTAGTACATCGCTATGTTTCATTTTAGGCAGTAAAATTGTTCTATGCTTCGATTTTTTTTTTGTGATAACTTCGCCAATGACTAAGGTAAAGTAAAACTTTTTGTTTGTTAGTTTGAGTTATTTAAGTAAAAAATGTATTCCACGATCCCCTTTCTATATAAAGTTCAATTTGAATTTTGCCACTCTATTTTTATTTTGTGTGTAACAGTTTTTGAGTACGTGTCATTTTAGGCGGTAAAATTGTTCTATAATTCGATTTTTTTGTGATAACTTTACCAATAACTATGGTAAAGTAAAACTTTTTGTTTTGTTAGTTTGAACAGGTATATACCTAAGTAAAAAATGTATCCCACGATCCCCTTTCTATTTAACTCGTTTAAAAGTTAAGAGGGGGCTACTAAACCATTTATAATTTAAATATGTACAACTATTTGTTCTTTTACCAATTCACGAAAGTTAAGAATTCATGTACCAAGACAATATTTAACAATACAACGTTGCCAAGCCGTCGGAAACAAATTAGTCGTCAATATGAAAGCGTATATTGATGATTCGTATATTGATCAGCGTGCGTCAGCGCCTCTATGTTTCAAAAGGTTGAACTAAAACCGACTATTTTGCATCCGATTAAACGTTAAATTTACAGGCGTACATACGTCACTCTACAAAACTATTAGTATTAGCGGAATAGTTATGATGCTATGTCTCACGTAATATGAAAAAAAGAGTTAAATATGGTTTAATGGTCATTTTATAAAGAAAAACTATTTTGACTCCGATATTCGGAGTCAAAATAATTCCGGAGTCAAAATGTAATGTACAGGAGTAATGTGTGGACTCAATTTGGTCGGCCGGATATATATATATATATATATATATATATATATATATATATATATATATATATATATATACCATAATATCCAAGATAATTGTGTTATACTCAGTATTCGGCGTAAACTCAGTTATGACTCATCAACGTTGAAAATAAACACAGAAACATAGGCTTACGGAATAATTTTGCCGAATTATGAGGGAAATTTTTATAAAGGTCACCAAATCGAAACATTTGACGACTAATTTGTTATACACAACAATATTGACTCTACATATTAACTATAGATATGTATATATATCGGTGTTTTTCAAATACAAAAACAATATTCGAGTTTTATCTGTTAGGAATACGGAAGTTTTTAATTTTTATTTATCGATAACTTTTTTTCCCACCTTACTCGTTTAAATGGAATCATTATAAAAAAACAAGATAAAAATAAATAAAAATGTAAATATTTAAAACCTCGCGTCAACGCGAGTACTAGTTATACTCACTGTATATTTTTCGAAATTAATTATAGTCTTACCTTTTCTAAAAAGATATTTCTCTATGATTATAAAAGGTGATTCAAATGATAAACTCAAAGCAAAAGCACATATAATTGATACTATAAAATGACCACACCAAGCGTAGAACTAAAAAATAAAACAAAGTTAAAAACACTAAAAGGAAAGAACAATTTAGTAAAGATTTAAGTAAATATTTTATTGATCTGAGTTTTCTGTATGCTAATTTGGAGGCTGATTTCTAAAATCACTTTTTTGTAGATATCACATCAGTAATTCAAAATTCAGAAAAGACCGAGAAAAGTCTATCTTAAATTTACCCAATATTTTAACCAGTTTGGACTATACCAAATAAATTTTGAACCAATTAGTGCAAAAAAAAAATGGTTAAAAATCATAAACCTTATATAAATATCGATAAAAACAAACAGGGGTTCCATATTCCCATCTTCTCCTCTACTAGTAATTATTATTATTGGCAGTAATTAATTATTTCCCCATTTATTACTGAAAATTATTGAGAATTATAATTTATTAATAGTGTAATAAAACTAAATTACTGAGGTCTATAATAAACTACTGCTTAATAGTCGTTATTACTTAAGTAATAATATTTATAAGTAATAAATTACTGCGGAATTACTAGTATTAAATTACTGAAATTCAGTAATAATTACTAAAAAAATTCTGTGAGGGATGCTGATTTAAATCATTGTCTTCTGGACTGTTTGCTAGTTAGATTACTATTCTACGAGGTAATGTAACATTATCCCTCAGAAATAAACTTACCGCATCCCAATGACTGAGCACTTTTACAGATTTTGAAGATAACATAAAATATGTAACTATACTAATATGAACCATGTATATCGAGAAGGACAGTCTACTTCCAATTTGTAATATGGGTCTACATAAGATCCAGTTCACGAATCCTAGAAATATTAATAGGTAGTATCAAATAAATGTATTGTCTGTAACAAGTTAACAGATATTATCGGTCCTAATTTTATTTGTGTTTATCTCATTGATGAAAATGGAACGACTGCAAAGCAGGGATTTAAAGCACATTTATTAACTATTTCTTTTTTATTATTGACTGATTTTAAATTTGCAGGAAACAAAACGTTTCAACTCCTAAACCAAGATAAATTTACATGACTAAAGTATTTTGACATACGAACTAATAAAAACTATTGAAAAAAGTCTGTAATTGAAAAAAAAACAAAAAATAAAAAAAATCAAAATAAATACACAAAAAAACGTGTTTTAAAAAGTTTTTACAACTTTAGACATAGTAAGTGATGCTGTTAGCGTTTACCTCAACAAACCAACAACTCTTCTCTCTAGAATACGCATACCGTTAATATAAAGTATCGCCAACATCTCGGTTTGTTTGTAAACAAATAGTAGGTATATTCAGGCCTGAACAATAACAATTACCAGTAACTGTTATTGTTGTCTCTGTTAGAACAAAGCTGTGCGAGTAAGACAGACAATTGTATATGTTGGCTACGTTTTTTTCAGTTTTTACAAATGAAATGCCTATTCTAGAGGGAAGAGTTATTAATTCGTTGGTTTACCTCCGTATCCTTTATGACACGAGTATACAATCCAACCCAAACCAATCGACCAGGCAGGCCTTGATAATGAATTAAATACTGTAGATTCATTAAATTCACCATACACAAACATACATTTATATTCCCAACAAATAAATAACATTCCAAACAATATTATTATCCAGGTAATAATATTTATCACAGGTTTCTAAAAAAAATATATCTTTATAAAGTATGATCCGTTTATACGGGATAGCGACTCATATTGGAAGTATGGGCCGCGCGGGGAACGGAACGTAAGAGGGCAGGCAAAGTATAGGCGTTGCGGGTAAGGAAGCGTGAAGCGGGAGGGCGCTTTAAGCATGAGTCACTATCACGTTTAAACGAATTAGCCTGTAGATATATACGTTGTTCTTGAAACAGATATACATATATTTTGGGTATAGAACCTAATCTATAATTTTCTGATCGATTGAGTTAAAAATTGCTATTATGTTAATATTAGGCAGTATACTGCTTCAATACTTCTCAAACATCCTGTTTAGCTGTTTCTGTAGAATCATATTTCAATAGATTAGGTAAAGACACACGGAAAGAAATTAGTGGGCTCTGCGCTATACATTATAAGATATTTGGTAACAGTGGCAAATTATAGTGATTTAAGCTATAGATTATAAGGGACCCAATAACTAATAATGTTAAAAATAAATTGGAAACGATTATATATATTACAGACACGATTATATTTATTACAGGCACTATTATAAATTTACAGAAATTTTATTATATTATAAAAATTATTAGCACGGACAATAATTAAATCTATTTAAGCTATAAACGCCATACTATTTGTTATATTTTATTATTCACTAAACAATTAAAGTATTTCATATAAATTTTTACACTGACTGCCATAATTGTAAGAGAAAGCCTTGTATTTATATAATAAGCGATTATAATTTGCTTGGTATGTATGTTATAGCGCTCCTAGCTATAATTTTTTTTTTCCGTGCATGTACCGAAAATATATATCAACAGCAGCAGCAACAACAACTACTCAAATACGGGTAACTGCTCTAAAAATGCTCACTGATCGAAAAATTTAAAAATATTAATACAAAACGTTGGTGTGTCAACTTTAAGGTATAGAAATTCTATTAGAATATAATTTTTTCAATTATTCTAAAACATAATGTTATATTAAAAATAATAAAACCATAAACAGGGTGATCAATAACTGGCATGCCAAAAATTAATATGTGATTCTTCATCCAAAAATATAAAAAAAAGTTCCTATGAAGGTTGGTCCGCAAATGACCCTTAAGGGAGCTACGGCCCTTTAAAATTGTAGTAAAAAAAGGGTTTTTAATTAATAACTCTAGTGCCTATTTTTTTTTAAATTTATCCCGAGGGCTTCCCTAGACGGAAAATGTATTAGGCTTAACACATTTTTGCCCCACACTTTTTTATGTGTAATTTTTTAAATTTTTTGTAAAAAATATGGATTCCTTGAGTAAAAATACATAAAAAATGTCATATATTGTAACACTGTAGGGGCAACAGTTTTCAAAAAAAAATGCAATTAAGGGTAAGTAACATTTTGTGCCACCAAAAACGTTACTTTTTAAAAGGAGAATACTCCTTTAATGTTAAATTTAGGTGTTTTGGTGAAGAATACTTTTTTGCTCAGTTTCATGAAGAATCACCCAGCAGCATTAAAATTTTATTGATGCTTTTTTTTGTTCCCCATTCAATATGTCATCTTCGAAGGGCCGCAGCTCCCTTAGGGCTCATTTTCGGACCAACTTTTTCATATTTTGGCATCGAATATGTAAATTTAAAATAAAATGAGTACAATTTGTATATATCGATTAGGATATTGTTCTATCAGTGCTCGATAGAACAAATAAACAGGTCTAGTTTATTTGTTTGAGCAGTAGCGAAGACGTATAGGTACGTATAGGTACCTATACCTACCTATGTAGGTATGTACTACACAAAACTACACAAATACAGTTAAACAGAACACTACTCCTTGAGCCAAAACCGCCCGCCACTGCTCTACTACTTGTCTAGGATACCTACTCACTTTGCTAAATATAAAAGAATTATCCTTTTTTGTACGCATATAAACTCCAAATTGTAGTCCAATAAAATAATCAGATAAGCGTGAAATTGTGTCATATTCGCTAAAAATTATTATTTACGTTACGAGTCGCAATTACGTACCAGTTAACTAACGACCAGTAATACTTACATTACTACTACTAGTCGGACTGACTATGCATTTTACCGGGAAAATACCTGATTATTTTATAACACAGTAACCTTATCAAAGAAACCAGTAATAATCTGACAGTTGCTGTTTAAAGCGAATGTTTCTTAAAATTTAAATAAATTAAACGAGAAATTTGTAAAATGAATGGTCCAATTTTTTTTTTATTTGATTAATATTTTCTATGTGTCATGGTTAGAACGATTTTAGAGTAAAAATTTATATAGATGACCCTAAGTGGTATTTTTAGGGCCCTAAAAACCGTAAAATCACGAAAATATTTCATATTCATATAAAATCAGCCCTAGTGTTTGTAATATTATAAAATTTAAAAGCCTTGATATCTATATTTTTTCTTTTTAGAGTATTTAAATAAGCCTGCAAAATCTTAGCCTGATCAAAAGTTTCTAACCTGTGCCAACAAGGCCCCGAAATTGCCCCTTAATGGAGCTCTCTACAACTAGAATTATGAAACAAAAGACGTCTACCCTATCTCTATCTCATTTGTACTACACTTTCCAGCCAACGAAATAAATAGTGTATTTGTTTTTCATACAACAAATTCAGTATTTATTTGGTTGGCCGGAAAGTGTAGCAGAGAGCGGCACGAACGTACATAGCTAATGTGAATCTGTAGAATAAGATAATTCTACTAAAATTTAGATGGCGCCAGTAATTTCTTTAATAAAAATACACTTTTCGCCCGGCCAAGCAAATATTGTATTTGTTCAACAAAGAACAAATACAGAATTTGTTTGGTTGGGTGGAAGTGGGAGTGTATGTATGTCTTCTATCCTTTTTGGGTAGAACTTTTGTCCCTGTCTAATCTAACGGGAGAAATCTCCATTCCGAAAAAGTGCATTTTCTATTAATTTGTGCTACTAACGAATTACAAATATTAAATAAAAAAGTTTATAGGCATGTCGCATTTTTTTATACCTCTTTAGTTGTTCTAAAATATTACGATAATCTACGCAACGAGTATGGGGTCTAAGCGCCATTTAACATCAACATTTTAAGAAAATTGTTTAATGACCCATAAGCTTTGAGTAGATTATCATAATATTTTAAGATAACTAAAATAGGTTTCTGTAAAAAAAATGTGACATAAAAACTTTTGATATAATATTTTTAATTCTCCAGTACAACAAAATGGAAAATTCACTTTTTTTAATTTTAGGCAATTTCGGGAGTTAGAAAGTTTTGATCTGGCTAAGATTTTGCAGGCTTATTTTGATACTCAAAAAGAAAAAATATAGATATCAAGGCTTTTAAATTTTATAAAATTACAAATACTAGGGCTGGTTTTATACGAATTTTAACGATATTTGATTAATTTTAGGGTTTTTAGGGACCAAAAAGTTATACTTAGGGTTGTCTATATAAATTTTTATTCTAGGGGCGTTCTATCAACGACAAAAGAAAAGATTAAGTAAATAAAAAAAATTTTGGACCACCCTAATGAATCATTCTAATTAAACAAGTTTATATAAACAAGTGTCTAAAAATTACTATTTTCCGAGATATATGAAGATTTATTTAAAAATAAAAGTAAAAATCGTCAAAAAATTTTAAATACATTTTATTTCCTCCCTTATTTGAAATTTTTATTTTTATTTTGTTTAATACTGCGTTATAGAAATATATGTTTTGAGTAAAAAAGATTTTATAAGCATGTGCCTAAAATGCTTAGTTTTGGAGTTATAGGCCGGCCCAGTAAAATGCATAGCAAGTCAGACACTGCCTCTAATGATTCACTAAATATTTAAAAGCCTGGCAGGGCAGTTGGAGGCCTATTTTTTGAAAATAATAAATCTTAAAAAATCTTACTTTACATAAGTTCTATCAGCAAACTTAATGACCATTGGCAAGAATGTTACAAATATGTTCAGTGCAGTTAAGCACATCATAACACTTCCATATTTCTTTTTGATGTACAATGTCACTGGTATAATAATAAATGGTGATAATAAAAACATTTGCATGTCCGCTGATAAGTACCATGTATGAGCTAAACACTAAAAAATTAACAAATTATGAAGATGTATGTAATATTACACTGCTTTGCACTCAAAAATTTGCCGACACCATTTTAGTTGATTCTAAACCTATATGATGCGCGGTTTTCGTGTGGACTTTTCTCGATCAGCTCGTTTTTTTTTTTTTTTTGAGATACAGCATACAGTGATTTATTCGTTTGTTTTTTATAGGCTTCTAAATTTAAAAAATAAGATTTTTCTCATTTTTTCGATATATTTTGATAAAAAAATTTACATAAATACTAAAGATACGACTCTAATTTTTATATCTAATACTACTCTACAGTGCAGAGCCTCCATCGATTGAAAATCTTATAATGTACAGCTCGTCAAACTTAGGAAAAGACGTGGAAATAAAAGAAAAAGTATTCGGAGGAAGAAAGATAGGCGGTACGCGTACCTCGAGGCGTACCTCTAACAACTGGTGAATTCAGCCGCTGTCCAATGCGCACTAGGGGGGCGTCTACATATTTAAAAACTCACGTCTCATCCCAAGTTTGACAAGCTGTAGAAACAAATTCCTTTTAATTATTTAAGTACTTAAATATAAACAGAATATTTTCTGTGAAAATATTGGGGCCACCGGGGGTGAAGTTAGATTTTTTATTATCAGATACAATTTCAACCACCTCAATGGCCACTTAACTAATACCACTTTTTACGAAAGCAGTTCCGCAAAAAAAAATAGAACAGATTCAGTTTCAGCGACTTTAAAAACTCTTCTATAGGAGCCAATTTTTACGAAATGCATTAAAAATGACCATAAGCCATATTTCTTATGTTATCTTTTTTATTTACTACTCACAATGTCTTTCCCGTTATAAATATTTTGAATATATAGAAAAACTGACCACCAATATTGTCTGCATGGTTTCGCAAAAAATTCAACGCTTGAGTATATAGGACCGGATCCAAAATATTTAAAAGGTGATATGGTAATTAAAAATACAGCCAAAATCGCAGGGGTTAATCTAAAAAAAAAAATTAAAATCTTATCTCAAAAGAAGCTTAGGTTCTTATTATAATAATGTATAATAACGTATAATACGTATACTAGGGTATTTCAAAAAAAAATTGAAATTTTTCATCTGCCCCTTCATTTCGTGAAAAATACTATAATAAAATTTTGTGCTAAATTTTAGCTAAAAAATAAATTAATTAGGGCCCACCCCACTATACACAGATTGTGGGAAAATTTAGAAAGATTAAAATTATTATTTTTTCTTTTAGGAAAATCCTGATATTAATTATCAGACATTCTCAGTAAAAATATAAAAAAATTAAAAAAATATATTCATTAAAAGTGAGCAATAAGAGAAACTTTAAAAATTTGATAAACAGTTGCCTGGTACGCCACACCAGGCAAGTCCTAGAAGATGGGGCAAAAAACATAGTTGTACATTTTTTGTTGTTGTTAATACAAAAACAATTTTTTTAATAATTTTTAGTAAAAACAAAAGTAGAAAATGTTTAAGCTTTAAATCAAAAAATCACAAAAAGATCACACAAATCCATTAAGTAGTTTTCGAAATATTTGAATTAAAAAAATGGCAATTTAAAGTCGGTGAGTGTAAATAAATAATTTTTTTTAGAAAGTGGATAGACGGACAAAGAAAAATATGTATGGGGAGGGGACTGTCAGAGGTCGACAAAAAGTGACACGCAGGGAAGTTGGGGGGATAAATATTGTCTAAATTTCGGTTATGTAATTGTTGAACAGTCCCTGTGTTATTAAATAAATTTTATAAAATAGCAGAAAACTATTTTTAAAAACGCCATTTTTAGATCTCTTAAGAGAAAACAAAAGGTTCCTACCTTAAATATCTATGAAGGTACATCCATGGAACCGATATTATTTGTTTCTGAATACCAGTATCTTTTGAAAGTTTGAGGTATTGGTACGCCAGTAAAAATCCAGATATGAAAAAGAAAGTGTCAACTGCCAAATAAGAACCAGTTATATATAAAACAAGCTTCTCATGCTTTATCTAAAAAGTTTTTAATAGTACTTATATTATATGTAATATATTATAAATAAAGGTCATTTTTAACCTTCAGCCTGGCATAATAGCCCTGTACTAGACTATAATAGTATACTCCTCGAAAACATACACAGAAAAAAATATTATCTTAAATCAAGAATGTGTGATTTGGATATAACAAACAGAATATATTTTCCTTTAAAGCAAAATTTTTCTTTAAATATGAAAGGATAAAAATATGGTATGCATAAAAGAAGAATATATTCTGTTACCCTATTGAAAATGGCGGGTCTGCGCTGGTATGAATGGTGCACAAACAAGACTTGAGCGAGTAAATTTCATCCGCTCAAGTACGGTTTGTGCACCATTTAAATTCGCGTAGTCCCGTCATTTTTAATAGGGTACATACAAATCACCATATTCTTGTTTAATTACATTGTATTGGGATATTTTTAATTTCTAAGGGGCGCCCTTTAAGGGAACGTTCAAGTATTACGTAACCCAAATTTTGAATATTTTGGAATCCCCCCCTGTTACGCTATTTTCCTATACTATTAACATGGGCGCAACACTCCAAAATGACCCACCCCCTAGGAGCGTTAGGTAATACTTGAACGTTCCCTAAGGACACTAAATCTGTAAATTCTAGTTCAGTTTCCTATTAGTGGCTGCGCCACAGATCTAGTGCCCTTAGCCCTTAGATGTTTTTTAAATTTGGTATGATTAACTGATTTATAAAGGTAATTTTTTCTGAAAAAAATCTATCGGATTATTTTTTCTTGAGTTATCATACCTGGTACAGATGGACGGACGGACGGACGGACAGACTGACTGACGGACAGACTGACTAACGGACGGACGGACGGACGGACAGACAGAAGGAAGTACAATTTTAGAAGTTGTTTAGAATTGTCCTTGTACAAAAATGTTTCATTTTGGACAAACATTTTCTTTTGTTGGTGTCCAAAGTAAACATTTAATATTCCTATCCAGTGAAGCTGTGAGGAGTATAATAACAGAAGATAAACAGCGTCTTTAATTATTTAAAATAGATGCAGTGAAATGAGTATTTTTAATATGGTTCTAAATAAAATAACTTACTTTTTCTATTGTTTCAAGATTAAGTACAGGCGTTGCTTGATATAGTGAAAATCCATGGCCCGCTATAATCCACATCATGCTGATGAATCTTATTCCATTAAAAACGTGAACTTGCTCTCTGTTTCCACTTCCCTTTGAGATGTGTAACAATTTGCTTCCATTTGTAAGAATGGAAAAAGATATAAGAAGCTCATGAAAAGGCTCTGAAAACATGCAACTGTTTTAGCAATCATTAAAAAAAATTGAGCAAGTGTGGTTTTTATCTACAGCCTGTAGGGCTCTGGACGTACGCACGGACATCGAAAAAAAAAGTCTTTTTACCCCTTGGCTGAATAATTGTGTAACACTGTGAAAATAATCTAAATGCAACAAATGTAATTTGTTCGGTAAGTTAAAAATATATTTTTTCTTCAAGCGTACTAGTACTAGTCCGTAAATTCTACAGACTAGTAAAAAAAGCTTCTCTTTTCCTCTTAGTAAAACAATATACTTTTCAACACCTTTTGTGGGCTTCTAGCACCCAAAGGAACCCGATCCAGGACCTGGCGATTTGCAAATAGCTTAATTTGAATAAATTACAGCCGGGAGAAAATAATGAAATAAAATTGATCACCAGCTTTTAGATTAAAAGTAAATATTAACTTAATTTAAGAAAATACATACCTAATTAAAAAATTGACTATACTTACTTTTATTTTTATAGTGTAGAATTATATCGTAAGTTGTACAACAAACCAAGAATAGACCAATAGTTGCAAAAAATATACTAAAAATAAACATAGTAACAACGAAATTTTCAATTCAATTATAATTCAATTCAATTCGCGAAACCCTTAACTGCAATCAAAATAAGTGAAATTCATGGAGTTCCTGCAAAGAACTTTTACCTCAAGAAGGAACATGATGAAATCTAGCGTATGCTTTGTTTGAAGCGTGAACCAACTACGGTGAGGGGCTGGTGGGGAGTGACTATTGTTTACACTTAGTACGCGTAAAGAGAAAGACTGTGTAAACTCACAGTCTAGTCGTAAAATGACTGACAGGGGTACAGTGTTGCCGATGTGGGTACATATACTTTGGATATTTTATTGTAAATTTTAAGAAACATTAGTTCTGTATGAGTTTTATATGAACTAGTAGTTTAATTTTAATAGATTTAAATATACTATATTATTAAACATAATTATAGTATACACAATAAAGTTTTTTACATTTTTAATTAAGGTATAATGATTTGAATTCATGATAAGGTGGAAACTACGCAACATCGCTACTAGGTAGCCTGAAAGTCGACTAGCGACATCTACATTTTACACCACAAAGCTGTATCGTGTTTCTTCATAAACATTGGTCTGAAATTACTTCTTGAGGTAAAAGTTCTTGGAGTTCTTGATAAAATATTTTTATTCAAAAAAATCAGTTTTTTAAAGAAATTAATTAAAAAATAATTTAATATTAGTATGATTTGTTTAGCAAATGTAAATAAATTAAAGAACATTTTAATATTATAATTATTTTAAAAAAATATTATTTAAAGCGGCAGTTAAAAATATTGTATCTCAGAAATAAAATCCAATAGAAAATGTTTGTTTAGGCACAATTATCGCTTTAATAATAACGCCAAAAAACGATTGATCTGACTTAGCTAGGATACCCTGTATATATTGATGGCTGGTATTACCCATCTAGTAATAACCAGTACTCGGCGAATTTCCAGTACTCGAGCTTTTAAATATTTACCTTTTTATTTCTTTTTATCTTGATTTTTTTTAATAATTCCATTTAAAGGAGTAAGGTGGCAAAAAAATTATCGATAAATAAAAATTAAAAACTTTCGTATTCTTAAAAGATAAAAATCGAATGTCGAAAGTCAATATTATATGTTGTGTGTAGCAAATTAGTCGTAAAATGTTTGGATTTAGTGACTTTTGTAAAAATTTCCCTCAATTCGGTAAAATTATTCCGTAAGCCTATGTTTCTCTGTTTCTTTTCAACGTTGATGAGTCATAACTGAGTTTACGCCGACTACTGGTAATAACTAGAAACTCACGCTACGATAACATCAGTTGTGTTCATATCTGTATTTGTATATTTTGTGGAACCTCTCGAAAAGGGAAAGAGTGCAGCAAATTTATCAGGTATTTGTAAAATTTTCCTCATGTCTTCTGCGTTACATTCGCTTGGTATACATGCAGACATCATAAACATTCTGGTTTTTGATACTGGTAAAATAAAACCAGGAAAACTATGTTTTCCCAAAATTTTTACATTATCCACACTTTGGTCTATGGATAAACATTCCAGATAATTCCCATAATCCCATGGGAACGAATATAAAAGGCCTGCTGGAATTTTGGAAGTTGCATCAATCACTAAAATAAAATTTAGATAATCCTGTAGGTACAAAAGTCATATGAAATATTTTTTAGGATATTCTATAAAAATCGTAAGGACTGTAGAACTTTATAGTTAGTATTAGTTTCAAATAAAAATCAATCCTATATTTAAAATGTAGTAAAACATATCTTGTGGTTGAGTAAGAGAGCCTAGCTAGACTTCGCCGCTTGTTATGTATTTTTTATAAATAAAGTCTTTTTATTATTATTATTATTATTATTATTATTATTATTATTATTATTATTATAGAAACCGAAGAGTAATGTATATTTTTGTATATCCAATCTATCAACAAAATATATTAAAATTTTATAAGACTAATAATTTTACGTCAACTAGCCCCTGGAGCAGGCACTTATCGTTTCGACTTGGCTAAAATTTTGCATGCCCCTATAACTTATATCCATTATTAGCATTTTGAGAAAAAAAGAGGTTGAGATATTAGGGTGGGTCATTTTTGCATTTTTGAAAAACCGAAAACAGGTATGTAATACATTCGTAAAATTCTTTGCACAAGTTGAATTATTTTTGTTTTGGTATAATTTTGGCATTGGCTTGAAAATTGTTTTATTTCATGAAATACCTACACGAAACGAGAACAATTTCCTTAAGTAAAATGTTTTTGATAAGTATGTCTAAACAAAAACATTTTGCAACTTGCACAAAGGATATTTTTATTGACTATTTCATAAATATTTTAACAAGGTGCAGGGCCGTAACCAGAAAAAATCTAGGGGGCTCAGCCACCAGGGTTGCACCCTAAAAAAAAAGCTTTGTCCCTGACGGTTTCAACCAAATCCTACAAAAAAAAATTGGCGCCCAAAAAAATACCTTCATGAAATAAAGCTTTGTCCCTAACAGTTTCGCTACCTACCGTCAATAAAAAAACCTTTGTCCCTGACGGTTTAAACCAAAGAATGGCGTCCCTGAGAAAAAATGGCGCCCCAAAAATTACCTTCAACAAAACAAAAAAGCTTTGTCCCTGACAATATCTGCCATTCTACCAAAAACTTGGGGCCCCTTCAAAAAATTGGCAACCGTCCCCCAGAAATTACCTTTAAGAAAAAAAGCTTTGTCCCTGACGGTTTCTACCAAACTTGGCACACCTGCAAAAAAAAATTTAAGCCCAAAGGTAGGAAAGGTAGGTGACTTAAAAAATACCAGGAGAGGCTCAAACCAAGGCCAGGCGGGTCAGCCCCCTAGTTACTGCCCTGGCAAGGTGGTAATTGCACTAGTGCAAACTATAATTTGCACCTACGAAATGCTCTTAAGAATTTTTCTATTAAAAGACGATCTACATAAATATGCTAGTAAAAAAAATGTTTTTAATTTATGAAGTTTTTTTTATCAAATTCGTTTTAATTTTATTATGAATTTAATAAAAAAAATTCTATTAAAAATAATATGTATTATGTTTAAATGAATATTGTTATTTTTCGTTGCCCTAGTGCACTAGTAGAATCACCGTTTTTAACTGTTCATAAAAATTATCTGATTGAGCAAGAATTGTTTTATTGCTTAATAATACTTTATACTTACTTTTAAACAATATATCTTTTTGATTTAGTAAAGCATCAACTTGATTTTTACATTTCGAATTGGACAAAACATCAGTATTAACATTTAAAAGGGAATCTATCACTTTTCGATATTTAAAATTTAATAATTCAGGTGTAAATATAGAAAAATATAAATCAGAAAAATTTGAATATCTAACATAATTTTCTGTAAAATTTAGATATCTTTTAATCCAACTATTATGGACTTCTAAATGTTTACCAAAACTTTTTGAAACACAAATAAGAAGAATTAAACTATAAAACAGCCTCATTTTTTACGTATACGTGATATTGGTACGTGATATATCACATTAAGTACTAAAATAATAGTTTTGATTTCGATTTGTTAATAAATAGTAATTTTAAATATAAAATGATTATTTTTTTTAATCAAACTATTATACAGAATAATTCAAAACAGGTCACAATATTTTAAGGAAATATTCTACTGCAAAAATTCTTCGCGTGTCAAAAGTCCGCCACTCCCCAGGACCGTAGCTAAGGGGTGATGCTGGGGAGCCATCTCGAAAAGTTGTATATTTTATTGATCCCAATTAAAAGTTGTAAATTTGATGGATTCAAAAAAGTTGTATTTTGCAGGGATTCAGGCAAAAGTCGTATATTTAACTTTTGAACTGATTAAGATATCAACTTGAATAAAAAAACTTTAATTAATTTTTTTTAAATACAGAAGTTACGGTTTTTTTTGTAATTTTTTTTTTATTTTTGTGATATTTTTGTTGCAAAACTGAGCATTTGTTAATCGGATAAATTCTGTTTTGTTGGCAATGCATAGTGGTAAAAAAAAGCGACAAAAGTCTTTTTTTTTGCATATTTGCTCTGCTGATTATGAAAAAAAAAATAGTGAAAAATCTGAAAAAAAAATTCGCGTCATTAGGTTGGTTTTGATTTTTTCAAAAAGTGCAATTTAGCTGAAAATTCGGCACAAAGGCCTCTTTTGGCAATAATAATGCTAACCAATACCCAAAAACTTAAACTTCAAAATAGCAGAATAAATATGGCCGATTTACTTTTTAATTTTATCGAAAGTAACGAAAATATGTCACAAAACAAAAAAAATATATTTAATAGTAGATACTAGTAATTACTCTTAAACCATTTTATAATGGCCCGTTTTTTTTCTAAATTTAACACTTTGGCAGTTCTCATAAGGATGCTTTTTCCGTCCCCAGACGTCCAACGGTTTTTTGATTTTTTTTTTAGCTAGACGTCGACTTTAAAGAAATTACCTAGGCCACAGCGTTCAAAAATAAAATGAATGTTAACGGGTATGGCAATGAATCACATATGCTTCATGGATGTGTGGGGTAAACTGATTTTGAATCAAATATGATTCATGGGACTGTCAACGTGTTAATTTTGAAAAAAAAAATCATTAAAAACTTGGCAAAATACGAAGGGTAAACCGCAGAAGAAATCAGGTGTACAAATTGGAGGTAATCTGGAGGAAATCTTTAAAGGTTACGACGTGATCTGAAGGAAATCTTTGAAGATTTCCTCCTAAAAGGAATTCAGGTGTTCAAAATTTTGTCAGTGGTTTACCCCTCTCCCAAATATGAGTATTTTTTTTCTTACATATTAAAAATAAATTCTGTATGAATAACATAATCTGTAATTATTTTAGGGTAATTTTCTTTATAATATGAATAGAAAAATTACTCATATTTTGCTAATATATGTTTTTCAAATTAAATTAAATTAAAAAATCAATCAAAAGAAGAGTTTTTACCGAATTTTAGCTAAGTCGGACTTTTAAAAAATCTTGAACCACCCTAATAAAGCGATTTTTTTTTCAGACTTTTTTCGATTTTTTTTTCAGACATGTTTTTTCTGTGACCACTGTGTACTGCTGCTAACTTGGCTACAGTTTTTTTTTTTAATTTAAAAGCACCCCTTAAAATTTTGTAATCAATTTTGCATCACTCTGTAGAAAACCGTTAAAATATCCATGTATATTGTCGGATAATGTGAATCAAATTCATTAATATGCCTTTCGGTAAGGATGATAAGTTTGTTACGGGCAAAGACGTAAATTTTGTATTAAGGTGGTTCTCAAAAAATTTAGATAATAACCCACGGTTCACCTGGGCGATTTTAAATAAAAATTGCGTGGACCCCTACATTTTTTGGACTAAAACATACCTGACATAAGAAATCAATTCCCATTTAAAAGAAAATCGTAAAAGATACACTTTTTTAGACAGATAAAAAAAACGTTTTTTTGAGAAATAGGGTGTCAAAAAATCTCGATTTTCGAAATCGAAAACGCTCTCTGGCTCAAAAGTTGCTCCTTAGTAAAAAACGGTCGCCACTCAAAAATGAGGCAAATCGATTAATGTTTAGTGGTATGTTCTAACTTAAGGGAAGGGAGGATATAATTTTTTTAGTTTCTTACAATTAGTATTGTTTCTAAATATTACCAAAGAAACCCTCCAAAATTTTTTTACAGTATAAAATCAGTTTTTATCCAAAAACCATTTGAGATTTTTTGACACGCGATATTACTTAAAAAAGCTTTTTTTATCTGTCCAAAAAAGTGTATCTTTTAAGATTTTCTTTCAAATGGGAATTGATTTCTTATGTCATCAGGTATTTTTTAGTTCAAAAAATATAGGGGTCCACGAAATTTTTATTTAAAATCTTCATCCGATAATTTATATAATTTTACATTGGCTATGAAATGGCGGATTTAATTTTTTGCTTTGTTTCCAGTTTAACCGAAAGTGGCATAAGAATCTTTTTTTTTTCTTAAAATGTAATTTTTTACATTTTTGAATTTAGCCGAAAACTTTATTTTTGTTTTTTACTTTTCTTTTTCGTTTTCATTTTTATCTTATAAAAACGAGATACGCATAATTAACCTCCTTTTTACTTACTTAATCTTCAAAGTAAATCATAAATTTCGCATAAAAAAACAGCGGGAAAATACTCTACAAATAAAGTTTATATGGACAAAAAAAATTGGAGTTAGCTCTGTAACTGTCACTGATCAAATTTTTATTTTAATATTAGTTTTATATTTTTTTAAGCTTGAGTTAGTAAAAACGAGGTAAATTATATGTATTTCATTTTTACATGATAAAAATGAATACGAAAAAAAAAGTTAAAAAAAACAATCAGTTTTTTATAGAATTTTCGGCTGAATTTAGAAATGTCAAAAATACAGGGTGTTCCATTAAAAAAGACAAATTTATGCCACTTCCGGAGACACCAGAGTAAAAGAAAAAAATTAAATCCGTTATTTTATCATCCAAGTTTCGTTTTTATCGAATAAAACTCACCCTATATAAAATAAAAGATGGGTCAACAAAATTAAAAAATAAACTGTTCTTAAAATAAAAAAATAACATTTTTTTTAAATATTTTTTTTAATTCTAAACTTTTTTTTGTTTTTCACCTTTTTTCGGTAGGATATACGGTTCGCTTTTTATACTCTTAAGAATAGGGTTTATGTTCCCTTTTTTAGGACTCGATGCGGCACGTGTAAACGCTGATCTATCAACCTAAAATTAGGTATACATAAATTTTAGACAATTTGGAACTTTAGGATCGTCCCTAATAAACTATTTTTTAAGGACCACCCTATTGTGAATTGACCTTAGTGTGGTTTGTGGTTATAATCAGTACTCGGCGAATTTCCAGTACTCGCATAGGCTCCACGTCGACTCTATCGTTGACGCAAGGTTTTAAATATTTACATTTTTTTTATCTTGATTTTTTTTAATGATTCCATTTAAACGAGTAAGGTGGGAAAAAAGTTATCGATAAATAAAAATTAAAAACTTTCGTATTCTTAAAAGATAAAAATCGAATGTCGGTTTTTTCTTTGAAAAACACCGCTTCATATACATATGTATAGTTAATATGTATAGTCAATATTGTTGTGTGTAACATATTAGTCGTAAAATGTTTCGATTTAGTGACCTTTATAAAAAATTTCCCTCATAATTTGGCAAAATTATTCCGTAAGCCTATGTTTCTGTGTTTATTTTCAAAGTTGATGAGTCATAACTGAGTTTACGCCGACTGCTGGTTATAATCTTGATTCTGATGACCGCTAAAATAAGGAAAAATATATTTTGTTTGGAATATAAATAAAATCTTACAGTAATTTCTTGCTTCTTTTTATTTAGTACCTAACGTTAGGTTAGTATTTAAGTTCAATAATAGGTTATAACCTATTATTGAACTTAAATACTAATTAACAAATAAGGCTACTATTAATAAATATTACTACTTAACAAATAATATATTAAATTATATTATTATATACAGGGTGTCTCAATGAAGCCGACTCGGTCGATATATATTAAAGTATCCACTTTAGAGAAAAACATTAACGGGAAAAGTTGTATGGTTTTAAAAAAGGCACATTCTAATTTTTTTTTTTCAAATATACAGGATAGGCCTCCTAGGGTGGGTAACATCTTACTTAATTTTTTTAAATGGAATGGTATATTTTTTATTATGTCTTCTTACTTGTCATAAAAATACCTTTATTTTAATATGATATTATATGGGTCTATTGTTTATAGTTTTTGAGATAATTTTTTTTTTTTTTTGAGAAAAAATGCATTTTTAGTGATAAGATAAAACCTGCTTCAATTTCTTTACTTTTTGCCAAAAATTAATAAAATTTTTCAAAGCTTATCTTAAAAGGGTGTATCTAATTACTTTATGTACAAAAAATAAAATGTTTTATACAGGGCTTTCAAAATTAATACTCAAACTTTTGGACTTTCAAACATAAAAAACTCAATTTTTTTTTAAATGGAATGCTATCTTATTAATTATTAATTTTATTCTACATTTAATAAGCAAATAAAAGTATAGCATTTCATTTAAAAAAATTGAGTTTTTTATGTCCGAAAATTGAAAAGTTTGTAAATTAATTTTGAACGCCCCGTATAAAACATTTTATTTTTTGTACATAAAGTAATTAGATACACCCTTTTAAGCCTTGACGCTAATTTTTTGTAAACGGTGTACCACCAAGGACCCAAGCATTTTTGATTTCAAAAAAGCGCCTTTTTTAATACACCCTAATGTACAAAAACAAATCGTAAGGTTAAAAATATTGGAGCTTGTAAAGCAATATTGGAGCTTGTAAAGCAATAAAAACCAAATTATAAATATAATTTAAAAATTGTGAATTCAAGTCAGGTCTTCCGCAAAAAAAATATAATAAAAAGGCTATCACTAAATTCTTAAAAAAAACTGGATTCTTCAAAAAACAAACACTATCCATCCATGGTTAACGCTTGTGGTTTATTCCTACATCGCATATACAAAAATTCTAAGCTCCACATGCTTATAGTCAAAAATGTGACGCCATTCATTGCAATAATACATAACCGATAGCTCCCTGTGATATCTCGAATTAATCCTAAAAATAAAAAAATTGATAAACTGCTGCATCGAGCAAGTTCTATTTGCACCTGTGCACCTCATCAAAACACCTTAGATTATCTGTAACAGGGCATCGCAAAAACACACTTTTTTCTGATCTTTCCTATATGAAAAATTAGAAAAATAGTGTTTTTTTTTGCAATGTCCTGTTATAGATATACATATATGCCTATATGCACCCCTATAATTTTAACTATAGCCAAGCGCGCTCTCAACTTTACGCTTTAACCTTCGTAACGCAGGATACGTCCAAGTGAGAGGCACAATCGTCTGTAGTAATTGCGCCGGCTATATGTTGTTTTAATTGAAAATTTATGGTTACATACCCTTCAGGTTACTTGAATATTTTTTCACAGTGGATGGTATATTGGATTTTCTCAAATAACAAAAAAAAAGAAGATACAATTTTTTTTTTCAAAAAAAAATAATTGTTTTTTGGAAAACTTTTGTTTTATTTATTTATTTTATTTTTTTTAAGTATTTGGAAAAATGCAATAACCATTTACTGTGAATAGTATATACTAAAATTGCCCTTCTATGCAATATATAACATGCCACCCCTCCCCACAGAGTCAGCAGCCCTAAAAAGCAGCAGCAAATGTGTGACAACAGCAGCGGACCGAGTACAGCGTGGAAAAACTGACATAATGGAAGAGCGGAGTTCGAATTCCTCGATAAAACGTTGGTCTCGAGGTAAAGAAAAAATTCTCCATAAATCACTAGTATAGTACAAGTATTTTCAGGGGCAGGCAAAAAGGACCAAAAGGTCTAGTTGACCTCCTACCCCATACTACTACTACATACCGCTGAAAAAAAAATATCTACTACCTACTTGAAAAAAAAAAGGCCGTCAACTAAAAATTTGTCGCTCCCTAATTTCCCACCGTATGAAATTGTCTAGCTTTGCCTAATGGAAAATCCGCCCTGCAGGTACGAATAAGTTCCTTAAAAAAAAAGATCTTTTTGATTTATTTTCGCATATCTCAAATTACTAATATAATTAATTTTTTTTTGCATCACTGAAAATGCAGATGAGAATTTCACCATTTTAGGCGGTTTTTTCAGTGTAGAAAAGAAATGTTACCGTTTTTTATGGCAGATTCGTGTTTAACATCCCAAATTACATAAGAATAGGTGGGTCTCAATCCCAGCACAGACTACTTTTTTTTGTGGGTTTTTATAAGGGCCACAAAGAAAAAAAAAGTTGACTGTGCTGGGGTTGAGACCCACCTATTCTTATGTATTTTTGGATGCTGAACACGACTCTGTCATAAAAAGGCACTTCATGGGCTCATTTTTTTGCTACACTGAAATTTCAGTCTAGCGAAAACATGAACTCATGAAATGCACTTTTTTATGGCAGATTCGTGTTCAGCATCCTAAAATACATAAGAATAGGTGGGTCTCAACCCCAGTACAGACAACCTTTTTTGTGGGCCTTTGTTATAATTACATACCTAGTAAAGGTCCACCTATTAAAATAATTACACCATTCACCATCATCTGTATACCGGAAGCTGAAGCCAATCTTTCTAGAGGAACATAGCAAGGTATCACCAAAGACATGTAGACGCTCCTCACTCCCTTTGCTATGCCCAAGATCGCTGCAACCGTTATTAAAACGGAGTATCCTGTAAATATTACCAAGCCTAAAAATTAACACATAAATAGTAAATTTTAAGAGGTAAACCGGCGAGGAATACAGGTGTACAAACTGAAGGAAATATGGGAAGTAATTTCTCGAGAAAATCCAATTACCTAAATCTCATCTTTATCAAAGATTTTTTTAGGTAGGTTATCTTAAAGAAAATTCTACGGAAACCCTAAGGAATTCAGCGGTTCACCCCATCGGTAGGTAAAATTTGATTAAAAAATATCGATTTAAGTATAAAAAACGTACCAAATCTTGTGATGATAAGGGCCAGCAAAGTAATCATATATATAACTCTGGGCGATTGCCCTATGAGATCTCCAATGTAAGGTGCCAGAAATCGAAATATTATATCAGTGATTGCCACAACAGACATGAAGGTGGCTATCTGAGAAGTGGTCAGGTCTAAGTCATCTAAAATAAATGGCGTTAAAACTGAGAAGTTCATTTCAGCAAAAACCGCTAGGGACATTCCCATCATAATGTTGACCTATACATAAAAAATTAAAAGAAATAAATAGTATAAATTTTAGACAGTAAAGTAAAAAGTACTCTCTTATATCAAAAATAAAACTTATTTTGGAAATAGTCTGGTCAAATATATTGACTTGTTAATTTCGAAACCTCGTATCTAAAAAATCAATTGTACTAATTAGTTGATTAATCAACTCTGTAAATCATGACTGGTAACTAATACAAATTCGAATATAACGTAACTAATAAACTCGTTATAATAGTTAATTGGAGTTTAAATATGTTACCAGTCATCATGTACAGGGTTGATTAGTACAAGGAACCGAAAATTGTTTTTTTTTTTCAGATACGAGGTTTAGAAATTTACAATTCCATATCTCGGTTACATTATTTTGCAGGCAAAAAGTATTTTTGTTCCATTCGACAAATTATTTTAAAAAGATGCATTTTTCTCTGAAAATTTGAAGGCAAGCTTCCTTTCATCAATTTTAAATGTATTAAAAAGTTATATTCAATGTATTTTTCTATTTTTCCACTCTTATAAGCTCAATATCACACAAATTTGGCGTGTTCTTATAGGTCCATAAGAGGTCTGTACTTTTTTTTCTTTTGTGTTGGCAACAGACAAAAGCCTATCGCTTGACGTTTTTCGTGCAAATGTAAACGTCGCTTTTAGGTTTAATTTTCGTTTAAATTTTTGTGTTTAGGTTATTTTTTACCGTGTTAAAATTGTGGCTTGCTTACTTGCAGTGAAATAGAGAAGACGTGACTATAAAATATATCAAAATGTCGTTTGTTCTTAGAGTTTTAAACATGGCGAAAATTGTAATGCCGATCCAAAACAAAAATCCCTAAATCAGTTATAAATTTAAAAGTAAGTGTTTTAAAATTTTAGAGCAAAATAGAAAAAATTGTATAAAGTACTCGTTTCATAACACGTTTTTAGCGCACGAATACAAGTTTATTTTATACACTGAAAACTAAAATCGACTACCAAACTAGCATGATTTTAAAATTAACTATTCTTTTTTTCATTTTCATTTCAATTCTGCTGCGACTGGTCAAAAGCAACAACATAAACATTTTTTAGTGATTTAATCATTTTTTTTTCTTTCAGTGTAGCCTGATTTTTTTATAACAAACATTTCGGTATAAAAATAGATGGCCTCAAAAGAATACTGACAATTTTGAAAATTAATTTCAAAGTAAAACTACTTATAATACCTTTCTAGCCATTATACTGCAAAAAGTAAAAAGAATTATTAACTTACATAAATTCGATCTTGCAATAATTTTAAATCAAAAATTTCGTACAGTCTTTTCAAAATTTTCCTCCAAACAGGCTGTTTTTCTGTTTTTGCAATGCACATTTCATGATTATAAACTGGATCATATTTCATTTCTCGTGAAACTTGAGATGTTGATGATATTGTTCTATTTCTTCGTTTTATTTCGTCAAATAAATTTACTGAGCTATCCAGATTTACTGTTGAAGCGCTTTTCCACCATTGGGTTCTTGTGGGGGCAGGTTTTATTATCGTATTTTTTAGATTCACTGAAAAATATACCCATATAAATTTCAAAATAAATATGCTCTTCTACCCTATTGAAAATGACGGGTTTGTGCACCATTTATACCCGTCCAGACCCGTCATTTTCAACAGGGTACACATAGAGGAAAATGTTCTAATATAAAGCATTTGTTATACTTGTCCAAGGTACTTGTTCTAACTTTAAAAATACTTGACATTAACATATTTAACTAATTTAAAAAAAAATAATAATTTATTTCAAATTTAATTAGCACTTATTTTCAATAAATTAGTAAGTACAATTTTTCATTATTTTTAGTATTTTAAATATTTAGTGTAAATATCTACTTGTCATCTTTTATTTATTTTTTTTAACTCAATACAAGAAAGTACTTTTACTTGAATCAAGTATGAACCTCTTGGTCCAAGTAAGATACGTATATAATTTCATTTGGCTGATAACATCTATTGTAAATTAAATAAATATAACGTAGTTCTGCTGCCCAAAACTGGTGAAAATTAGCTAATTCTAACTAGTGAGAATATGTTCTATGATTAAGTACTTAACATGCTTGCAAGCAAATATACAAACTTAGGTCACTTGATCTAAATATTCCGTACTTATTTTTAGTAAACGTGAACATAATTTATTTTTTTGGAAATCGTTGTAGGTACAGTAAAGGAAAAATAATATTTTTTCAAATACGCACGATAATTGGCTATGTTTAAACGAGACGTAACTCCCTATTTATTAATCCCGTGTAAACGCCATTTTCTGAGGTATTTATTAATCGGTAGTTATAAATCTAACCCTTTTGAACAACAGGGTTAGAGTTAATTAACTCTAATATATTAATAATAGGGATTTAGCTGTAATAGAAGGGCGTAAAACAGTAAAGATTTATAAATACTGATATTTCCTAAAAAACAAATTACCCACACTTGAATAAAGCATCAAGTTTTCTAGATATAGTATTGTGTACACACAGAAAAATATTGTCTTAAATCGAGAATATGGTGATTTGTATATAATGAAGACAAAATATTGTTCTTTTACGCATACCATATTCTCATCCTTTTACATTTAAAGCACAATTTTGCGTTAAAGGAGAATATATTCTTTTCGTTATATCCAAATCACACATTCTTGATTTAATACAATATTTTTTTCTGTGTAGTTTTTTTTTTCGATGCTGCTACTTACGTTTAAGATCAGTGCATACTTACTAGTAGCCAGTGAGGAAACACTACATCCTAGAGTCACATCCTGCCCGTACATACTTGTACCTTCCTGTTCATAATTCAGTGATATTTGAGAATCATTGACTGATGGTAGTTTATCATTTCTATCAACTGAAACGGAAGCTAAAAACATAAAATTATTGGGTAGTCCATAAATCCATATCATTATTAAATACCCCAAAAAATAAACTTTTCTGATGTGCTTATTGATAGGGTCACTTGATCTGTTTTTGCTTTGTCTACTTTGTGTGTAAGTGCGTTTTGGTGGTTGGTTTGGACTTTTTATAGGCGAAAACTACTAGAAACTCAAAGGGCTAACCACCAAAACACTAGACAAAGCAACAACTGATCTACAACTTATTGAGTCTTTAAAATCTTTGTACAACTGCGATTTAAACGGTGTTTTACTTATAACATCCCTGGTGGAAAATAAGGTTAGAACGAATCGACCAAACCTTAAGTGAATGTGATTTGAATGTTAGATGTCTTACATTAGGGTCTAACGTTAGAATGACGTTTATCTAATGTTAGGGTTTTAACAAAACATTAGATAAACGTTATTCGAAAGTTAGGCCCTAACGTTAGAAATCGGGACATTTATACTTTAATAACACATTAGAAAAAACATTTTTTGAGACTTAAACTGCTACCTAGGGAAGGAAATTTGTTAATATTAAACCAAACCCTAAAGGATATTTCGGCATTCTTTGGTAACTTACATATTTATATTTTACTTAATATATAACTTTTATCGCATAATGCATTTTTGTAACTTTTTTAAAAAATGGATCTTTCCGGCTTAGGCTATTCATAAAAAAGGTTATCAAGGATTTCTCACACATACTTACCACTTCTCAATAAAGGCAAATATCTAATACTTCCTTTTTGAATCTCATCAACTTTCTCGTCTTCTTCGTCTTCATTTTCCTCCATTATAGTTCCGTTTAAGTTAGGTTCTTTTGCTTCTTCTGGGTTCTCAATTGGCACTCTCTTCATGTGCCATTTTACAGGCTGCAAAAGAGCTGCAGCTACAATGCTGTGGCCACAAATGGCGCCCAAAATTAATGTTACGCCAGAAATCGTTTGAGTTTTTATTAGTAAATCTATTACCTAAAAAATACGATAAATTCACACAAGCCGCAAAATGGTTGTATTGCCCCAGAATGGGGACAAAGGTTAGTTTCAATCATTATTAATATTTTTTTTTTTTGACATATATTAAATAAACTCCAACAGATAGGTAAAAAAATGCACTTTGCAAAAACATAAAAAATACACATCACTTTTTTAAATAAAACTAAATCTGACTAAAATTCCTCTTATAGTACAATGTAGTCAAGCATTCTTGGTTTAATAAATCCTTACAAAAGCAACAAAAAATATTACCTGGGGCATTATAATTGGACCCAGTCCAGATCCAGTTATCATTAAACCTACTGCTTTATTTCGTTTTTCTTTAAAATATGTATTTACTGCTAAACTATAAGATGCCGTACATAGACCAAGACCCATAGCTAAAAAAGTATGTTTGTTAAAAATAATCAGTTTTAAATAAGATGAACTTAAATCGTCGTAACTTGCATTGAGAAAATTAAAATTAATTTACTTGCAAGGACTTTTGATAAAAAAATTATTTAATAAAAATTTTGGAAAATTTTTAGTTTTCCAATGGTCCATTTGAAATGGATATTTTGTGTACATTAAAGTATAGAGGTACATAATCTATATACTAGTAGTAGTAGTAGTATTAAATTTTTGGATCGGCCAAAGCCGGACAACTAGGCCAGTTATCGCCTTTTTTGTCACACCAGGCAAGCTCAGCCATTTACTAATTTGAGTCCTCCTTAAACCTGACCGTCCTTTCAATAACGGTCAGGATATTCAGGCCTATTCACATGTACCATTGAGATTGAAATGTGTGGCAATATTGACGAAAATTGCAAGGTCATTTACGTCAACTGTATTAAAATTACATGGTATTGTAATTTTTGTCAATATTGAATAGATTTCAATGGTACACGTGAATAGGCCTGATTGGCCCAGGGAAAGTCTATTGGTTCCTCTTGGTTGAGTCTTTGAGTTTCAAAGACTTGAAACCTGATCCTGTCGTATCTCACACATTCAGCTAGGTTATGAAATAATGTTTCATCCTCTCCGCTCTCTGGAAATAGCGGACTCTCTAGAATCCGCATTATTGTCAGGTGCTTCCTTAGCTTGCAGTGGCCCGTGAGGACCTCTACAAGTTTTCTGAATGCAGTCCTTCATTTTCCCATGAACCAGTCGGTTTTCGATTTTCTTGGGCCAGCCAGAAAGGCCTTGGCTTGCCGGCAATTGTCTACTGTTCTCCATTGCTCCTTTAGAATGGAATAAGCCCAGTATTCATCGAGAGCAGTCTTTGCCTGCTTTCTAGTAGCACCAAGTTAAGGTTCCGGTCCCTTGCAGGCCGTCTTTGATCTGAGTCTTGCAAGTTCATCTGCCTACTCGTTTCCGGGAACTCCACTATGACCCGGCACCCATATCAGTTGAACCTTCTTGGTCCTTGCTAATTCTTCTAAGGCTTCTGCACACTATCTGACTAGGGATGACCTAGTGCTGGGATTACACAATGCCTTTAGAGCAGCTTGACTTTCCGAGCAAATGTATAAATCGTGCTCCCGGTACTGTTTTATTTCCCTGCAATTTTCCGCTTCGTGTATGGCATAGACCTCAGCTTGGAAGACAGTGGAAAAGCAGCCAAGTAAAAAACTCTTTTGCAAGTCCAGGTCCTCCATGAGGAGTCATGTCCTAGAGCTTTGGATGCCTTCCATATGCGAGCCGTCTGTATAGCACACCAAAACGTTTGGCGCTAAAGTCCTTTACTTTATTTGAAAATTAATTTTAAAAGTAGTGTACTAGTAGGTGGATTTCAAACATCAAAAGGCACACATTTAAATTTATATACTTGGCTTGGCATTTAATGGTAATTTAATTTAAAAAAATCAAATATATATTTTTTTAAACTTTTAAACAAGGGGTAAACTGCTAAAAAAATATACACCTCAATTCTTTCTAAGAGTTAATCCCTTTAGAATTTTATAAAAAAGGTATTACGTTTGATAAAGATGAGATTTTCTCGAACTTCCTTAGATTTTCTCAAGAGATTGCCTCCAAGATAGCCTTCAATTTGTAAACCTAAATTTCTCAGAAGTTTACGCCTTATTTTTAACTAAAGTGGGCGGATCCTCATTGTTTTTTTCAGTAAAACTTTTTAAATAATTCTTGTTTTGTATATTAATGCAGCAATTGCTAAGTTGCAGATTAATCTGAATTTAGATGGTGGTCTGTGGATTCACGCATCGATGAAGAATGAAGCTGGTCCACAAATTTACTCAATGCTATTTTCGCGTAACAATAAATATTTAGACCTTTTTAAAGTAGACTTGAGTATTTTAAAAAAGTTCTATATTTTTCATGCTACATTAGTGTAAAAATATTATTTATTTCGTGGAGCAGTGTAGAAAAGTATTAAACGTATCAGTTACTTACATGCTATGAGTCCATAAAGTATCATAAAATGAGTGAAAGTAGTAGCAAAAGAAGTTAACGTAACTCCAATCGTTAAACAAAAACCTCCAGCAAAGGATATTTTTCTGTAACCATAATAGTTTAATAAAGAACTGTTGATTAAACCGGTAATCATTCCAAAAGACTGATTCACGTTAATTATTAAAGATGCTTCGGTTGCTGTAAAACCAAGGCTTACGAATGTGTCTTTAAAGATCAAGCCAAAGGTTTGAATCATGGGAACCAGAACAAACTAAAACAGAGATAAACAAAAAGCTACCCAGAAAAAAATACTGCTACCAACAAAACAATACTTTAAGTTTAAAAATATTATTTATTAAAAAAAAAAAAAAATAAAAAATAAAAAAATAAAAATAGTTTTTACCTCATTTGGTACATAGATGTATAATGACAAACAAAAATGGACAAAAAAATATGGCCGAGATGTTAAAGTTACATTTTCCGAACGGGAGGTCGTATAAATTCGGTATGTAGTGTAGTATGGCCAAATAAAATCGACATAACCCAAAAACAAGAAGGCTGACCTGCCAAATTCACATTTGTTTTTTATTTTGTTGATTTTGGTTTGTCATTGAACACCTACATACCATATTTCAAGTTTCTACGACCTCCTGTTCAAAAAATGTAACTTAGGATCTCTCTAATTTTCTACGACCTCCCGTTCGAAAAATGTAATTTTGACAGGTCGGCCATCTTGTTTTTTGGTTTTGTCAATTTTTATTTATCATTATACCCCTACATACCGAATTTTAAGTTTCTACGACCTTTTGTATTTTCCCCATTTGTCCCCCTTGTCCCACCCCAATGTTTAACGAAAACAATCCCGAGCGAAAACTTTTGGTAACAAACCTGCATGCCTCCGGGAGGCATTGCCTCGCCCTACCTATCTTGAAATACGAAAAAGTCGTAAATTTCATTGGTTAAAAATATAAAAGTTGTAATTTTAGCACTAGTGGAAATGTTGTTTTTTCATTCATCCACTTTTTTGTGTAGGGAATAAAAGTTGTAATTTTAGCAGTACTGCTACTTAGTGGATCTTGAAAATGGAAAAAGTTTTAAATTTCATTGGGAAAAATATAAAAGTTGTAATTTTAGCAGTAATGGAAACGTTTTTTTTTTTAGACATCAACTTTTATAAGTTTTAATTTTGGTCTAAAAAAAGTTGTGATTTTCGACCTTCTCTCTAAATATTCTTCACTACGGCCCTGTAGTCAACATATTTTGGATTTAATAAATTATGAATATTATTTTGTAAAAGCATTAAATTATAATTAAATATTTGTAATTATATTTAAATATGTAAATTAACGTTTCATTTTGTGTTTCAAAGTTAAACTTTTTATATAGGTAAATTAATTTTGTAAAGGAAAATTTAATAAATATGTATTTCTAAAAAAATTAACAACCTTTAATTTTACTATTTTTTTTGTTATTATACTGTTCACAGCACGCAAACACAAAAAAGTAATTGTTGGTTAGACTAAAAAAAAACTATAATTAAAAAAAAACAGTTAATAGTATCTATATTAAAGTACTAGCAAGCGGCTCGTTTTCTAAACTTTATATAAATTTTTTACTCGTTTTCTAAACTTTTTACTCGTGAGATAAAAACTAGAAGAAGAACCTGAAACAAGCCTTAGTATAGTGGCTAGAAATCTTGATATGTCTAAGACCTCTGTTCAACGAATTCTAAAAGATTAAAAAATGGATTCCTTTCATTACACTCGCGTACAATGCTTGACACACGAGTCGAATTTTGCACATGGCTGTTGCAGAAACATCAAGGAAATGAAAACTTCGTAAAAAGCATTCTTTTTACGGATGACTCTGGGATTCAAAGAGACGTTAATTCAAGGAATTATCATGTTTGGACTTTTCGTTGCCTATTTTTTAATATGATTTATATTTATCACCTATAAAAATTATAATAATTTTTTATTATATACTTACATTACTTAATGCACCAGCAAATACTATAACCCAGCCATATCCACCGTCCGGTGGAACCAATTTTGTTTTTTTCACCATAATTGTATTTTTTAAAATAATATGTAGTAGATATCTACTTTTCTAGTAGTAAGTCAAAAAAATATACATATTATTGTAACTTACAACTTGTAAGTTAGTCAATCTATTGATATAACGAAAAATACTCGATGATACATAATATACACAGGTATATCTATAACAGATATAATTATCAGATATTTTTGATACAACTGCAGCGATGATGATTTAAGCGACCTTCGCGATTTGTAGTTTATTTTTTTTTATAATTATTTATTAGTTGTAAGTACCTGTAATATAGTTTATGATATTTAATATTTTCATATAATTACCCGCATATATATGATTTTCCAACTGATTAATCAAAAACTATGCGTTCATATGGAGATTTTTGCCAAACAATATTTAAATTTTTTACATTTTACTTTCTCCTAGCGCCCTATCACATAAAAAGTGGAAAAGTTTTACGTTAGTAACAAAATTATCTGTCAGAGCAGGGCCGTAACCAGAAAAAAATCTAGGGGGCTCAACCCCCAGGGTGATACGGAATGAGCGCCTTTGCCATTTTTTTAAATTTACTATATAGTCAGGTTAGAGTTACAAGGTTTTATTTGCACAAAACCACGTTTCGAGTAAATCGAAAAAGAAATATTTCACATTCTACTTTCCTTACACTAAATAAAGATAGGTTTGTTTGTTATCTATTTATATAAGCTTTTTTAGGTAAGTCTTATTCAGTTTTTATTAAAATATATTAAAATACGTATTTATTTTTTAAGTTAAATAATTATTTAGAAATCACATGGGACTTTAATTCTGTAAGTCAAAATGATATGATGTAAAATTTACGATTTCAATGCATCCCTTGATAAAACCTATTAATGCTTTTTAAAACATTTCGGCAGATCTATGCGAAATCCTTTGGTGCATACCAAATTACAAATTTCTAACTTTTCTGAAAGTTTATTTAATAAAAGCAACTAATTAAGGGGATTCGGGGGCTGGGGGTTATTTTTTTTTGTATATGCGGAATTCCCTATGTGTATGCCAAATTTGAAATTTCTAGATTTTCTGGAAGAGTATTAAAAAAACTAATTTGGGGGTTTAGGGGGCTGGGGGTAATTTTTTATAATTTTTTTGGGGTATATGCAGAATCCCCTATGTGTATGCAAAAGTTCAAATTTTTAGCTTGCCTGGAAATGCATTTAAAAAATATGCGCTAAATAGGGGGTTTTAGGAGGCCGGGGGGTAAATTTTTAGAAAAATTATGTAATTTTAGCAACAAATAACTTTTCTTTGTATTTATTAGCTAAAATAACTTTTAGTACCTAGTACCTATACACTTCAACTTCTTCTAATTTTCTTTGACCTTTTTCTTTCGAAATTTGGTCACCTCTTTATTTGTATTTATACTATATATATAAATGTGGTATTCTTGACTTCAGGTCACAGTAAAGTGTTCTGGAGTTACTCCATATATATATATATATATATATATATATATATATATATATATATATATATATATACTCTATATATTTGCGCATGAGCTAAGTCCAAACTTCTTCACGTGTTCGTTGCTTCCAAATAAAAATTTATCAGCATTATAAAATTTATATAATAATATTAATAATATTTATAATATAATCATTTATAATTAAAAAACATAAAATTCACTTCTTACTCCAATATAATCTTCACATGTTCGTCATTTTACTACACATCATCCATAAAATCACTATAAAATATATAAAATCGAATCCAGGGCATATCTAAGATAGCAAATAAATAAATAACTATACTAAAACACTTGATGCCAAAAATTAAACGCGATTAACGGATTACCAATTCTTGCCAAAAGTACATGATGCTCGTTTCACTGAAAAGCAACTCTGTACACTTCAACTTAGATTTTGTTTCCTCTTATAATCCCCTATAGGGGCTGTCCATATATTACGTAACGCAATTTTTTAAAAAAATTGACCCCCTCCCCCCGCTGTGTAACAAACTGTCACATTTACCAACACCCCCCCCCCCTGTGTAACGCGTAACAATATAAATATTTTGTTTCGCAATAAATTTAACTGTATTCTCCCTATTAATTCGTTTTTCTCGACAAAACAAACATGAACCTAAAATATAGTATAACATAACCTTAAAAAAATTTACACGAAAAAATCACTCAAACTTTAACAAAATATTCATAATCAATATCAAACGGGGAAAAAATACTAGGTACCTCTTTTTACACTGAGTGTCACATATAACACGTATATTGTTTATGCACAGGTACACAAAATAGTACACACACTGGTGTTCTGTGAGTACACATTTCACGCGAAAATGTATGATGATTCATCGGCAAGATCACGAAAAGAACAGGGCCGTAAGATTTTTTTTTAATATCAATGTCAACAGTTTTTTTACTGATTACAATATTATTTAAATATGCATAGTTTCGTCAATTTTTGTGTGAAAAAAGGAATTATGGGCCACTAAACAGTAATTTTATATGTTGAAATAAAAATACATCTGCCAAGCTTAGGAAATAAACATTAAATGTATTAAATTCCGTTACGTAACGTTTACCTAGACTCCCCCCCTCCCCCCTGTCACAAACTGTAACAATTTCTCTGCCCCCCCCTAGGCGCGTTACGTAATATATGGACAGCCCCTTATCGCCGTGCTGGCCTACTCTCGGATGAACTCGACATTAATCGTTCTGCGTTTAGGACGCCAGTCGCGAATTGTCATTTAGTTAACCAAGTTAACAGAGACTACAGACTTTCTGAAGTTAAGTAAAGGACCCTAGGGTGCACAAAAAGCACAAGAAAAAACAAAGTAGGTATACGATGAAAATAAAACAAATACGAGTAAGCAAACATGTTGCAAAATTTTAATATATTATTTATCTGACTTGTATTACCTACTATATTATTATTTTATTTGTTTAAAACTTGATTATATCGTCGGCTTACAAGTAAAAGGCACTAAGTCACTTTATTGCAAAAATGGGATTTTAATGGCACTGTAATTAATTTTTGATGAGCTATGTAATAGGTAAACCGAACTAAGTTCTAGGTGGACTGCCAAGGGAGTTACCCACTATAGGTACAAAACGCACCAATTTGATTTTGATTAAAATTTTATCTGGCAATAGGCACTAAGTCACTTAGTGCGTTTTACTTATAGATTATTTCAAATGTTTCTGCACTAAGCGATTTTCTAAAAAGAGTTAATTTATAAAAATATGATTGCTTGAATCATTTATATGATACAATATCGCGTTATTATATATTGTACTGACAAACACATTCAAATTTTGTTTGTTAAAGTTGATGGAATAGAGACAGAACAGAGAAACAGAACTTTACCTGTAAAATGCCAATGCTTTTTACGTGTACTTTCGATGTGTATGTACTAATTTAATTTTCATTTGCATTGGTTTTTTTATTATCAGATAATATTTCAAAACTAAATTTGAAGCCTTCACACTAAGTTCAAAGTCCCGGTGCATTTCGGAGGGGTGTTTTCCGAACTTGCGGCAAACTTTAGTTTGTCTTTATATTCTTATTATTTATGTAATAACCAACGATTTAAGAGCAAAATTAAAAAAAAATCTATCGGTTTTTTTAATTGAGATTTTTTTTATAAAAATCTGCACCTGTTTAATTATTTGTCTATATCTCGGCTAAAACTGTCTTAGTTCTGGCATAGTAAGCAGTTTCATATAATTAATACTAATTAATTATTATTATTAATTTTGGAAACGTTCTTTAAACAGTCAAAAAGTCCAAACCCTTTTTTTTTAAATCTAGTTTTTGAAAATTTATGTAAACATCTTGTTTTCTACTTTATAGTTATACATTACGTTTAATTAATAGACGGGTTTTAATTTTAAATAGTTGTTTTTTATATTATTTTATTGACTTAGTGCTCTTTACTTGTAAGCCGACGTCGTGGGCCTACAAGTAAAAGGCACTAAGTCCATGTCTTTTTTCAAATTTAGTCGAATTAAACTACTACAATTTTTCTTTATTTAGCTGCAAATGGGACATTATTATGTCCAAACATGTCATTGCAATTTGCGGTAGTTTTTTTCCAAAAACAATTATTACAAAAATTAAAAAACAACAATAAAAGTTAAATTTGTCAATATCTCAAAACAATGTTTTTGGACTTAGTGCTCTTTACTTGTAAGCCGACGATATGCTAACTCGTTATGGTAATATTTGTCTAATAAAAATTTACAGGTTTAATATAATCTTAAATATAATTTAAGAGATAAATATAAGTGTCTTCCAAAAATAAAAATAGTTTTTTTTTTTGTGAAACAACTATAACTATACCGGGTGTTTATCTTTTCAAAACTAAACAAGCTCCTTATTATCTTTGGATTGGTGGAGGATTGGTGTAGTGGAGTACAGCGTCGTACTTGTCGAGTTTACTACCCAAATAGCGTGAGTTCGATTCTCACCGGCGCCGATTTGCCTTTTTCAGTTAATTAATAACTGAAATTTGGCGAAGGCGTAAGTGAAGCGGACACTCCCTATAAATTGGTTCGAAAGACAATTAAAGCCGGTGGTTCCCTCTACTACTAGCCCACACAAGTCCTGGACTTAGAGGATGCTTAATTAAGTAGAATAGTACGAGGTTAAACAAAAATGTAATTATCTAGATAGTTATATAACTACAGGCTATGCAAAAAGTATTTTAAATGAGACATCAAGACCAACAAAAAAGTACAACAAATATGTTGAGATTTATAAAAAAAATCTCCTGCGGCTTAAAAAGTCTGATAATTACTTTTGTTCCAAAATCAGAGAATTAAAATTAAAATTTTACGAACTGGCATCTCGCTGGAATGTTTGGAACGCAAGGTCGCCTATAGAATACACACAAAATTTTACCTCTTCTCTTCCCCGCGCCTCACATTCCAGGTGCCAGTTAGTAAAATGTTAATATTACTAATAATGGTACCTACTTTTTATTTGTCCTAAAACCTACAATCCGAACTTCAAACGATTAAAAAGCACGTAATGGATTTCTGTAGGGGGAGATGCCCATAAATGGGACACTTTTGTTTTTTTTAACGGCTTCCAAAATTTTATTTTTAATGTTTTTTACGTAATTTTGCTTTACCATTTTGAAAATTTTGAAAATTTTCCATACCCTGAGGGGCGGGGAGTAGTTTTCGTATAAATTGGTAAATTGGGGTTTTGAGGTTGCTGCAAGTGAATCTGATAATAAAAAAAAATCTAACCCTACCTCCTAGTTTTTCGTGAAAATTGGTATATTGGGGTTTTTAAGGTTGCTCTGATAATAAAAAAATCTAACTCCACCCTCTGAGGGGCTTTTTTAAATTTAATTAAAAAATTGTGCCTTATAAAAAAAATATAATTTTTAATTTTTTCCAATTAAAAAAGTTCAATAATGGCTATATAAAATGTATTGTATTATCCAAGTAAAAATACGAAAAACAGTAACTTATTCCTTTATTTTCAAAAAAATATAATTTAAAATTTAAAAGCTACAAAAAAATGCATTAAAAAGTAGAAATTTCCCGATAAACTCTTCGCTTTTCCATTATGGTTTTATCATTTATTCTTTTAGTTGGGACCCTGTAATTAATAATAATACTGGATAAGTTTAAAAGTCTTAAAATCACCCCCCTCACATTTTAAACGAGTTGAAATATCAACTTCTAATTTGGTTTGGTTTTCGACTATTTTTTTTTTCGGTCCCATCACGAAATTTTGTTGGAAGTACCCTAAAAAAAATTCCCTCAAAATTTTAGCCCTTAATATTGATATTAAGTAGTGGACCAAGGCATGTAAAGATTTCCCATTGAAAATACACGTAAACTTTGATTTTTTTTCTTTAAATTTCTATAGCTTAGCGGCATTTTATGGCATCGCTTCGACCATAGACAGGTATTTCTCAAAATTGAATGCTCTACAAAAGTGCCCATTGCGACATAATCATAACTCGTACTGGTGAGGTAGTTTGGGCCACCAAACCCAATTTTTTCATAAAATTTACGTTTTTCTGCCGCTAAGCTGTAGAAATTTAAAGCAAAAAAATCAAAGTTTACGTGTATTTTCAATGGGAAATCTTTAGATGCCTTGGTCCACTACTTAATATTAATATTAAGGGCTAAAATTTTGAGGGATTTTTTTTTAGGGTACTCCAACAAAATTTCGAGATGGGACCGAAAAAAAAATAGTCGAAAAAAAAGCACCCTAATATGTACACGTAAATAAGAAAACTTTAAAAGTTTAATTTTGACATATATTTCTTATTTTTAGCTTTTAAAATGCGGATAGGGGGGAATTTTTAAGAGGGGCCCCGGGGTCGTGCGATACATTATTTTAAAGTAAATAAAATTTATACGATCATATATTTTTAGTTAAAAAAAAGGTATTGTCTCGGGTGTTGCGTTGCGTTTTATTTTTTAATTTTTATTCATATCATTTAAAATTAGTATTAATTACGTTTCTGGACCACGAAATTAATTAATTATTAAAAGTTGATGAAAATTTTGACAAAAAACACATTTTTAACCCTATTTTACCCTCAAAAATGTTTAAAAAATATTTATTTTAGGTTTACTTCGAGGGTTACTTAGATCATTTCGAGTTAATTTTAAGTAATCATGGCCCACCTAATAGTTTTTTTTATTTAATTTTTAGTTTTATCATATACTGGAAATTCAATAAAACCTGTAGTGACTCTCGCGAATGTGTGGTCTGCACGTATGCCATTTTCCCTGTGCTTTTTGGGTAAATTTGATCGATTTATTTATTTATTTAATTTATACTCTTTAGAGACTTATTATAATAAGGTGTATTAGGTATATCACGGAGTGTAGTCTTATACAAAACAAATCGTAGCATTTTGGACAAACATTTAACAAAATTTTGGAACTTTTATAATGTGGGGTGAAAAAGTGATTTTTTTTTTCATATTTTTTAATTAGAAAACAGTTTTTTGTCATTTTCTCATTAACTGTGATAGATATTTAACGTGCCATAAAAAAAATTTAAGACACCTTTTTTTTGGTAAAAGTTAAGTGTTAAGTTTTATACTTTGAATTTTGATAATATCTCACCGTTAATGATAAAATGACAAAAAACTGCTTTTTTTAAAAAAATTGAAAAAAAATCACTTTTTCACCCTACATTATAAAAGTTCCAAAATTTTGTCAAATGTCTGTCCAAAATGTAACGATTTGTTTTATATAAGACTGCAATCGATCAAATTTACCCAAAAAACACAGGGAAAATGGATTACGTGCAGACCTCCATTATAATTGATCTAGCAAGCGGGGGCATCGTTAGTCTGTGGAAATACCATAGAACTAAAGAGTTGAATACCTATAATTTCACGCACATATCATGGTTTGTCTGAATATCGTTGCCCCCTCTAGAATTTTGCTTTTGAAAAAAGGTTTTCTTTTATGCATTTATTAAGAAAAAAATAGGTACAAAACATTTAACCATTTTTTTTTCGGGAAGTTATAATGCACTAAGTGCATAGCACTTAAAAAAAAATCTGAGTATAGTTTGTTTGGTCAAACAGGGGCGGCTTGTCAATGCGGGCGCTCCCGCCAATGTTATAAATTTTAAGCTAATATTGAAAAGTACGAAAAAAAACTTATAGTTAATCAAATAATTTAAAATAGTTTATTCAGTGCGGTCCAAAAGTCACCCCCCCCCTTTTAACTTTTGAACGAGTTGAGATATCGACTTCAAATTTAATAAGACAACTTAAACTATCTTTTAGCATATATTTGATATTTTCAGCTCTTAAAATGTGGGAAGGGGGGCATGGGGGGACATTTTTTTAAATGGAAAGGGGGTTCGTGTGATACATCATTTTAAAGCTTATACAATTCTCTATTTAAACTAACATTTTTAAATTTTTAAAAAATGTTTTTTAAGGTTTTGATTTTTCAATTTTTTGTGCTAAAACATTCGATTTTTTAAGTTTTTTTTTTATAAATTCTTATTTATGTCAACTAAAATTAGTTTAAAAGTATAATTAACATTTTTAAAAAATTATTTGTTTTTTTTTAGAGGAATTTTGACATTAATACCCATTTTCAACCCCATTTTAAACCCAAAAAACTTTTTTTTTTAATTTAAAAATATGAAGTTAAATGGGGAATTTTATAAGCTTTAAAATGATGTATTACACGACCCCCCTTTCCATTTAAAAAAATGTGCCCCAATGCCCACATTTTAAGAGCTGAAAGTATTAAATATATGCTAAAAGATAGTTTAAGTTGTCTTATTTAAAAGTTCCAAATTTGAAGTCGATATCTCAACTGGTTCAAAAGTTAAGAGGGGGGGGGGACTTTTGGACCGCTCTGTATATACGATAATAGCCGTCTTTTTAGATTTCATTTAGGAAGAAATTCAAGTTTCCAATTAGGTACTTTTTGGCCAAGGCGCAAAAATAGGGTTCCTGACAAAACTCTTCTCCTAGATTTCCGTAAAATAAATGTCTGTCTGTCCGGGACACGACAATTCGAGAACGCTTTGAGCTTAAATTTGGACTATAGGTTCCCTAAAGGTAGGCTGGAATTGTTTTTGGAAAAAATTGGGGTGGGGTTAAGGGAGTAAAATAGAGTTAAAACAATATTTTTTAAATCCAAATTAAAAAAATATATATAGGGTTTTTTTGATATTTTTTATAATACATTCTCCTGTATACAAAAAAAGAACATTCAAACAAAAAAGAACACGTACTTTTTCATGTATACAGGGAAAAGTATTCTTTTGTTAACAGCAGTTTTTTAAAATTATTTTTAATATTTTTGGTGTTTGTCTGTTTATTTTTTATAAAAAAATGATGGGTACAGTACTACAATAAGACAATTGTTTTGGTTAACAGTTTTTTTTAACAATGTGGGCTCTTTACTAATATTATGAAGTAGGTACTACTACTAAGGATCCAGAAAAATTAAGGCATTTAATTTTTTAACAAATTTTAATTACTTAAATAAATATACTACAATTAAAAAAACCTAAAACTTATTTAACATTATCAAGCGGTTCATACCCGTCTTTTTCAATTTTATCCTTAAACTGCTGGTAGCTCCTTTTCCTGTCGAAATGCTTCACCCATTGTGCGGGACACGTATTCTCGTACATTTTCCGAAACTCGGTGCACGCACTATCCGGAGTTTTACCCGGAGTTTCGTCCAGACACTTCCAGTATTTATCCCGAGCGGCCCAGCACACTGCGCGTTCATCTTTCGAGGGAAAGGACATAACTGAAATCAAACATAACTAAGACATAACTGAAATTAAACTGAAATAAAACAAAGTTGACAAATTTTATTAATACATTTATGATATAAAGACTACAGGGGATAAATGATCAAAGTCGCATTTTCCAAAAATCAGTTTTTAGTGGCAATGAATAAAGCACATCAGTCTCCGACATTAAATTTATTTATTTAGGTAGCAAACGTTAATAAATTTTACAATTGGTTTACATTGTATGTACCGTGCGATTGTAAAGTGCCGAACAGTTTGAAAAGAAAATACTCTTCGTTTGAAGCCACGCCTCTGAGAGTTGTAGGGCCAGTTAAACGCACACAGCTTTCTTGCATTTTACTCATCGCTAATGCCAGTTTTGCATTTCAAAGTGTTCAGCACTTTATAATCGCACGGTATAACAGTAATTATCACAAATCGTTTTTAACATACATAAAAAGAAGTTTCTTAAAATTATTAAAATTAACACATGATTTGGGGAGGATTGGTGTATTGGACTACCGCGTCGTACTTGACGAGTTTACTAAACAAATAGTGTGAGTTCGATTCTCACCACCGCCGATTTTCCTTTTTCAGTTAATTATTAATTGAAATTTGGCGAAGGCGTAAGTGAAGCGAGCACTCCCTATAAATTGGTTCGAAAGTCAATTAAAGCCGGTGTCCCTCTACTACTAGCCCACACAAGTCCTGGGCTTAGGGGATGCTTAATTAAGTAGAATAGTACGAGGTTAAACAAAAATGTAAATGTAAAATTTTAGTTCCTGAGGTAGATTATTAAATTTTATAAGACCATTAATAAACAAAGACTGGTTTATGTAACTACGAACAGAAGTGCTAACAAAAAAGTCGTTTCTACTTCTTGTATTGAAATTGTATACATCACTAACGAAAACAAGTCTCTCTGGGAGGTATGCTGGTAGCACGTTATTTTTCATTTTAAAAATAAATTCAAAAGTTTTAAATGCAATTTTTTGTTTTACAGATAACATTTCTAAAAGATCTAACATATAAAGTATTGGTGTAAATCTACTACATTTAATAATAATACGCATAGCTTTATTTTGTAACTTATTTATTTCAGTTTGATTTAAATTCGTGAAAGCGAAATGCAAAAAGTTCACTTGTGTTGTGAGCCTTTTAAAAAATGATCGTAGTCGAATTTCTCGCATTCAGAGAGTTTTATTTGGGGAAGACTGCTAGAAGTCGCTCCAAGACCGTTGCTCGACTGATGCGTGAATTAATTTTAAAGTCTTCTGATTAGTGAAATAAAGTTATTTTGATTTATAATAATACTAGGGATACTATAAATTATGCATTAAATACAAAATATTATTTTTTGTTGGACCTTTCGTTTCCTAAAAATGTTTTGTTTCGTGACTTAAATATTTTTTTCCCTGTAGTCTTGTATGTAAATAGAGGCAAGGTTTTGTTATACTGTAGATTGGACTAACCATAACCATTTTTTGTTTTGACAAAAAAGATTAAATAAATTTTATTACACGACCTCGACGAACTATTACAAAAATTACATTTATCCAAAATCTTCTTAGAAATATTTGTTTTTAGCACTATTTTAAACTCTTCTTCCCCTTTCAAGCCCCCTTTTTCAGCTTTACAATTTTTTTAAATAAATGTCTTCAAAGAAAAAATATGTCGAGAGCTATAAATTAACTTACTTATGGGGTATGGGTATTTACTAATTGGTGAAAAAATCTAAAAGGGTACTCCTCAAAACTTAAATCTTCAAAAGTGGGAAAGTAACTACTTTTGTATAATTTTTTTTGATATTGATTCTTTTAAAGGGAGGAAATTAATAATTAAATTATAATTTAAGAACGCTTTAAGATAAAGCCATAAGCAGAAACCAGTAATTTTGCGATCTTATTCATTATTTGTATCGACAGGTAAAACAAAAAAAAAGGATTTTACAAATGAGGCCGAATTGCAGTAAAAATGATATAATGAATTTTAAAAATAGATTTTCTGGGGTAAAAATAAACATATAATTTATTAAAAGTTTTTATTTATTACTTAAATTCTAAAAATAATGTTTGATGACGTTCTTATTAATATTTTCTGGCAAATTATTAACACTTATTATACTATTCACAGCGCCTGCGCTAGAATAGTATTATACGGTAGTTTCGAATAACACAAAATCGCCAAAAAACGTCCTAGACAAAAAAATTCTTGGATACAAATGTGTTTCATGAAAAAATAAGAAACTTAAAATGTCCGTCTGATGTCACGTTTTTTGTAAACACGATAACTCAAGAACGAATAATCCGATCGACTGCAAATTTTAAGGAAAAATCAAGTTCTATAAGGGGAAGATCTCTATTGTTTTTCAAAGTAATCCCCCCAAAAACAAAAAAGTAATGGGGGGTTAAACTTTAAAAAAATTAAAAAAACTATCAATTAAAAAAAAAATCATTTTTTTTCCTTTTTTGCAAAAAGATAATTAAAAAAAAATTGAAAAATTTTAAAAAGTTTTTTGATTTTTTTTTTGAATAAAAAAAAATCCATTTTCGTAAAAAGAAAATTAAAAAAAAATGAAATTTTTTGAAAATATTTGGGAAAATTCAATATACCATTTACTGTGAAGAGTATATAATGGAATGAGTAGCATTACATATCTTTACGGCTTGTTTTACTTAAACGGATGCCAATTTGTTTAAATTAATTACCCAAGTATTGAGAATTGGCATATAATAAATTTGAATAGCTTCTATTTTTAAGTTTCAATCATAATCTTTTTATATTATAAAAAGATTTTTATTTAGTATTTGATCGTTCTTTTTTTCACATAGGTACAGTGCGATTTTAAAGTGCCGAACAGTTTTTAAAGAAGATACTCTTCGTTTGAAGCCAAGCCTCTGTTAGAGTTGTGCGCGACAAGCCCATGTGATATAACAGCTCGGTGGCCAGTAAAACGCACACAGCTTTCTTGCATTTTACTCATCGCTAATGCCAGTTTTGCATTAAAAAGTGTTCGGAACTTTATAATCGCACGGTATATTTTTACTGTAAATATATGGGATAATTTTTAACAGTGCATAATTGTTTTTTGGAAGAATTATTATATCAAAAGTATTTTGCTTGGAAATTTTTTGAGTACATAAAACGCAAGACAGCAATTTCCTTAAAACAAAATGTTTTTTGATATGCCAGAACAGAATTAACTAATTGTTTAAATTGCAAGGATTAATAGAATATTTCATAAAAATCTAACAAGGCAAAAACAGTAAACATATAATAGTTAGGATAATTTTCGAAGAGATAAGTGTTTGATTGATCAAGATTTAAAATTTAAAATAATCTGATTGTACAGTTGGATCCGAAAAAAAACAAGATTAAAAATTTAGTTGCGTAAATTCAATAATTACAATACAACCAAAGCCGTTGTCATGTTGACAATATTTGTCAAAATTACTTAAAATAATTATAAAGTAATTAGAAATGCGTTAAGAAATGTTAAGAAATCTCAAACTATTAGTATATTGGAAGCAGGATGTAAGGAAGTTATTGTGGCTAGTGATCTCTATAGAGACCTTTAATTGTGGCAAGGTTATTTAGTGTTTCGGAGAGTTGCGTTAAGATCATAGAAAAAATAATAATGGTTAAGATTGAAGAAAAAATAGATGGGGGAGGAGAGGGCGTGCAGACTCGGAAAGAAAGAAGATATCAAATGAAATACAGGATGAAAATTTACTTAATTATTTGAGAGAATACCATTTACAAGAAGCGGTGCATGCTATAAATAATACAAATTTTCCTGTGTCAAAAACCATCGCCCGTCGCCGCATCGATAGTTAAAAGATTAAAAAAACGAAAAAAAAAAACCCTCCGGAAAAACCTTTTTTTAAACGAAAATCATAATTTTCATAAATTATATGTTTGGTTAGTAGAGTTCAAGTTTTTATTTTTTCATAAGATTTACTAAATATTGTGTTTTAATTTTCGATTTGATTAAATATTCTAAATGTTTTTTCAGTTTATTATTTATTATTATTATTTTTTTAATATTCAACATTATTCGCATGCATTTTCTGTAATAAACTTTGAAAAAACTGACAATTAATTGTCAAATTAATCTAACCTATTTCTTAAAATCTTACTTAAACTATAAAATAATTAGTAAAATTGACATTTTAGCATATTTAAATCTTGCGTTTTTTGTGGGTCCAACTGTACAGTAGTATATATTTAGGAAATAGTCAATAAAAAAGCAAATACCCATATCACTGCATACTGTAGACTGTATTTTTGCAAAATTATTAATATCCTTTACTAAAATCAATAACAGCAGGTAGTTCTTGCTTATTAATATATTTATTATAATTATCCCGGAAGTGTTCAGCAATATCTTTTGCTCTACTTGTTCCAGACACATGAGGCGTAATTATGACATTTTCAATTTTCCAAAGAGGGCTTTGTTCTGGCAAAGGCTCCTTTTGAAAAACATCCAAAATTGCACCTCCAAGCCATTTATTTTTTATTGCTTCCAACAACGAATTTTCTGTTACTATATTTCCTCTACCAATATTAATAAAAATTGTACTTTTTTCTTTACAATTTTCCAAAATATTATCATCCAATAAACCAGTTGTTTCGTTAGTATTTGGCATTACATTTATTAAATAATCACATGATTTTAATAACTCTGGAAGATTATTTTTTGTAAAATATTTCGATATGTAGTTGTATTTTTTTAGATCTATTGAAGGCTTTCGACCGTATCCGTAAATAGTCCCGCCCAAAACGTGTACATTCTGCGATATCCTTAAGCCTATATTTCCTAGGCCTAGGACACCAATAGTAAGATCCTTTATAGCTCTATAGTCATTTATTTTATTATTTTTCGACCAATTTAGATTTTTTTGATTTTCCCTAACTTTGAAAATATCTCTTTCAAAGTTTACGATGTGTGTTATTACATATTCACTCATCAAAAAACCAAAACTATCCCCTGTAAATCTGGTGATGATACAATTTGGAGGACTGGGTTTTAAATGGTCATAAAGCGCATTGGTTCCAGCCCATGTGCCTTGAATCCATCTGGCTTTGGTCGTGTATAGATAAGGTCCGATTAAGTCAAAATCAGCTATAATTATTTCTGATTTGTTCAGCACATCATCTGCATTTTGTGTATCAATATGTTTAAAAGTTAATGAGGGTACCATCAATTGTAATGCTTTTACTAAGTTCGGAATTACACTTACAACTGGTACTGTAACAGATGCCATTTTGGAATAAATGGTAGGCAACTTTCTGTTTAGAAGAAACAAGGCTTTACCTAAAAATATTAAATAGAAAATTTTAATTTTATAAATGTATAAAATATTTGACAAATTAAATAAAAAAAACGAAGGTGGTAATAAATTATGAAAATATACATTAACAAAATTTATATTATACTGCTTTATTTCAAATTGTGTTTGATCTAGCTGTTTCAATCTTTTTATTAACTTAAAGTAAATTATGAAGAGAAAAAATTGTTAAAATTAGAATTACACAGGCACACAAAAAATGTCAAGAACTTTTTAGGAGACTAAATCCCTCATTTTTGAGTATGAAAATAAAGTCATATGGTCTCCGAAAAACTTCTTGACCTTTTTTCCCCCACATGTAGCCAAAAAAAAGGTCAAGAATTGTTTTGGAGACCATTGTATTCCTATTATTTTGAGGCGCTGAACCCGAACTTGAGGTCAGACGAAGTTACGCGAATCCGACCCGAATTGATATGATCTTCGCCTTTTATCACAATTTCGCAAATGAGTCACTGGGATGTATTTCAGACACAGGATAAAAAGTATATCAGTTTTTAGGGCACCCATTTTAGTTTGTACATATTTTGGAATATAAAAGGATATAAAAATTAAAGAATTTTAAATCATTATATTATTTATTTATGATAGTTTATATTATAAAAAATAAAAATATGGCACACTTTTCTTTAATATCCTTTACTAAAATCGATGGTTGCGGGTAGTTCCAGCTTACTTATGTATTTTTTATAATTATTCGCAAAAAGTTCTGCAATGTCCTTTGGTCTGCCAATTCCACATACATGAGGGGTAATTACCACATTATCAGTTTTCCAAAGTGGGCTTTCTTCTGGCAAAGGCTCCTTTTGAAAAACATCAAGGATTGCTCCACCTAGCCATTTATTATCTAAAGCTTCTACTAACGATTCTTCTGTTATAATATTTCCTCTTCCTATATTTATAAAAATTGTACTTTTTTCTTTGCAATTTTCCAAAATATTTCCATCTAACAAACCCGTTGTTTCATTTGTACTAGGCATCACATTTATTACATAATCGCTAGATTTCAATAAATCTGAAAGGGTATTTTGAGTGAAATATTTTGAAACGTAGTTGTATTTTTTTAGATCTATTGAAGGCTTTCGACCATATCCGTAAATAGTAGCGCCCAGAACGTGTAAGTTTTGTGCTATTTTTGAACCTATTGTTCCTAGACCTAAAACGCCAATTTTAAGGTCCTTTATCGCCCTATGCTCCCGAATTTTACCATCCAACGACCAAATTTTATTTTTCTGATTTTTCCTAACTTTGAAGAAATCTCTTTCAAAGTTTACTATATGTGTTATTATATATTCGCTCATTAAATAACCAAAACTGTCCCCTGTAAATCTAGTAATTGTTACATTTGGGGGCTTGGATTTTAGATAACCATGAAGAGCATTTGTTCCGGCCATAGTACCCTGAATCCATTTTGCATTGGTATCATATAAATAAGGTCCGATTAACTGAAAATCGGCTATAATTATTTCCGAATTTTTAAAAACATCGTTTGTGTTTGGATTTTCTATGAGCTTGAATGTGAGCAGTGGAAGCATTAACTGTAGAGTTTTTACCAGTTTTGGAGTTGAACTTAGTACTGAGATTACCCCAGATGCCATTTTGGTGAGAAGGGAACTACTGGTAAACCAAAACGACGATATTTCTGAAAATATAAAACAAGTCTTATAATACATTATGAAATAATACATTATGAAATTAAAAAAAAAAAGAAATATTTATTTATTCCCTCGAACTTATTATACAGGGTTATTCAGAAATAAGTTCGAGAAATTTAAGAGGTGATTCTACATTAAAAAATATGAACAAAAATTCCTATAAAAGTTGGTCCGGAAATGAGCCCTAAGGGAGCTAAGGCCCTTCGAATATGGACATACTGAATGGGGAACAAAAAAAGCACCAATAAACTTTTAATGCTGCAGGGCGATTCTTCATTTAAAACTAAGCAAAAAAGTATTCTTCACCAAAACATCTAAATTTAATATTAAAGGAGTAATAGTCTTTTAAAAAGTAATATTTTAAGTGGCACAAAATGTTACTTCCTCTTAATTGCATTTTTTTTGAAAACGGTTGTCCTACAGTATTACACTATATGAGATTTTTGATGTATTTTTGATCAAGGAAGCTATATTTTTTACCAAAAATACAAAAAAATATACATAAAAAAGTTTGTGGCAAAAATGTGTTAAGCCTCACATATTTTGTCCGTCTAGGCATGCCTCTGGATAAATTAAAAAAAACACATAAACTTTTTATTGCCCTCATTAATACTAGTATACATGCAACAGCTCGTCGCTCTAGCTTAAAGGGTACAAAAGTTATTAATTAAAAACAATATTTTTATTGCAATTTTAAAGAGCCGTAGGTCCCTTAAAACATATTTTCGGACAAACCTTTACAGGAACTTTTTTTCATATTTTTTAACGTAGAATCACCTCTTAAATTTCTCGAACTTTTAAAAAATGTTAGCAAATCTATACAGGGTCGTGTCGTGATGTTTTTTAGGTGAGACAATATCAAAATTTAAAGGCTTTGAAAGTGCCCCCCTCGAGTGGTCAGTTGATGATCAAAAAAAAAAAGGTTTAACCACATCAATTAGCACTGATTAGCCCTTATTTATGTCCTCAAGTTTGAATATAGTTGTAAAAAATGTCCTATAATCTTTAGAAGTTTAGCTTTACGCCCCACCACAAGGCACCTAGGTGCTCAATCTATCTCAGAATTTAAAAACATTTAATTTTTAGGAAAACTCTATAAAAGATACATATCTCATTTTTTTATGTGGTATTAGAAATAAATTAAATTGGGTTTTGCTCAGAATGGTGATCTAGGATAAATAGGGAAGAACCCTGACTTTTTCAAAATTTTTCATCAACGAACGGCCTTGTTGTGACACTTAAAAATCAAAATTTTGTTTTTATCCCAACTTTAGGGTGCCAGAAATAGCACTTTCAACTTTTTCGTCCGGGTCAAATTTGTTTTGGTAACATTTGTATCTTGACTTAAAAGCCAAATATTTGATTCTTTATACAGGGTGTTCGAAAAAAAAATTATTTTTTAAATAATTACACGATTTTTCTACATTTTTTTACACTTTTTATTTCTCTAGGACTCACGGCGGACAAAAAAAATATTTTTTATTGCAAAAAAGGGTTTTAGGGTAGTAAAGAAATAACCTTTACCTTTTTTTAGAATTCATTCTAGAAGGTAATCCCTTTAAATTTCTTCGAGATTTCTTTACGTCGAAAAATCTTGAAAATTGCGTAAAAAAAGGTTCCACGTTTGGTAAAGATAAGTTTTCTTTGAGAGATTACCTCCAACTTGTAGACCTTAATTCCTCAGCGGTTTACCCCTCGTTATATATATTTTAGTATATAATACCGAGGTCAAAAATTTAAACATATGGTGTTTAACCTTAGTTCTTAATTTATAATTACACGTATAAGCAATATTGCTCGAATATCTTTTAATTTACCATTGTGTACCACTGTAATGCATCTATATTAAATATTAAAAAAATTTACTTAAAAAGTAACTTTTAACTTACCTTTTCTTTCCAAATTAAAATCCTTTCCAATAACTAGGTGTAAATAAATCCACGTGTTAACTTATTTCGAAACTGATTTAAATTTTAATTAAATGCTGTTATGTTCCTGCCCACTTACTACAATACAAGAACTACTTACCAAGCTACGCAGAAGGGTAGGATATTTCCCACCTTGATACACGGTGTATTTGAAATAGGGTCCAAAACGCATATAAATCCAAAACGCAATATAAATCAATTTTGAGCAAAAAAAAATGTCAGTCTATTGTTCGGTCGTTCTGTCTTGTGGACATGATAACTTAAGAACGCTTTAAGCTAGAGACTTTAAGTTTGACATACAGAAATGTTTTTGTTAAACATTAGGGTAGGCAAATGAGGAAAATACAATATTTTTACATAAAAAATTAAAAATTGCTATATGTATACGGGTGAGTTTTAATCCATGTACACCCCCTAAAATAGGATATATTGTTTTTAGCCGGATCAAAGAAATTTTGTTGTAGCTTATATTTCTTAACAAAAAAATATTTTTTTGAACTTCCGGTTTCGCCGAAAACTAAGACAATTTTATTTTTTAAATGACAACCCTTGTATATTTTTGCATATTTGAATTCAAAAAACAATCTAACATCTAAAAAAAGCCATTTAATTATTTTTTATTAAAAAAAAAGCCTAATTCGAAAAAAGTGAAAGCGAGAGAAAAAAAGTAGGCCATTATGTAGCCCTTACAATAGCGCACCAAAAAGTTAAAACACGCTTTAAAAAATTTAGTACAACGTAAAAATACCAAATTTTGGTTTTTACATAAAATTTGTATTTTTTCCACATTTAGCAAATTAATTAGATTTTATTTATAAAAAAATAATTCTTCTTTGTTAATAAAAAAAAATAAATAAAAAAAAATTTAAATTATTTTTTTAATTTTTTTTCTGGATCTAAAAATGCAAAAATATACAGGGGGTGTCATTTAAAAAAATATATTAAACTTAGTTTCCGGCAAAACCAGAACTGCGAAAAAATAATTTTGTACGCCATTTTGTAGCCCTTAAGAAAAAAAAATTGCTTTGATCGGACTGAAAACAATCTCATTTTATGGGGTGTCCATGGGTTAAAACTCACCCGGTATACATATAGCAATTTTTAATTTTTTATGTAAAAATATTGTATTTTCCCATAGGTTCTTGAGGTTGCTGAAATGGAGCTCTCTACAACTAGAATTATGAAACAAAATACGTCTACCCTATATCTATCTCATTTGTGCTACACTTTCTAGCCAACCAAATAAATACTGTATTTGTTTTTCATACAACAAATACAGTATTTATTTGGTTGGCCGGAAAGTGTAGCACTGAGCGGCACGAACGAACATAGCTAATGTGAATCTGTAGAATAAGATAATTCTACTAAAATTTAGATGGCGCCAGTAATTTCTTTAATAAAAATAATATAGTTACACTTTTCGCCCGGCCAAGTAAATATTGTATTTGTTCAACAAAGAACAAATACAGAATTTGTTTGGTTGGGTGGAAGTGGGAGTGTATGTATGTCTTCTATCCTTTTTGGGTAGAACTTTTGTCCCTGTTTAATCTAACGGGAGAAATCGCCATTGAATCTGAAAATATTTTTAAATGTTTTCATTATATGTCAAAATTGGTATATACGAATATATCGGGTATATATGTGTTGACGAAATCAAATCTAATAATAAAAATTTTCTAACTGATCATTTTTAAGTTTGCAGCATTTTCGTAAAAATTGCTATATAGGGTTTTTTTTTAAGTCGCCTAAATTGAATATTAGAATCAAAAATTCTAACCCCCTGAGGAGGTACTTTTCTTAAAAATTGGCTTATTGGGGTTTGAGGTTGCTAAAACTGAATCTTAGAATATTTTTTTCCTAAATCCACCCCTTGAGATGTGGGTGGTAATTTTTGAGAAAATTGGTATATTGGGGTTTTTGATGTTGCTGAAAGCGAATCTGATAATGTATTTTTTCTCCTGTACCCAAACAATGAACTAAAAATTAATCAGTCCTAAGAAAATTTTGTGCAAAAATAGGTTAAAGGATTTTTTTATATTTTTTATTTTAAAATTCATTTAACCTATTTTTATACAAAATTCTTTAAAGAACTATTATTTTAAGATCAGTATTTGGGATCAGAAACAAAATGGGAAAGGAAGTTGCAAATGTTTTAACCAATTTTGGTTTAAATCGGTGACCAAAAATTTTTCGGCCCAGCCTAATATTAATAAAATAGGATTTTAACTCCTTGGTAGTGGGAAAAACGTAATGCGCTACTCGTAGGTAAGTTTTTTTCTGTCTTCGGTCGTGTTTATGGACCTCAGCTCCGCTTCGGTTCACGAAATACGACATCACATAGAAAAATTCACTTACCTCTACCAGAAGCGCAAATAACTATTTTTTTTCTTTTTAAAAAGTCCAAACGATTTTTTATTAATTAAAAAAAAAAACAACTTTCTATTTATATAGTTTAATTCGAATAAAGCGTTTCGCTTTAGAAATCTTTGGAGTTTAGTAACTCATTTGCTAGAGCGTGGTGCAGGGCGTAGATCATATCAGTTCGGGTACGATTTACATAATTTCGGTCCAATTCGTCTAAGGGCCACTTGCACCAAATTTTGGTCTGGGATTATCTCAGCTAAACCGAGTTTAACTTAAAAATGCTGCGTTCTGATTGGTCGGCCGTCAATTTAATCCAAGTTTAAAGTTAAACCATTATTGGTGCAAGTGGCCCTAAGGGATCTCAGCAGCATAGCATATAGACTATAGTCACTTAATTCTATCACCTATTTAAGTTATGTGCATATAGTTAGTATGAGTCACTGCACGTTTTATTGAAAGTTAACTATAGTTAGGTATAACTTTTCTAAATTTCTATAAAACACAATTTAAAATAAAGCATTTAAATTATATCTAAGAACATTTTTAGGTAAAGCGTTGATTAATCTTTTACACCATTTATTTCGTATAATAGTATATTCATTCTGAATATTATTCACTGAAGTTTTTAATAAAAATCAAAAATAAAATAAATTATTAAAATTTTAAATTCCCGCGGAAATCAATAAATCAAGTGTTGCCAACTACTGTCAATAAAAATTTTCTGTAGTAAATTTAGGTTATATTTGGTATTTACTTTATTATTCAAAAAATAGTGGAATTTTTTCGTTTATTATTATTCTGAAAATTAAAAGTGATGTTTCTCTTACCAACGAAGAAAATTTGAAGAAATTTCTGCTTTTCTGTGACTAGAAATTGCTGCACAAAGTTTGACAAGTGGTGCTTTTTGACAAACTAACCTAAAATATATTTTGACTTTTCTATCAAAATCATTTGGATAAAATGTCTGATAAACTTATTTAAAAAGACAGTTTGTTATTATTTCGTAATTAAAAATAGTTTAATATTTAATTATGAACAGTGCGAAAATAAAAAATAAATCAAAGAAGGGCCCCACAAATATTTCTCAAGAAAATATGATTGAAGTCTCAAATGAGTTAATTTTAAAGGATTTAAACCAAAAAGAACACATAAACGGAGTTAACGGATACACATCCACCGAAAAATTTAGTAATAAAAATAAAAACAAAGACACATGCCAAAATTTTATAGAAACTGAAGAAAGAAACACATTAAATTTAGAATTAGTTAAATCACCACTAGGTAATTGTGAAGCTAACACAACAATTCAAGATTCAACTAGTAGTGTAGGTAATAAAAAAAATTCTAAAAAGAAAAAGAATAAATTAAAAGCTAACAAAGAGGCTACTGAAAACTCGACAACTGATAACCCAAATATAGTTCAAAATATTGTTAAAGAAACTGATATAGAATTAATTAAGAATGAACTACCTTCTTGTAGCATTAATGACAACACAGAAACTCAAGAGTATAGTAATACTGATAGTTTAAAAGATGATAGCACAGATATAGAAAATTTTGCACATTTACAAATAGATGAAAAAACCGAAAGTCAACTGGAGGATAAGATTTTAAGTGAAGTGGAGGAAAAAATCGAAAGTTTAGTTCAGAAGCCTGTGGATTTAATTCAATATGAATCTGAACTACAGATGCCAATGATAATGAAAATTATTCAAAAAGATCTATCAGAACCTTATTCAATTTATACATATAGGTACTTCATACATAACTGGCCAAAATTATGTTTTCTGGTAAGATATTGACTTGACCTAACCTTAGATTAATGTGATTCAAATGTTAAATGCCTAACATTAGGGTCTAATGTTAATCTAAATAATACCTAATGTTAGATAAACATTATTTTAATGTTTGGGGGTCATTTTGGAGTGTTATGCCCATATTAATGCTATAGGAAAATAGAGTTACAGGGAGGGGTGGGGGTCCAAAATGATCAAAATTTGCGTTACATAATACTTGAATGTTCCCTTTTTTATAATGTATTGTGGGAGAAAAATCAAAATAAGCTAAAAAAATCTGTCAGTCTGTCGGCATCCATGATAACTTAAGAAAGCTTTGAGCTAGCGACTTGAAATTTGGTATGCAGATGTATTTTTATATTATCTTGGATAAGTTCGTATTTAAGCAAAATCGGTTGGGTGGCAGAGGGTTAAATTTTTGTTTTTGCCTTAACTTTTTTATTATTCACAATAGGACAAAAATGTTAAAACCACCTAAAAGGTGAATAAAAATTACAAAAAAAAATTATCACCATTTTTTCAATGACCTCTCTGCCCCAAAAAATGTAAAAAATTGTTTCTGTACATAATTTTATTATTTACAATAAAAGTTTCAAAACCATCTAAAAGGTTAAAAAAATGCACAAAAACTTTATTACAATTTTTTCCATGTTGTCCTCATAATATAAAATAATATTTACAGCGATATCCATAAAAAATAAAATCAGAAACACTATCATATTAATAAACAATTTAATTTTTTATGAGAATACTCTCGCTCATTTAAGACATATATTTTTTTATTTTTGGCTTGTATTTTATTTTTGTAAAACTTATGGAAAGTTGGCCATAGTAACAAGATTGCCCAATGATTCTATTGTACATTCATGGACAATCTTGGATGATAATAATTAATTACACAGGCCAACAAGGATTTTGTGATCGGTTGTTTTTTTTTCTGGCTTATCTAAGACCCACTGAATGCCAAACAAGCATTTTTTTGTTTTCTTCACGTTAATTTTTTTCAGCTATAAGCCATGCCAAAAATTTCATTGAAGTGTAGAATTTTTAATTTATGGACATTGGTCTACATCAACATAATCAAAAGAAGCTATTTGACACATTTTTAGAAAGATAGAAACAAAACTTTTTATAAAAAAATAAACTACTCTTTTAGGCAATGAGTGAAGGCCAATGTGTTGGGGCAATAGTCTGCAAACTGGACATCCACAGGAAAGTGATAAAACGAGGCTACATCGCCATGTTAGCGGTGGACAAAGAGTTCCGTAAACAGCACATTGGATCCAAATTGGTACAACTGGCCATTGAAGAAATGGTCAACGGTGAAGCTGATGAGGTGGTTCTAGAAACGGAAGTGACTAACATACCCGCCCTTAAATTATACGAAAAACTAGGGTTTGTAAGAGATAAAAGGCTGTTTAGATATTATCTAAATGGTGTGGATGCTTTGAGACTAAAACTGTGGCTTAGATGAGAATTGGTTATAAAGTATTCAGTGTAGTTCAGTTTCTAGGTGACAAAATAACTTGAGCTAAAAAAAATACCTATATATGGTGATTTGGAAACAATATTTAGTGCAACTTCAAAATAACTCATTTTTTTTCAAAACTTATTTATTTAGAGTAAATTACCTGCTGCGATAATTTAATTTAAAAAAAAAGAAAAGTTTTAAGATTTCAAAAATATTGTTTTGTTCTTAATTGTTTTTCTTGAAAACGCATTGATAGATTTTTTTTTCCAATTTAGTCTTAAAATTATCGTAGTGCTTCAAATAAGTTTTGAAGTCGCACTAAATGTTCTTTTCAAACCACAGTGTATTTTTTTAATAACCCTTTTTTATTAATTTAATACGCAGACATATTTTATCTTAAAGTATTATTTAGAAATAGATATGGCCAACACTTCAAAATAAAATTGTTATGATAGGGTTCTGTTTAAAAAATGCCCCCAGCTAGGGGTCTCATTGTTTTTAAAATAAAAAATACTTCTTTCTTCTTCTTTTAAAATACAGGGATAAAAAAAAAACTTAGAGGTCTCATTACTTTAATGACTTAGACTATATTATAGTGTGATAATCATACCACTACACATAATTTGAATAATTACCCAAATAGCAAAAGGAGGTTTATAATCCCCTGATAAACTTAATATTTTTTATGATTTACGCAGGAAAAAAAACAAAAGTGAGTTTTTATTACTAAAGTACCTAGTATAATACTTTTATTTCAAAAAATATCAAGGTGTCCTTGAATATTACCAGATTTTTTTTAGCTCAAAAATTTTGAGTCAAATACTCATGAACTGAACTAAACACTCAAGATATCTTGAATAAACCATATTGTGTTTAATTTGTTACAGTTTTGTTTAATTTTATTATTGTTATGAATATCACAGTTTATATTGATAAACGATTTTTGTTTTTTTCTTATCATTTAAATAATTAAATTATTTAAGGATTATTGTACTAATTATTGATTTTTGAGTAGGTTTATTTTTAGAAAATTAATAAAATTTATATAATTTTAGCAGAACTTTTTAATCTAAATATAAATCTGGCTCACATGGTGACGAGTATTTTTTAATATGGACACCAGAAAAATGTTGAACAATCTACAAGATTGAGAAAAAAAACCTGGTATAATTTAAGTCAAATTATTTGACCCTGAAAATTGATGATTTACCCGGAAAATGTACAAGCTTGTTAACTATTCATGAATTAGATCTGTGAAAATCACACGAAAATGTTGAGGGGTAAACTTACAAACAGTGGCAGTTATATTTTGGGAAAGACGGTTTAAAATTAAATGACACTGTAGATAGCTATATAATTTTAACCTTGCTTACCTGCTTGCCAAGTACATGGAATATTTGGTCGAATGACAAAAAATGAAAGTCAACCAAAGCAAGTGCACACTTAATACCCAGCAAAACATTACCGACGGGCCATCAATCCGTGTGATGGCCCAATGATGGCCCGTCGGTAAAGTTTTGCTGCGTAGTCGTTTCCCAAGCAACAAAGTAAAAAATATATACCAATTCAAAATATTTTTACCAATATTTGGTAAAAAAATGGTCTTTTATATCAAATATTTATCCTTCAAAGTTAAATTAACCTTAGAGTAGCAAAATTGATAAAAAAACGACTAATATACTGATTTTATGTCATTAAACACTGTTATACTATTAGGTTTAAAAAGGTAAATAATTTGGTAAGATTGCCCAAAAAAATATACCAATTGTTGTCTGTATTTACTTTATTTACTTTCAGGTATATTTCTAGGTAAAATTGTGGATTAAAACTCTTATTTTTTTACCAGATATAAACTATGAGAAAGATAGTTTTTCAGGAATAAATTGAGGTAAAATGGTGGTAATTTATACAAAATTATTTATTTTCAAGTAAAATTGGTAGAATAATTGACTATATAGTAAAAAAATAAATATCGCCATTTTTTTGCAACAGTTGATTTGTTAAATGTCTTTATTTTTATATTAGGATTTAAATTTGTGCTTATACTAAGAAAATAACACGCCTTTTTTGAAACTTTTTAGTTATATTTTACAATAAATTCGTCCATCGCACAAAAATTTTGTGCTCACAGTTCACCACAAAGCAATAGTCACTTATGTATTACATTTACTTAGCCATTTTGCAAAATTAATTTGACGCCATCAAACACAACATATTCTTCATAAACACAGGAACTAAATTATAATTAATTATAATAATATAATAATACGATAGATGGCTACCGTATACTTTCGTAATTTTTTAATTACCAACATAATAAAAATAAATTTTAAATAAACTATTTTACCTGTTTTGCGGTTTGGCCGGAGTGCCTAGAGCAAAGGCCATAAAATAAAATTGGAATTGCGGTAAATTCTACGTAGAATAGTGGAAATAACTGCACTATTTTACTTTAAAGAATAATTGTCTTCAGGTAAAATCGTCCAACTTACTAATATTTTACTCATAATTTACTCTGAAAAAGTGCTCCACTTTGGTAAAATATTCGAATATTTTACGTGAAATAACACCTAATCAAGGCAGTAGATTATTTTATTATTCCATCAATCTATTTTCTAATCATCGTACAGAGTGATATTGGTATACTGACAGTTTCGGGCTGCTGGCCCTCTTCAGTACCAAGAGTCAACTCTGCACGCTGATTAAGAAAACGTTTTTAGACTTTACTCGCAAAAGGAATATAGCCATTAGATTGATGTAGACTTGTGCGCCATCTATTTCTAGATGTAGACAACTACTCATACCTCTTCTTATCTGGAGACTTTGAATGGTAGCAAGTTGAAGACTTGTGTGTCTCAAGTCTCAAAGTCTCCAGATAAGGAGAGGTATGAGTAATTGTCTACATCTAGAAATAGATGGCGCACAAGTCTACATCAATCTAATGGCTATATTCCTTTTGCGAGTAAAGTCTAAAAACGTTTTCTTAATCAGCGTGCAGAGTTGACTCTTGGTACTGAAGAGGGCCAGCAGCCCGAAACTGTCAGTCTACCAATATCACTCTGTACGATGATTAGAAAATAGATTGATGGAATAATAAATTAATATTTTTATAATTTTGTTTAAAATTAAAAATTTCTGTCCTTACAGTAGATTATTCTTGAAAGTTAAAAAAGAAAACGATTCGTTTGGACTTTTTACCAATTTTGCTGCTTTGGTTTATCATGTGGGTACATGCTGTACCTTTAATATGCTTGACCGAATATTTGTCGTACTTGGCGAGTGGTGTGGGACTGGCTATAAACTAGTGTTTCAAAATTGTAAAGTTCAAATAAATTTAGTTTGAAAATGAAATCATCAATTTTTAATATATTTCAATGTAAAGTTATTTAACATTACAGTATATTCAACTTCAATATACAGGAGAAGTAAATAAAATAATCGCACACGGCAGCTGGCGCGTGGTTTCATTGGTTAGAACACTCGAATGTTGCGAGAGTAGGGATGTAGAAAATAAACAGTGAGTACTTGCGAAGAAGCGTGCAATGGACCGTTATATAGAATTATTTTGTTTTGAGTCCTACCCTGTCACTAAATCCGTTGTTCTCACGTGCGTTTGTTTACGCTCACTGCATTTTGAAGTTAAATATACTATAGTACCTACAAGTCGTATTTTCCAATATACAGCTGATAAACTAGAAAAGATATTCAATAACATTGTTAATTTATTTAATTATTACGTAACTATAGTATTTCGCGTGTATATTTTGCTTTTGTATGTAAATTTTGTAAATATCTTTGAATTAGTGTGAATAGAGATACGTTAAACAAAACATTTTTTTTTCATTTAAGTATATTTAATATATAATTTAAAATAGGGTATACCCTTTGTTAAATTCCTAAACAACAACTGCCACCCGGGATTCGAAGCGTCAGTTTTTGTGAAAATCTATGAAAAGTGTGGATAAAACGTTTTACTTCAATTAAAACCTTCTGCTTTCTTTTAAACATATTGCCGAAATTGCAGATTGCTAAAAACAGCCCCCCCCCCCCCAGGATTAGAAGTATGAACTTTATTTGTGTAAATAAAATAATATAGAAATAATTAATTACCTATTTATTTATTTTTAAATGCTTCTGCTTTCCGTTTAACAGATTTAACTAGTAAACTAAGTTCAGGATCTTTACTATCTTTCTTTAATTTCTTACTACTTTTCTCTGTAACACCATCGTCATTTCTTCTTTTCAGTTTTTCATTGATCAGGGTATCCATGGCTTTTGTTTTCTTAAAATGAGGATCAGTGGGATCAATGTTATAATGATGACTTGTAAATATCGCAGAGAACCGATTATCACTAACATTAATTGAAAAATCATCTTCAACGTTTTCTTTTGGTAGTTTTTTATTTTTCTTCTTTTTGCTTTTAGTTTCGGTTTCTTGTTCTTGGATTTTCTTCAAACTAAAATGTTTTTTATCATCAGCATCTTCATTAAGCAATAATAACTCAAGTTCTGCATTTTTGGACTCTTGATCTGAAGAGATTTCTTCATTTTTGGCTTTTTTGTTAGTTTTTTTCTTTTTAAATTCAGGGTTGTTAAATTCCTCTGCAAAATAAGGATCATTCATATCAATATCTGATGGTACATCAGAGTTATCACTATTTTCTTCATTCTCATTATCTTCACTTTGTTTTGTCTTGCGATTTTCACGTTTTTCTTTACGTTTTTCCTTCCGCTTGTCCAAATATTTTTGGAATGGTGTTTTTTCTTCATTTTCAGCCATTTTCTTTTTCACCATCTTCTCTGTCTTGCCTTTTAGGTCTATACCCCAAGTTATTTCCATTTCTACATCTTTATTCTTTTTGTTTTCTTCTTTTTCTTCAATATCAAGTAACAATGCTTTATATTTATCTAAAGCATTACCTCCTTCTTCATTGTCGGATTCTTTCTCTTCTTCATTTTCACTTTCTTCCTCACTACTTGAAGCTAAATAATTTTGAAGATCAGTATCAGTTACATCATCAATTTTCCCACTTTTTAGTTTTTCCGCCATTTCCAATCGCTCAGGTTTAGTCTCATCCCAAGTTAAATCAACTTTGGCTTGCTGTAGAGCTGTTGTAGTAAAGAAACGAGGCTGATATTTATTTGATTCCGGTATTTTATCACATGACTCTTTAGGTTCATCTTCAAAAGTCATGTCATCTGGAATGAAACGAAGATCTATTTTTGTAGCACTTGATTCATACTCCATACCATCACATTCTGTGTACACTTTATTAGCAGAATTAGGGGAATCAAATGTTACAACAGCATAATAGTATTTAAGCCTGTTTAGTTGATACTGCCTGAGTTTTTCCATATGGTATTTTTCTCCTTCTTCATCATCTTCAGTTATTTCAACATCTTTTTGTTTAACTAGTTCCATAGGTCCTTTAATATCTTCTTCTGCCATTCTTTTTTTACCAAACTCAGAGGGGTAAATGTTAACAGATGTTATAACTCCTCCTGGAGGTAAAAATGAGTTAAATAAAACCATTAAATCTGTGGCTCGTATTCTATCCCAGTCCATATTACAGGCTGCTAATCGATTTGTGACTTCTTCAGTTGAATCTGCATCATTATCAAGCTCACCCCATTTGTGGTCGATATCATCATCTTCTAGGATTTCTTCTTCAGATTCTTCATCATCTGATGAACTTTCAGAGTATAATGTTGACTCTCCTCTGGCATAGTCTACATTTAAGTTTTTTAGCTTGTTTTTAACATCTTTTGGTAAAGATTTATCAATTTTATCTTTAACGAGTAAGTTATTACTGTCTTTATCTTCTTCTGAATCACTTTTTGGGGCCTTCACGAACTCTCCACTCTCATTTGGGTCATCTTCGGAATCTGATTCACCTGAATCTGACTCTCCTGAATCTGAACTTAACTCGTAATATCTCTTTAAATCTTCCGATGAAGTTTGATTAACTGGTCTACCTCTTTTATCTGTAGTATATTTAACTTTAAAGTTTTTATCTTTAAACATAGACTGAAAACGTTTGTCTATTTTCACCTTTCTCTCACTTTTGGGGATCCTTCTGAACTTAGGATCGGTTGCAATATGTTGAAACCTTTTATCTTCCATTTTAAATTACTTTTAATTTAATTAATTAATAACAAACACAAAAATAAAGTAGATTTTTGGAAATCTACGGAATTTTGAGAAAACCGTTCGACAGTTACTTAACCTCACTTTTTACACTCGTGGAATTTTTGACATTGCGTCATAATGTTTTGACAGGTACATTTTTTATGTATAAAAATTGCATCAAAAAATGTATTTTAAAATCACGTATTTATAGATTTTTGGTGGGTGTTTAATCTGTGATAGTTTAAGTTGATATTTAATACTTTCTTATCTTCTAGGTATGATATTTATGTAAATTTTAGCTTAAAATTAAAAAATCTGCATTAATTCCTCCCAATTAACAAAAATAACATTAAAATGTCTAGAAGTCAAGATTTATTGGGGATTTTACGAGCTTTAAGGTTAATATCTGAGGCAGGGATCAAAACACAGGAACAAAATTGTAAACTAATATGGCAAAATTCAAGCTTTCGGCAATTTGTAGAGGAGTGCCTAAAAAATAATCAACTAAAAAAAGTACCTAACATAGAAATAAGAGCAATATCAGATTCGGTTTTTGATACAGTTGACAGAGTTTATACTGTTGCTGAGAGCCTAAAAACATATGCTACGTTAGAAAAAAATAATGGTAAGTTTTAAAATTTATTATATTTTATCTTCAGAAAAAGTAGGTTTAGCCAGTAAGTCAAGGCATTTAATATTTGATCATTGCATATTGCAAAGTCTTGGGAATACATGCAGGGCTGTCAAGAAAAAATCTGGGCCCAGGGAAACTATGGCCCACTATAAAATGTAAAATAATAGAATTCCATTATATTTAGACCCCTCTTAACACCCCGGGTCCAGGGGAAATCCCCCTTCCTCTCCACAGCCCTAGATAGATGAGCTCAGGGCTGTAGCTGTGGGGGGGACTTACCCCCATCTATCTTGAAATAAAAAATCTGCATACTTCATGGATTCAAAATACAAAAATTGCATATTTTACAAAAGGGTGGGAACCTTTTTTTCATTTTGTCCAAAAACAAAATCAGAAAAAAGTTACATAGAAAAAAGCGAGGGGTTTATTTATTGAAAAAAAGTGTACAAGGATTGTGAGGATCAAAGGATTGTGAAAGATTGTCAAAGATGGTCAAAAAGATTGTGAAAGATTGTATAAAATTTTGATGAAGATTTTTAAAGATTGTGGAAAGATTTCAGATGAATGTGGCAGATTGTAGATGATTGTGGAGGATTCTGGAGGATTGTAGAATAAGGAATTATCAAGGATTGTAAAAGATTGTTGGATAGGTGTACAAGGATTGTCAAATAAATAAACCCCTCGGAAAAAAGTTAAGGACAAAAAACTGATAAGCCCCCCCTGTTTTGCACACCCCTGGTTAAAGTAAGTAGAGGAAAATAACATACAAGATGAGCCTTATTAAGATTAGTTCTCATGCAAAACCTCATTGCTATAACTAAAAGGGTTCCTAAGTTATTAAATAAAAACCGAAAATTTTAGCCACTTTCATAGGGTCTTAGCTCTCTTACGACGCATTTTTAGACATATGTTTATAGGTACTTTTTGTCATGTTTTATGATGTAGAATCACCCTATTTCAAATACACTGTGGATACTGGGTGTCAGAATTACCTTCGTATCTGTATGAGCCATTGTTTTTTGTTATCGACTAATGTAAACATTTTTAAATTAAATGTAAATCAGTGTTTTGTATACATTTACAGTACATTTTTTTTTTGTATATGACATTATCCAATACTTTTATAAAGTCTATGGAAATAAAGATTATTATTATTATTATTAAAACTCCTAGGACAGAGCGTTTTTTAAGGAAATGATTTAATATAGAAAAACTGTGTTTTTGCAAACAATTAGCTGATATAATAAGGTACTCTTATTCCAAGATTATCCATATTTAAAAAAAAAGTTATAGCAAATAAACCTGGACTTTCTACCTCAAAAACAAAATAAAGAGTAAAGACTTTTTTTTGATTAAATTAAGGGTAATTATGTCTAAATTCAATGTAAAAAAAATCATTTTGATATCTTTGATATCATTTTGATATTTTTCAATATCACATATCGAGTGATTTGTCTACCGTGAAACACCTTGTATGTACAGGGTGTCTCAACGAAGCCGACTCGGTCAATATTTAGTAAAGTATCCACTTTAAAAAAAAACTTTAACGGGAAAAGTTGTATTGTTTTAAAAAGGCACATTCTAAAAATATTTTGAAATATACAGGATGTTCCTCCTAGGTTGGGTAACATCTGACTTAATTTTTTTTAATGGAATGGTATATTTTTTATTATGTCATCTTACTTGTCAGAAAAATTTTAATATCATATTATACAGGTCTATTTTTTGTAGTTTTTGAGATAAAACCTGCTTCAATTTCTTTACTTTTTGTAAAAAATTAATAAAAAATTGCAAGCTTATCTTTAAAGGGTGTATCTAATTACTAAGTACAAAAAATTAAATGTTTTATAGAGGGCGTTCCATATTCTGCCGTGCCAAGCTGAAAGGTCCTATTTACATAGGCTTAACATACAGATAGGACATTTCAGCTTTTGGACTGAACTAAGCAAAAAAGTATTCTTCACCAAAATACCTAAATTTAATATTAAAAAAGTAATAGCCTTTTAAAAAGTAACGTTTTTGGTGGCACAAAACTTTCTATTAATTGCATTTTTTTGAAAACGTTTGTTCCTACAGTGTTACCTCGAGTGTTACACTTTTTATGTATTTTTACTCAACTATATTTTTTACAAAAAGTCCAAAAAAAAGTACACATAAAAAAGTTTGGGAAAAAAATGTGTTAAGGCTTATACATTTTTCCGTCTAGGGACGCCTCTGGATAAATTCAAAAAATAAATTAACATAAACTTATTGCCCTTATTAATACTAGTATACATGCAAAAGCTCGTCGCTCTAGCTTAAAGGGTACCAGAGTTATTAATTAAAAACCTTATTTTTATTACAATTAAAGGCACGTAACTCCCTTAAGGCTCATTTGCGGACCAACCTCCATAGGAATTTTTTTTTTATATTTTTGGATGCATAATCACCTGTTAAATTTTGGCATGGCAGTTACTGATCACCCTGTATGTACCTATATCTTTTATTTTTAAAATGAATCTTTTGTAAATAAATTATTATTATTTGTATGATCACTAACTGCGATGCCAAAATTTAAGAGGTGATTCTACATCCAAAAATATGAAAAAAAGTTTCTATAAAGGTTGGTCCGGAAATGAGCCCTACGGCCCTTCGAAGATGACATGTTGAATTGGGAACAAAAAAAATCATAAATAAAACTTTAATGCTGTAGGGTGATTCTTCATTTAAAACTGAGCAAAAAAGTATTCTTCACTAAAACACCTAAATTTAATATTAAAGGAGTAATAGCCTTTTAAAAAGTAACGTTTTTGGTGGCAAAAATGTTACTTTCTCTTAATTGCATTTTTTTGAAAACGGTTGCTCCTACAGTGTTACACTATATGACATTTTTTATGTATTTTTACTCAAGGAATCTATATTTTTTACAAAAAGTCCAAAAAAAGTACACATAAAAAAGTTTGGGGCAAAAATGTGTTAAGTCTTACACTTTTTTCCGACTAGGGACGCCTCTGGATAAATTAAAAAAAATAAATTAACATAAACTTATTACCTTTATTAATACTAGTATACATGCAAAAGCTCGTCGCTCTAGCTTAAAGGGTACCAGAGTTATTAATTAAAAACCATATTTTTATTACAATTTTAAAGGGCTGTAGGCTCATTTGCGGACCAATATCTTTTATTTTTAAAATGAACCTTTCGTAAATAAATTATTATTATTTGTATGATTTGAAATGAAATATGTATGCGTTAAAACCATGACTAATAGCCAGTTTTTTGCGTTCTACCATATATGGAAAAATCGAGTAGGAGTTTAAACATTGAATATATTTTTTAGGTCAACATAAACATAATACCACCGAAAGTCAGTCAAATTTAAAAGAAAGTGATCACATTAATGCCGCAAATATAAATAATTACAGTGCTTTAAATGTTACTAAGAATTTTGAGGTTGAATTAACTCAAAAAGATTTGGAGTTATTGAGAAAATTGGATATGGAACACAGAGCTAAGTTGATTAAGGAAAAAGATAGGGAGGAAGAGAATGGTGCGCCTAAAGTTACTGCCGTACCAAACCCAAAATCAAAACAAAAGGTTAGTTAAAAAAAATAATAGTAAATTATAGGGTAAAGCGGGGCAAGTTTTCTTTCGGGGCTAGTGTGCAGATAAATACTAATTAAAACTTACAGTATCAACTAATAAATACAACAAAATAATACTTCCTTTTGTTTTTTTTTACAAAAAATATCAAATAAAAAATAGACAAAATATTATTGCAATTTAAACAAAAGGTTTAAAACAGTAAAAGCCTATGGTCAAATTTTGAAATATTTATGCAAAGCGTTCTCAAGTTATCGTGGTCACAGATTTTCTGGACAGATAGCGTAAATCATGTTTTCTTTTTGTATAAAACAAACTGTTTCTGTTAACTGAGGGCAAAGTAAAAAGCTAGTTAAAAAGGTTAGTCATTATAAAGAAGTAAAGTCATCTTGGTTATCAATGTAAACATTTATAAAGTGGGGGTAATTTGACTTTTGGGGCGTGTGTCTTTTAATTCTAAATTCACAACTTAATTAATAACCCAAAATATGATTTATGGAGAATATGTCATTTTACAAAAATATTAGAAATTTCATTTAAAATGGTGTCTCACGTTTGAAATTTTATGTTCTGCGAGTCGATATTAATTTTTTTTAGTGGAAAATGTTGTTTAACAGGTTTTCCATATTTTTTTAGTTATCTGACAATGCCAAACAAAGAAAAGTCCCATCTTCAAGGATAGGTAGGATGGTATCGTTTGGTACTTTGGCTGCTGGTCTCGGTATTGGAACCGCTGCAGAGTACACAAAAAGGGCGTTTGGATTATCCGATTCGGATAAGAACGATCCGACCATGCTATTTATGAACAAGGCCAATTTGGAGAGGATTGTAGATACTCTTTGTAAAGTTAGAGGTAATTTTGAGAAATTTTAAATAAACTTTGATCAAACATACATACTGGGTGTCACAGTTCATATGTACACCCCCTTAAACTCTCTATTTATAAAGAAAAAGTTTTGAAATTTGGTACATGGATTTTTTACTACTCAAGAAATCTCGACTTTGACTGGACTTAATTAAAGATGTCATGGCAGACCTAGTTAAAAACTTAAAACAAAATTAAGATTAAATTTTACATTTGAAATGTCACATTAATAATATGTGGTATCAAATTTTTTAGAAAATTGTGCAGATTCCAAAAATGTAACACATTTAGAGGTCACACTAAAAAAAAGAAAGTTGACAGCACTTTCGGTAAAACCGGAAGTATCAAAATGTTGTTTTGTATATCAAAAGTTGATATATGTACAAAATTTCAAAATTTTATCATTATAAATACAGAAATCTAGGGGTGTGTACATATTATCTGTGACACCCGGTATATGTCATGTGAATATATGCTCCCTCCCAGTGGGAGGTTCCCGCTTTGTTTCGTTCATTAACAGTGAGTGGGACAGAGCACGCGGTAAAATATTTCACCGCAACTTTAGCATTTATTTTTAACAGGAGCTGCTCTAAAACTAGGACAAATCATGAGTATACAGGACGACTCGATAATTCATCCAGATTTAGCAAAAGCCCTGGAACGAGTAAGGAAATCGGCGGATTTTATGCCGAACTGGCAAGTGGAACAAGTTATGTCGTCAGAATTAGGCATGAATTGGAAAGACCTCTTCCAAGAATTTGAATTGATACCTTTTGCTGCTGCTTCCATAGGTAAGAGAACAAAAAATATATTGAATTCATCCATAATATGGAATACGTCAGTTTTTCAATTAGGTCATTTTATCTGGGCTTATTTGGTTTGGTTTGGACTTTTTTTACATTTCAGAAACAAACCAAAGTAGAGCAAAAACGTCAAAAACCAAAGAACAAAGTAAGCTTAGATTCATTAGATAATAAACAGTAAAACTATTAAAACTGTTTGACATAAAGTATTTTAATTTGCGTCTTTGCCTTAAAATTTTAATATTTTGGGAAACCTATATTTTTGACAAAACAAATCAAAAACTTTTTTTTTTCAGGAATTTATTTATTTATACTTGGTTTGGTAACCCAACAATAATATTAAATAGTAGATAGCTGGATTAGGGTTATTTATATTAAATAACGTTTTTTTTACTAAAACTGCCGACGTTTCGTTGGCTTTATTCCAACTTCTTCAAAAGGCACACTACAAGAAATGTAACAATTATGTTAAAACTTTTTAACAATTCAAAGAGCCAGAAAGAAAACAATATAAGTTTAAAAATTCGTTCCAGAACTCGCGTACCGAAATTTGAGGGTATATTAAAAACCCTCTGGAAAAAATGAAAAAAATTTAAAAAAAAAATCCATCTTCGTTCAATTCAAAAATAAGAAAGCTTTAAGTGGACCAATACTGTTGCTGATTATAAATTACCATTAAAGGTTGAATTTGTAGCTATGGAAGCAAATTTAATTATTGCAGGTACATATTCTGTAGGTTGACATGGTGATTAATGTGACATAAATATTTATTAATGTCATAAAAAAATATCAAAACTTTCATGATGTTTACTTCAGAAGAGTATTGCGAAATGCTAATTTTATATGGCGAGTGTGGCCGGAGTGCTTCAGCTACATCTGTAGAATATTCTATTCGTTTTCCCAATAGAGAACATCCTAGCAGAAATGTTATTTTAAGATTGGTGCAAAGGGCAAGAAATTCTGGAAATTTAACTCCAAACAAAAAGGAGATTGGAGGCGCTCCGCGAACTGCAAGAACTGTTGATAATGAAGAAGCTTTCATTCAGGCTTTTGAAGAAGAACCTGAAACAAGCCTTAGTATCGTGGCTAGAAATCTTGATATGTCTAAGACCTCTGTTCAACGAATTCTAAAAGATGAAAAAATGCATCCCTTTCATTACACTCGAGTACAATGCTTGACACTGGAGGACTATCCTTTACGAGTCGAATTTTGCACATGGCTGTTGCAGAAACATCAAGAAAATGAAAACTTTGTAAAAAGCATTCTTTTTACGGATGAGTCTGGGTTTCAAAGAGATGGTTTTTTTAATTCAAGGAATTCTCATGTTTGGGGACAGGAAAATCCCCATGCCTTCAGGCAAGGAAATCCCCAACGAAGGTTTTCCTTGAATATTTGGGCCGGAATATTGGGAGATGCTATAGTAAGTTATTTTGAGAAATAAACCACCATAAAATGCTTAAAATATTTGTTTTTAATTTTTCCTATGTTCATTACTTTGAAATAAATAAATAAAATTCAGTTATTGTATTTTTATTTTATTAATTTGTATTAAGAATTTATAGCCAGTAAATCAATTAAAAGATCCGAGTTTCTAATAAAAAAAAACACTACATTCAGCGCGCTGAATGGAGTTTCAGCGGCAGTTTGTTGCTGCCGTCTAAGACGGGTATCATAAAACCACCGCCGGATGGAGTGACCCTATAAAAATAGAATATTTGATAGCCTCTGTCGGTTTTGTCAAAATATAATAACCTAAAAAGATTCTAAATTGAAAGTCTTAAACAATGCACGAGTCAACCATTAAAATGCAACCATAGTTACTAATAAGTAGGGAAAAACTAATTTTTAGGTAATTTAACATCAGCAACAGGATTGGTCAGATTAAATAGCTTCCTTTTTAATTAGTATTGAAGATGGATTTTTTTTTTAATTTTTTTCATATTTTCCAGAGGGTTTTTAATATACCCTCAAATTACGGTACGCGAGTTCTGGAACAGGCTGTGTAAACATGTTTTTATTATATATAAAAAAAATCATATTTTATTATTTTATTAACGAATTTTTAAACTTATATTGTTTTCTTCCTGGCTCTTTGAATTGTTAAAAAGTTTTAACATAATTGTTACATTTCTTGTAGTGTGCCTTTTGAAGAAGTTGGAATAAAGCCAACAAAACGTCGGCAGTTTTAGTAAAAAAACGTTTTTTAATATAAATAATCCAGCTATCTACTATCTATTATTTATTTATGGTTGTTTTCGGACCCCAATAGCACACTTTGCTTCTAAGAATATTCTAAGAAGGAAAGATTATTCTTAGAAATATCTAAGAATATTCTTAGAACATTTATGCTGTCAGGGGATCTATTATTAGGTATTTTATAAGATATTACTCTGATATATAACAAAGAAATAAGAATAGATAATCTCTACTGTAAAAAATATCTTCAAACATTTCCAATACATAAATGTCAACACATTTTCTTCATCTTCCAAAAAGTCGAAACATTTCCAATACATAAATGTCAACACATTTTCTTCATCTTCCTTCAATCCTGCAGCCTTCTTATACCTCTCCAAATCGTCCAAACCAAATTTTATGTCTAAATCTGCTCCCAAGCCATTAATTTTAAAAATATATGTAAAATAATGACATATCTTGTTTAAGGTCAGGTACATTTGGGCAAAACTAGGACAGGCCAAGAAGTAGCAGTAAAAATCCAATACCCAGGAGTTGCAAAAGGTATCGAAAGTGACATAGAAAATTTGGGCGCCATTATGAAAATGTGGAACATTTTCCCAAAAGGAATGTTTCTGGAAAACTTAATGAACGTTGCGAAAAGAGAGTTGGCGTGGGAAGTTGATTATGTTAGGGAAGCTCAATGTACAAAGAAGTTTAAGGAATTGCTCAAACCATATCCCGAATTCTACGTTCCTAATGTTATAGGTATTTACGAAAAATTGCTGTTTTTGTTTTCTTCTAAAAAAAAAGTTAGAAGCTATAAAATTTTTGTAACTTATTTTGTATTTTGTTAGATAATATCTCCACTGCACAAGTATTTACCACAGAACTCCTAGATGGCGTACCAGTAGATCAATGTTTTGATTTGAGCCTGGAACATAGAGAATTCATTGCTACCAAAATTTTGGAACTCTGTCTAAGGGAGATTTTGGAATTTAAATATATGCAGACAGATCCAAATTGGGCCAACTTTCTTTACAATCCTAACAAAAAACAGGTAATTTTTTTTAAGAATGTTTAGAAAGTTAATATTTAGTAGTAGTAGTAGTAGTAGTAATAGTCGTCACTGTCTTTTCAGGATAGTAAAGTATATTGTAATTTTTCAGGTACTTTTATTAGATTTTGGAGCAAGTAGGGAATACTCAAAGGAATTCATGGATGAATATGTAAAAATTCTAAAAGCAGCGTGCGATGATAATAAACAAGCAGTTTATGATGGTTCTTTGCAGATTGGGTTTCTTACTGGATATGAAAGTCAAGTAAGTTTTGGAATACATAATAAGTCATGAAGTACTTTAAGTTAAGATTACTTTACTCCAAACTAAATAAATAATACTCAGTTTGAAAAAAATCTAACTTTTAAAAATTTGACAACCAAAAAACTATTATTTTTTTACATATTTTTTTTTTGGTCTTTATAAAAATGTTTTGTCTTCAAAACCTAAAAAAAAATGCTGAAAATGTAGTATTTGGACTATTTTAAAAGATGGTCTATTTTATTTTTTTACATATTTGTTTTTGGTCTATTAAAATATCATTTTTTGTCTTCAAAACTTAAAAGAAAAATGTAGTATTAAGAGTATTAATAGAATATTTTAAAAGATGCTCTATTTTTTAACAAAAAAAAACCCTGTATATCAAAAATGTGACATAATATGTTTTTTCCCTATATTATAGGGAAAATTCTGACCACATATCTGAAATCATGTAAAAAATACTATCAGACAAGATACATTTCATTTTTAAAGTGGACAAAAAGTTTTATTTTGTTGCAGTGTTATTAATTAACTTTTAAATACATATCTTTAAAAAATCAGAAATACCTTATATTTCTAAAAAAGTCTTTCTAGGTCTTTCCTTTGATCTTTGCCATACATGTTTATTTTTATCTAAAGTGATAACTGTTTTTTTAGGCTATGAAAGAAGCTCATGTAGATGCTGTGATGATCTTGGGGGAAATCTTTAGAGCCCCAGGAAAATATAACTTTGCCACTCAAGATATGACCCAAAGGATACAAGAACTGGCCCAGACTATGATATCAGAAAGACTCGTGCCACCCCCTGAAGAAATTTATTCTTTGCACAGGAAATTGTCAGGAGTATTTTTACTGTGTTCCAAATTGAAAGTGTCAATAGAATGTAAAAGCATGTTTTTAAAATTGTATGAAAATTATATGAAAACTGTGCAATAAATAAATAAGAAATAATTATAGGTAGGTCCAATTAACAAAATTCAACATTTAATGTATGTAATTTATTTATAATATAAAAAATTTGTAGATTTTAAATTAGTTTTTATGACTTCAAATCCTTGCTGTAGTAGTAGTAGTAGTAGTTGTAGTAAATTTAGGTTAGCCAAAGCATCCAAACTAGGCCATTTCTGGCCCTTTTTGTCACCCCAGGCAATCCCACTCATTTACTAATTTGAGTCCTCCTTGAACCTGCCTGTCCTTTCAATATAGGTCAGGATATTGGCCCAGGGGAGGATCCTTGCTGTAACTCTTGAACACTTTATTACAGAATACCACTGATAGTCTGTGACTTTATTACGAATACTTTAAATTTTGTAAGCAGAGTAGTCCTTAAATTCTGAAGGAAATTTAAACCAAATTTAAATTTAGTTTACACTTTAACCCTTCTAACCTGGTGAAAAATTTAAAAGTAAAATTGGAGTATTTACCTCAATAAAAAAAAATGGTATCACAAAATCTTACATAACTTCTTCATTTTCAAAACCAAACTGTCTCAAACTCATTAAAGAATATACATCATCAACATCCAATTCAATAGATACAATATGCCTTCCTGGAATCATTACGAGCCCCAACATTCTAGGTTCATCATTTAGACTTTCTTCATCAGGCTGTGATTCTGGGGACAAATACTCTGTACATGATCCTAAAATTAGGTTTGCATCTCTGTCTGTACATAGAAATGAACCGACTAATATTCTACCATCGGTCATTTTTACTTGGAATGTTTTGTTTAGCCATTTTTTTAGTTTTTCTATACCTAGTTTTTTTTTCTCTTCAGGTTCCGAATTCATCTAAATAATATAAAATATTTTTAATCGTACTAAAAAAATAATTGATATTATATTAACATACCCTTTTTTATAAAAATTAAAACTTCCGTGTTTTTCTTTGAATTTTAACCTAACTTTTGTATATTGATATTAAACGTCAAAATTGTTCTTCTTCTTCGCACATTTGGATGTTTGGCCAGTACAAAAGTGGGTTTTTTAATTTAAATACCTAAATTTAAATCTAATTATTAATAATAATATTAATAGGACGTAAATAAGAACTAAAAATTACATTTAAAATTATCTTTTTTCAATTTAAATACTACTTTTTTCATGAAAACGTAATCTTTCAAAATCCTTCTCAAGGTCATGTTATTCGTCAAGAATCACAACTTTGGGGCACAAACCAAAAAAACAAGAAATTAGAAATATTATATAGGTAAGACTGTTTTAAATAATACTTGTTTATATTTTCTGTATTCTTAACTTCTCAAATATAATAATCTCAACGTAAAAACAAATATTTTGACTTTTGAACTTAATTTGTAGGTTATAATATTTTGAAAACGTGATTTATTTTTCTTTTAGGGTAGTTTGTCACAAAATTGCAGTGAAATCATTATAATGTACCGAATTAACTGTGTATTACTTCGAGGCTTTGTTCGGAACACAAATACAGTAAGTACAAGTACCTACAGTAGGTAAAATTTTTATGCAAAAGTTACATCAGATCTCTTATATTTAGAGATTGAATCTCTGGAGTCTAGATTTATAGTCTGCTCAAAGGTTTTTTATTATTGTTTTCATAAATCACAAAACGTGCTGAAATAATGCATTATTGTTTGATGTGACAAAAAATTTGGACCTATGTCCAATCAAGTAATTACATTACATTTTTGTTTAACCTCGTACTATTCTACTTAATTAATCATCCCCTAAGTCCAGGACTTGTGTGGGCTAGTAGAAGGAACCACTGGCTTTAATTGACTTTCAAACCAATTTATAGGGGGTGTCTGCTTTACTTACGCCTTTGCCAAATTTCAATTATTAATTAACTGAAAAAGGCAAATCGGCGCCGGAGAGAATCGAACTCACACGGTAGTCCACTACACCAATGCCCCCATAAAATTTTATCCATCTCTATTTGTACTACCTACCTGTTAGGAAAAGTGGTTTTGCTTATTGTTTTCCATAATGTTTGAAAGCTTTGGTTTTGGAGAAAGAAGTGGTGCACCATGTCCAGGAGGTGTTTCTTTGAGAAAATAGGGGTGTTGTGCACACTACTTAGGATGCTATAGTGTTTAATCTGTACCTTTTAGAGGGCATAATCCCAAAATATCACAACTATATTATTTTTTCCGCTATTTTTCCTCATTTGCCTGAACTCTTTATGGAATAAAGACATTTAGAACTTCTTATGTTTATGAGTTAGTTATTTTCTACTGAATTCTATGGGTATTAAGGTATTTTAAACAGGGAAGGTACAGGGATTCATCTAGTTTCTTATTAAAAACCTTGATTTCTTGGTTATGGTTTTTATTTTAAACAAGCCATAAATATATGTAATTCTATGCATTCTATTATATACTATTTACAGTAAATGCTATACCCATTGCATTTTCACAAAAAAAAAATTCAACAAAAAAATTTAAAAAAAAAACTTGTACAAATTTTAATTTTTTAATTTTGTTTTTTCGAAAACGAAAAATCTTCAAAAAATTTTTTTTTACAAAAAAACTAAAATTAAAAAAAAAAACTTTTTTTAAATATTTTTTTTTGTTTCAATTTTCGTTTTGCAAAAAATAAAAAAATAATTAAAAAAAAAATTCCCCATAACTTTTTTGTTTCTAGGGGGATTACTTTTAAAATTGATAAAATTTATCCTTATAATAATAGTAATTTTTCCTAAAAAAGTTACGTTAATCGGAATTTTCTTTCAGCTTTTTTCGATTTATTTTTAAGTTCAAATACCATAACTTTGTTTTTGGGGAGATTACTTTTAAAACCAATATAAAACCCCTCATAGAACATGATTTTTCCTGAAAATTTTAAGTCGATATTCGTTCTTAGTTATCATATTCACAAAAATCGTGACATCGGACGGACGGACAGACGGACGGACATTTTGAAAAAAAAAGTAGATTATTTTTTCATGAAAAAATTTATATCCAAGAATTTATTGTCATTCAAAATCGTCCTAGACAAAAAAAAAGAAACTTTCTTTTTTTATTATTGTGAATAATATAAAAAAAAGTTTCTTATTTTTTCATTAAACAAATTTATATCCAAGAAATTTTTGTCTAGATAGATTATTGAAAATTTTGGAAATTTCGACCGTATAATACTATTTTAGCGCAGGCGCTGTGAATAGTATAATAATCAAAGTGCTGCTTTATGAAATCCGGAATCAACTTTAAATTTTAGGTACGATGTTACTCACAAAAACGCCCCTCATTTCTGTCCAGATTGTACGACAATTTTCGGGAGGAAATGTCAAAAAACAAGGAAATGAAAGAGTCACTGAAAAAATTTCGAGAGGAAGCACAAAAATTAGAGCAAAGTGATGCTCTAAAAGCAGCCAGACAAAAATTTGAGACTGTAGAGAAAGAGGCTAGTAAAAGCAGTGAGGTATTTAAAGAAGGTTTTTCATCAATTAGAGAAAGAGTACAGGGAGTTGTTGATGAAGTTGGTAAATCAGAACTAGCAAAAAAAGCTGGAAAGATCTCTGAAGAATTAGGTAAGAAATCCATTTTTTAGAGGTATTTTTGTTTTGTTTTTTTTTTTTGTTTTTTTTTTTTAACCTCGTACTATTCTACTTAATTAAGCATCCCCTAAGTCCAGGACTTGTGTGGGCTAGTAGTAGAGGGAACCACCGGCTTTAATTGACTTTCGAACCAATATATCTAGGGAGTACGCCTTCGCCAAATTTCAATTATTAATTAACTGAAAAAGTCAATCGGCGCCAGTGAGGTTTGAACTCACGATCATTAGATCAGTGTCAGGCTATATCGATGCCATTGACCACTGAGCTAAATCTCCCATTTTGAAAATTTTCAAAATTTCGGAAAGCCTTGTATTCGTGCAATTTTTGTTTGCGTTTTTTTGCGTTTTATGGCGTTTTATGTCGATATAAATCAATTTGAAGCAAAAAAAAATCGGTCGGTCTGTCCGGGAAATATTGTGGGCAAGATAACTTAAGAACGCTTTGAACTAGAGACTTGAAATTTGGCATACAGGTCTGTTACCCAGCTCGGGATTATTTTTGGTGAACATTGGGGGTGCGGCAAGGGGGGAAAAACATTTTTTTTTAATTTGAAAATTGCTATATAGAGGTTTTTGAGGTTTCTGAAATTGAATCTGATAATAATTTTTTTTTAACTCTACCCTCGAGAGGGTAAATATTTTTAAATATTTTCAATATTGACGAATGTGAATCTGATACCAATTTTTTTCTAATTTTACGCCCTGAGGGGCGGGGGGTAGGGAAAATTGTTATATTGAGGTTTTTGAACTTGCTGAAAGTGAATCTGATAATAAAAAATTCTTTCTCCACCTCCTGAGGGACAGGGGGTAGTTTTCTTGGAAATTTATATTTTTTGGGGGTTTTAAGGTCGATAAAACTGAATATTATAATAATTTTTTTCAAAAAGTCCCAACAAGAGGTGGTTTTTGTGAAAATTGGTATATAATAATAATATTAATAACCATATTCTATACACAAACATATAATATTCAAACCTGTTGTAAAAATATTTAATGTGCGATTTTTAATTTACTATCTTGCTTGAAAAAACACCATAGTATGTTTTGAAGAACTAAAATGTATTGCTTTATTTTGTAGGCAAAACAACTTCAAGCTTTACAGAACGAGCACAAGAAATTAGTAAAACTAGTGCCTTTCAAAGTATATCTCAAGCCACAGAAGCAGTAAGAAAAGAAATTGACACAAATACGATAGAAGGGAGGGTATATATAAGTCCTACACAGCTTCGAAAACGTACAGAGACATCTGCTGTACAAAACCAGAAGTATTACGAACCAAACACAGAAGCCATGGGTATTGAACTTCACAAGGATTCAAAATTTTATCAATCATGGCAAAATTTTAAGGAAAATAACCAGTATGTTCACAAGGTAATATAAAAAATTCTATAGTTTATTGCTTTCCCATTTTAAACATTTTGGGATATCTTGTAAGCAAGTTAACTTAAGAACGTTTTAACCCTTTAAGGACGAGGTTATTTTTTCATGGCCATGGGGGAAAATACAATATTTTTTTACAAAAATTTGAAAATTGGTATATAGGGAAAAGTCCCTGAAACTCAATCTGACAATAAAAAAAACTAATACCATCCCTGGGGGGTAACTATTTTTAAACGTTTACAATATTTTCGTGAAAAGTAGTATACACGGGTTTTTGAGGTTGTTGAAACTGATATACTTTTTCTACCGCCCCGGGGGTGGGGATAAATATTTTTAATTGTTTACAATGTTATCAGGAAAATTGGTAATAAGGACACTAGATCAGTTGAGTCTGCTTCACTCCCCAACTTGGAAAGTGAAGTAGACCCAACTAATCTAGTGCCCTTAGTTTTTAAGGTCGCTGAAACTGAATCTTGATTTTTTTAACTGCCCCTGGGGAGGCAATAAGTTTTAAATATTTACAATGTTTTTGTGAAAATTGGTATGTTGGGGTTTTTGAGTTCGCTGGACTTATTCTAATAATAAAACACGAAAAATCGAAAAGCTTTTTTATCTCTGCACTTCTGTATTAATTAGTTGCGTTTAATATTTAAAGTCGTTCTGCCTGAGCAAAATTTTATGACATAACTAAAGCCTTTGATATTGTACGCAATGAATTATAAATACTTAATGCCGATATGCCGTTTGCACCACACATTTTCAGATGGTGCTTAGCGCTAATCAAAGGATAAAAGTGTTCATGAATATCACAAACCATAAACAATATATAAAAATGTGCATCAATGCATTGTAACAGAATATAGTGCAGCAAATTAAAATAGTTGTATTTTTAAAAACCACGTCTCTTTGTTCCTTGTCCAAAATTTTGGAAGATCCCGCAATTTTTAACTCATATGATATTATGAGTCGTTAATTATCTAAAAGGCATTAAATAGTTTCTCGATTTTCTGGAAGATAAAACAAATTATAGGTATACCCTTTCTAGGCTCAATATTTTAAAAAATAATAGTCCTAAGACTATTCCATTTTTTTTTTTGGGGAAAGCTTAAAATATCTTTTAACAGTGTAAGAATTTATGTCCTACGATAAATAATAAGCGAGTTATCGCCAAAAATATCTGTTTTTTTTGTCTTAACCTACGCCAATATTAACCAGACTTTTACATTTACTCGATATTTCATGAAATTCTAAATTAAAAATTGCAAAAAAAAGAGTTTTCGGTCGAATTTTACTATACAGGGTGTATTTGAAATAGCGTAGGAAATTTTAACAGGTGATTCTACATGATCAAATATGACAAAAAGTTCCTATAATGGTCTAAATGTCTAAAAATGCGTCATAAGGGAGCTACGCCCCTTTGAAATTGGCTAAATTGGTTTTTATTTAATAACTCAGGAACCCTTTGAGATATGTTAACGAGGTTTTGCACGTGAATTAATCCTAATAAGGCCCATCTTTTATGTCATTTTCACGTACTTATTTAAACCAGGGGTGTGCGAAACGGGGGGGCCTTATCAGTTTTTTGTCCCAAACTTTTTTCTGTGTAACTTTTTTGCAATTTTATTTTTAAAATATGATTCCTCAGGTTAAAATACATAAAAAAGGTACTCTTGTTGTAATACTGTAGGATTAACCGTTTTCGAGAAAAGTTCATTTTAAGGTGAAAGTTGACGGTTCGAGGACGAAAAATTAAATACTAAAATGTCGAAAACCAAAATTTTAATGACGCAATGTTATTCTACATCAAAAACTAAGAAAAAAAGTTTCCATACATGTACGTCGAAAAAACGCTTTTAAAGCTACCATAGCCCTTTAAAAATGGTGCATATTTAGGAGACCATAGCTCCATTAGGATTGATTTTTGGAAGTACCTGTATATGAGGTTTTTTTCTTAGTTTTTAATGTACATTCGCCCTGCATCATTAAAATTTTGGTTTTCAACATTTTACTATTTAATTTTTCGTCCTCAAACCGTGAAATTTCACCTTCAAATTAACTTTTCTCGAAAACGGTTAATCCTACAGTATTACAACAAGAGTACCTTTTTTATGTATTTTGACCTGAGGAATCATATTTCAAAAATAAAATTGCAAAAAAGTTACACAGAAAAAAGTTTGGGACAAAAAACTGATAAGCCCCCCCCGTTTCGCACACCTCTGGTTGAAATAAGTACATGAAAATAACACACACAAACGGGCCTGGATAGGATTAGTTGACGTGCAAAACCTCGTTGATATATCTCAAAGGGTTCCTGAGTTATTAAATAAAAACCGATTTTTTTAGCCACTTTCAAAGGGGCGTAGCTCCCTTATGAAGCATATTTAGACATATGTTTATAGGAACTTTTGTCATATTTTATGATGTAGAATCATCTGTTAAAATTTCCGACGCTATTTCAAATACACCGTGTATCATACACGGTGTATGAATGGTAAAACCTATTTCGTGTGCAGGTAATGGATTGGAAACTAAAATATGACGAAAGTGATAACCCCATGATTCGGGCTTCCAGACTTCTAACCGAAAAAGTCACAGACATAATGGGAGGTTTATTTTCAAAAACAGAATTATCAGAAACGTTGACTGAAATTTGTAAAATAGACAATAGTTTTGACACAAAGAGGTTTTTGAAACAGTGCGAAACGGACATTATTCCGAATATACTCGAGTCCATGACCAGAGGTGATTTGGAAGTTTTAAAAGACTGGTGCCATGAAGGACCTTATAATTTATTTGCTGTTCCTATAAAAGAAGCTTACAAAAAAGGTAAGATATTATTAGTCCAAACGTTTAAAATGCACAAGACCGTTATAACGATAAAAGATTTTACAAGGAAAAGATCTGTCTATCTGATACAGAATATTACATACACTGCTACTAAAAGTGCCGAAGTATTGAAATCTGCGCCGAAAAGTCAAAATCTTTGACCATGTTTTTTTCACATTTCTCGACGTTTTAGACATTCCTGAGACGAAATCAGTAAAAAAAATTTCGTCCGTCTGTCTGTCTGTAAACTCGATAACTCCATTTCTAAATAAGATATCGACAAGCGGGTTTTTGCATATTGTTTCTTATCGTATTTCGAAGAGCTGATTAGATTTTGGCGGTAAACGATTGGGGGCAAGGGGGTCACAATGGGGTACAACTCCTAATAAAATAATAATAAACGTTTATTTATTGGACTCCCAAAAGGCTCTTGACCGAAGTCCTTCTGTCTGTTACATAAGTATTTAACTATATATTCTAATTAATTGTATTAAATTGAATTTTATACTTGAGGAGAAAAAAAAACTCCTATTTTTAGCGTTTTTTGGTTATAATTAGGGCAATTATTACTGTATTTTATTAATTTAGCACTTTTATGAAAGATAATTTTAAACTGGTCGAAAAAATGTTACAAACTCTTTTTTCCTAAAATGCATTGTTTTCTAGATATTGGCGTTAAAAGAAGTAAAACGGTTTTTTAGCATATCCCACTTATTTATAACCCGATTTCAACAATTTTTTTAAGCCCCATAAAAAATTTTATATAGAGTTGTTTGCTAGAATATAAGAATGTTTGGAGATACAGACTTTCAAACTTTAATAAATTATGAAGGTGTATTAATGGTTGCCTAGTCACGTGATAACACAACTTACTTTTTCCTAACATTTCAAATTAGTGCCTAGTGCCGATGTTTTGACAAGGTGCTTGCAACTGTTCAGCTGGTTTTAGAACCTATATATTGACTGATTATTGTAACAGTAAATTACTACGGCACTAAACATTTTGGCTTAAGTATTGTTTGACGGGCGCCGGACTACGCAGCGAAAAAATAACCGCGAAGACCATTACCGCGCAGTCCATTACCGGGATCGCCATTACCGCGACAAGCCATTACCGCGCATGAATTTTGCAGCGAAAATCGTTTACCGCGCCATTTTTTACACATCATTTTTATTTTATGTAAGGGGTTTTCCGTGGGATTATTGGCAGTTTGGTTTAGTTAGTTTTGGTTTGTACTTTTATTGATAAAGTGGAGCGTTTACTAAATGTACCCATATATCTGTGTTTGAGATTTTATGTGTGTGTTTTTAAATTTATATCGATTAATTTGTATAAATCGCTGACTAATAATCAGTTTAGTACGAATCCTCATGTCGATCGAAATAATGAAAAGTGCTAGGGATAAAGACCTCGCTGTATATAAACATTTCATATACAGAAAAGAAAAGACTGTTAAAAATGAAACAATTTGGAAGTGCGTAAATTACGACGTGCTTTGTTGCAAAGGGCGTTTGCATACTTCGGACGGAAATGTTATAAAGGTCATGCCTACAACCCGGACCCGGCCGCTATATCATGTAGAACTGTTTGATTGTTTTCTGCAAAATATTTTATTTTTTTTTATTTAATCGTTCTTTCTGCAAAAAAAATTAAATAATTATGGTTTTCGCTGTAAAAAGTCCATGCGCGGTATTGACCCCAATGGCTTTCGCGGTAAGTTATGCGCAGTAAAGTCAATGCGTGGTAAAATCCATGCTCTGTAAAAACCCCTACCCTTGTTTGACCCATTAATGGAATAATAATGATCTGATATGATTATCGCAGGTATACGAAATAATAATAATTTTAGTTAATCTTTTTATTGTTATGAAATGTATACCGTTATCTGATATATCTCAGGTATACCTTTTGGGCGATTATATCGATCAAAATTAAAGACTTTTAATAATAATAATAATAAACGACTTTATTTGACATATAATTACATGTCTTTAATATTGTAGTAAAGTTAATTAAATTAAATTTTAGGCTACAGAATCGAGTCAAAAATCTTAGACGTCGACAACGTAGACTTGTTAATGGGCAAGGTCATGGACCAAGGCCCGGTACTAATAATCTCCTTTACCTCTCAGCAGATGATGTGTGTAAAGGACAGTGCGAACAAGGTGGTGGAAGGCGATCCGGATAAGGTAATGCGAGTAAACTACGTGTGGGTTCTCTGCAGGGATACTACGGAACCCGATCCAAGGGCTGCGTGGAGGCTACTCGATTTGTCGGCGAGTAGTAGTGAACAGTTGGTCTAATTTTGTGGTTGAACTGCCCCTCCTGTAAATATTTGCTTGTGGAAACCTTGAAAGATAACTTGTGAGGTGAAAACCTAAGGTAACGAGCATCAAATCTATCAAGGTTTGCAGTTACATGCACTAAATTGTCGAAATGTTTTTTTATTTTATTTTCGCCATATCGTCAGGTTAGAGTTGTATGTGCAGTGCACTTTGTGCAATGTATTAACAACTGATCGAGTGACCCTAAGATATGCTGTAGACCTTTATAGGTTTGTAAATTGGTTATCATCTCACGAACATGATTATGTGATTTTCACAGTTTATTATCACATATAGGATGGCTTAATCCGCGAAGGGACCAAATCCAAATTGTCGGCTTGACAGGGGAAAATCTTGTGTTTGTTTTCAACACAGATTTCACTTCTAACCAATATTGCAATTTTAAACGCTACTGAAAGAAGATTTTATTGTCTTGTACCAATTTAAAGTGGGTCCATTTGGGGATTAAGTCATATATATTATGCTAATATTATTTGAATTTCACAAATTAGATATTATGTGATATGTTAAAATATTACTATAATAAGATTTCTTAGTCACATTGTGATGGTGTTCTTTAGGTTTCTGCAGTATTTTTTACATGGATAATACAATGTGTACCTTATATCATATTTTAACTATCTGGCCATAAAATGGCAATCCTCACAATTCGCGATTTACAAAAATATGAAAAACTATTTTCATATTTTTCCGACTCGAGTTTGGACTTTGTACCATAACTTTTAAATTTACAAAAAACTCGAAAATATTATTATTTTGTTGGCTCGCCAATAAAATGTCATTTATGAATTTAACCCAGTAAAAATTACAAATCGAAAGACGAAATAAGGTAGTTGCAATTTTTGGAGAATTTAAAAATCGGTAATAATTTTCGCTAAAAAATTCTTAGCTAGGTCAGTTAGTGCAAGTAATTTACTAAAAATTATTCGAGAATTATACCGGAATAGTCTGCATAATATATTCCTTGCAACTCTATTATTTTTCTAATCACAAGTATTATTTGACTGGGAAATTTCTAATAATAGGTATTATTTTATTATACCACTTTATTATTAGAATTTGTTACAATATTAAAAATTAGAGTACAGATTTTTACTACTAGCTACTCTAAAAAATGTTATTGTTTTGTACAGTGAAATTATATATTTAGTGTAAATTATATAAATTCTTTTTCAATAAAATTTTATTTAAAAAAATATATAAAGTAATATATAAAATGTGTAATAATAATTATAATTATTATTAATAGGATCTGATACTTGGTGGGATACTGGGGCATTCACATTCATCAAGGGTACAGTCAATAACTGGACGAAAAGAAAATTGTACCTAAAAAATTACATAATAAAACTTCTGCGACATTATCAAGTGCCCCACTAAAATGAAATTTTATTTATTTAGTTTATAGTCATTTTTGGACTGTATTTGGCCCATTATCTGATATTATTATCGCAGGTGTACCTTCTGTATAGTAAAATTTTTCCCATTATCTGATATGATTACCGTATATCCAAACCGTTTGTGTTAAAAAATGTGTAGTGATATTTTGTCCCTTATCTGATAATAATTATAATCGCAGGTTTAACCTTTCTGTTAAACTGTAAAAAAATTGTTATATTTGGTCCGTTATCTGATGTTATTAACGCATGTATAAATTTTGGTTAAGTCAAACTTGTCCCATTATGTGATAATTATTGTAGGTAAACCTTTGGTGTTAAGACTTTCATAATTTGTAATGATATTTGGGTGCCTTGCACACTCTTATGATGTATGAGAAAATCTGGAAAGAGACGTTTTATTATTTGGAATGAGACCGGCCAAGGTCTTCTTTACCTTTTGTGTTTCCGGACAAAACCATGTTAATGTGTGTTTTCTCCAATGTTCTTCATAACATTTGCGTATTTGTCCTTTAACTGGTTTGGAATAATCAAATTCATCCATTCTGATCTATAAAATAAATCACAACATTTTTTAATTTGTTTCCTTTCTCATTCTTAGAAATATTAATTTTGAAGTTCATAACATTTTTGTCAATTCTTAGTTAAATCTTGATCTATAAACACCCTTGATTCCATTGTTAACTACCCAGGACTGCTTTTAGAACTTTCGTGATATAAAGCAGATCAGTAGTCACCAAATTTTATCATCCTCAACTCTTGGACACACAGTAAATGGTATATTGCGTTTTCTCTTGATATACTTACAATAGTAATATTTCCTTGAGTTTGTACGCGTGCCGCCTAGGCTCACTAGATCTAACAGCGATTATTTTTATATGGCGCGTGTCATACTGTTCGTCCAAGCGGACAATAGTAATATTTCCTTGAGTTTGTACGCGTGCCGCCTAGGCTCACTAGATCTAACAGCGATTATTTTTATATGGCGCGTGTCATACTGTTCGTCCAAGCGGGGTGTTGCATAATTTTAGACTCATTTAAACTATAGTTATTACATTATAATGTATTTTTATCCAGTCCACGTGGACTGATCTAGCCAGTTCGACCCTATCCAATCATATTTCAGAAAAGATTTAGACACATCCACAAGGCATTTGTAGCAATAAATATTTACTGGACCGGCTTTAATTTGTTTTATTTGTGTTCTGTGCATCGAGCTATATAAGATAAATACGTACGTAATATAATAAAATTTAATTACGTCCCTGTCTAACATTAATCAGTTTGAAATGTGAACATTTTACTATAAATATGACACCGACTATAAGTCTGAAGTAAACACCACTGTTACACCGGAACTTACCAAAAAGTCATCTCGATGATGAGCGCCTCTAGATTCTTTCCGTAATTCCATTGCATTAACACTTTGAATGGCATTCAGAAACAAATTATGTAACTCCAAGATCTCTAGCAAATCAGTGTTCCATATCATTGATGTATCTGTAACCTTAAAAAATCTGGCATTTAAAAGCAAACTTAAAGTGCGAGTTAGACTTTCTCAGTGGAGTTCTTGTGCCTATATCGCCCAGAGTTCTAGTCGTAGCTCAAAAATGCATAGAGAATTATTTGAGATTTATTTTACACAGAGTAATTTCAAAGTCTAGGTCAATTTGCGAGGAAGCGAAGAGCTTACAACCTTAGGTAAAGCTGCAAGAGAGAGACTGAAGCGTGAACGCCAGCAAAGGAGGTGGGAACATAAAAACAGTGTTGCCAGATTTAGCATTTTCTATGCTTTTTAAAATTTTTAGCTAGCTAGCCTTCAACGCACTTGTAAGCTCTTCGCATAAATCCTGAAAAATGATAGAGATTTCCTAAATAATCTGTATATTTTTGCTTTCATTCAATAATTAGTAAGCAAGTAATCGATAAAAAAATATGTTTTCTTTCTCCTTTGGCCCCTTAGACAAATTTCCTGGACAGATAGATATAATGTTTTTTCGCGGAAATCAGCTTTTTTAAAATATAAATCGACGAAAAACGCAAAAAAGCAATATTTTTTTATTTTTTTTTATCACATTTTTTTTTAATTTTTGCAACTACTAGCAACTTACTTTTAATGAAGGCAAACATTTGTAAAGTTCATGAATTTCATTGCACCCATGCTGTAACAGAGTTTGATTTCTAAAAACTCCAGCATATTTTTGCATAGTCTCCTGAAGTTGAAGGTGCAGTTTTGCTGGATTTGTCTCACCGGACCCATTCTTTATTTTGAACAGCCTTTCAAACGATTCATGTCCCAAATTCTATAAACAAGCAGTTAAGATATGTAATGCTTTGTATTTTATAGGGGAGAGTCGTACATAACCGGGTACAGGTATCATGTGCACAACCCACGTTTTATCCAGCTTCCATTCGATAACAATTCGTTGCAATAAAAACAGGCATTGTTAATATCGTATTCCTCCGAATAATTAGGTTTTGTAGCTATCATGACTACCCGGTTTTGTAAAACTGCACATTAAAAGATTAAATCGTGTGTCAAAATTTTATGTTATAAAATATAAGTCAATAACCTATATCCTAATTTAATAGGCTGCATGCAAAACGCTTCAAAAACAATATTAATCGGTCATTAAATAAAAAATATTAGTCAAAACGTACTTTAAAAATTAAGTTAAACTTAAAATTTGAGATTATCGACACCATGCAATTTATGAATGCAAAGACCATTACTCACAATAACTTTCTTTACATCAGGGACCCAAGTAACACAAGTAGCTTTAAAGTATCTCTTACTACGTAACCGATGTCAAATTAAAGCTAGCTTGGCTGTATCAGCTTTCTGTAAACGAGATTTTAAGTGGTTTTAACGATAGCATTTGGCCAATTTAGGAGAGTCATTATAGTTCTCCGCATGAAAGAAATCTCCCACCTATATTTTAACAATTATAATATTTTTAAACATAATGTCGTTACATTTATTTATATAATAGCCATCTTTTTAGCTGGCCTTAAATATTTTTCGTGTAATATGCTGTTATACTTCGATAAATACGTTTGGACTTTCTCTCAGAAAAACTTTATATTTTTTAATTAGTTAATATTTATTTATACATTCAGAATCTTAAAATATTTTTTTAATTCTAGTACAGCGTTGCCAGACTTACTACTGTCTGTTTAATCATGGAGAATAAAATCTTTTAGTGTTATTTTATTTTGTGAGAATTTTCAAACTTTTTACGGATAATTATCAAATCTAGGCACATAGCTGTCTGAAATGAGTATTTTCTACTATAGCTTACGTATTAATAATGGAAATTTAAAAAATATTTAAAGTTAGAATAAGGCTAGAAAAAGGATAGGAACCTAACGTTAGATTTATGTATTTTCTAACGTTTTTGACAAACGTTAGTTTTTAAGGTTAGATTTATATATTTTATAACGTTTTTGTATAACGTTTGCGACTAAATATAAAAATGTGACTAATCTAATGTTAAGTTAGATTTGTGTACTTTTCTATCAGAGTAGAGACATGCAATTTAAAAAACCTGTAGAAATTGCATAAACCTAATGTCAACTCATTTGACATTTTAACTTAGAACTCCTTTGTTATCTGGAGAGCTATTTTTAAACCGTCCCAAGATTTTAAAATTAAAAAAATATTAAATTAAGTAATTACCCCTAATTCAGGAATGTCGTCTCCCGGACAGTTATGCTCGGCAATATCTTCGGCAACGGCTCTGCCAAAAACCACAGTTTCTAATAGGGAATTTGCACCTAATCTATTGGCACCATGAACGGAAACTGAAGCCACTTCCCCGCACGCATAAAGCCCTTCTATTAATTGATCATCTTGAGGGGTCTATATAAACATATTTCTGTTAATTTACGGGTGGATACATCCGTTATTATACTATTCACAGCGTGTAGCGCTAGAATAGTATTATAGTGATCACTAACTGCCATGCCAGTTGAGTAAGAGATGATACTACATCCAAAAAAAGTTTCTATAAAGGGTGGTCCGGGAATGAGCCCTAAAGGAGCTACGGCCCTTCGAAGATGCCATACTCAATGGGAAACAAATAAGAGCATCAATAAAATTTTAATGCTGCAGGGTGATTCTTCTCGAAAACGTTACGCCGAGTTACAGAGGGGGAGTGGGTGTCAGTCAAAAATGGCCAAATTTTGCGTTACGTATTACTTTAACGCTCCCTAATAGCCTTTTAAAAAGTAACGTTTTTGGTGGTACAAAATGTTACTTCGTCTTAATTGCTTTTTTTTTGAAAACGGTTGCCCCTACAGTGTTGCACTATATGATATTTTTTATGTATTTTTTTTTAAAACCCATATTTTTTACAAACAATCGAAAAAACTACACATAAAAAAGTTTGGGGCAAAAATGTGTTAAGCCTCATATGTTTTGTCCATCTAGGCACACCTCTGGATAAATTCACATAAACTTACTGCCCTTATTAATTCTAGTATACATGCAAAAGCTCGTCGCTCTAACTTAAAGGGTACCAGAATTATTAATTAAAAACCTTATTTTTATTACAATTTTAAAGGGCCGTAGCTCCCTTAGGGCTCATTTCCGGACCAACCTTTATAGGATTTTTTTTATATTTTTGGATGTAGAATCAGCTCTTAAATTTTGGCAAGCCGGTTATTGATCACCTTGTATGGTAGTTTCGAACTTCCCCAAATCGCCAAATAACTCCTAGACTAAAAATTCTTGGATACAAACGCGTTGAAAAAAATAAGAAACTTTAAAAATATCCGTATGTCTGTCCGTTCTATGAGGGGAAGATCCCTTATTATTTTGAAATAAAATTTAAAAAAGTATTGGAAAAACATTTTTTTTTGATTTTTTTTTATTCAAATATTTTTCGTTTTTCAAAAAAGATCTCTTAAGAAAAAGAAAATGTTAATTTTTGTTTTATTTTTTTCGTCAAAATTAATCGTACGAGGTGCTATTTTGACCTCAAATTCGGATTCAGCACCTCAAAATACATAGAAATACAATGGTTTCGAAAAGGGTATTTGACTTTTTTTTGTGTGTGGCTGTGTATACGTACGACTTGGGTTAAACATTGTCCTTTATAATTGGTCGGAATGCCCCCCATAGTATAATGCACAGTGGGTATAATAGGGATCGGTTCTCGGGTGATATCTACTCCAGCAAAATTGTTCGCAGTTTGGGTTATTCCAGGCAGCTGCTTCATAATTAGTTCCTTCGGTAAATGATGCAGTTGTAAATGGACGTAGTCTTGTTTTGGACCGCACCCCCGTCCTAAAATTTTAAAAATTATAAGTATAAAAACGGAAGTTTAAAGATATACAAATTTAGCCTATAAGCTAATAGTTACCCTCTAATATTTCTTTAGTAATGCTTCTAGAAACTACGTCTCTGGAAGCCAAATCTTTGGCTTTTGGAGCGTATTTTTCCATAAATCTTTCTCCTTTTCCGTTTACTATAAATCCACCTTCTCCTCGTGCTCCTTCCGTTATCAAAACTCCTACGCCGTAGATTCCTAGCAAACGAAATATTTTATCAGGCCCCGTGAGATTTTAATTTATGTTTAAGCCATGTTTAAGCCATGAATAATAAGCGCATGGCACGCCAAACGACTCGTACCAGTGCCCTAATAGCACACTTTTTTCTTGGATGTTTTAAGAAATAAAAAATATTCTTAGAATATTTTTACAATAATCTTAGAACATTCGTGTTAAATATTGGTTGATTTACTCAAAAATACCTCATATAGAAAAACTAATTGTCAACATATTAATACATATACACGTTGTATTTGAAGTAGGGTCCGAAATTTTAAGGGGTGATTCTACATCATAAAATATGACAAAAAGTTTCTATAAGCATATGTCTAAAAATGCATCGTAAGTGAGCCCCTTTGAAAGTGACTAAAAGATTTGGTTTTTATTTAATAACTCAGGAACCCTTTGAGGTTTTGCTTGTAAACTAATCTTAATAATAACCATCTTCGAATGTTATTTTCATGTACTTATTTTAACCAGGGGTGTGCGAAACGGGAAGACCTTATCAGTGTTTTGTCTTAAACTTTTTTCTGTGTAACTTTTTTGTAATTTTATTTTTGGTTAGCTCCCTTACGACGCATTTTTAGACATATGTTTATAGGAACTTGTTGTCATATTTAAAATTTCGGACTCTATTTCAAATACATCCTGTATAATATTTATATAATGTTACATGATATGCAACATAATCTGCTAATTTACCTGTTGGATGAAACTGTATAAACTCAAGATCTTGCAAGGGAAATCCGGCTCTGGCGAACATGGCAGAACCGTCTCCAGTGTTGGTGTGAGCTGCCGTACAAGAAAAATAACACCTTTCGAAACCGCCAGTTGCTATAATAGTGTTGTTAGAGGCAAACCTAAAAAACATTTTTTAGGCTAATTGCATTTAAGATAAACCCGTCAAAGTGTGACCTACGGGAAAGTGTGACTATATGCTTCAAAACTGCATTAAGGTGTAATTTTGTGTGCTATTTTATAAATATTTTTAGACAGTTACAAATTAAGCAGTCAAATTTGTTTTAAGAGGGTAATTTGAAACGAGTAATCACACTTATCCCATTGGTCGCACGGGTTTATCGTACAGCAGTGTCGCGGTAATCCAGATCTTAATCACGTAGTAGTCCGAATTACATTTTTTGGATTACCGCATCATTCGGATTATCGAAGATCGGATTATCGTGACACTACCGTAATATATTTTCTGTATATAATTGAAAACAGTTTTTAATACTCAAATCGACAACTTGTAAAGATTTGAGAGTTAAACACTGTTTTCTTGTAACAAGAGATTCAGTCATATCAAATTATTAGAATTCCTTGTTTTAGAAACACGAAACAAAAACAAAAACACACGATAGTAATTTTGAAATATACTACTAAAAAAGACGGGTTTGAAAGGGTAAAAATATTAAACTAACCGGACCTAAGTCCGCTCAATTGAGCGGATCAACTTTAACCGCCGTTAATGCAACCGGCGCAAATCCGTACTTTTTAGCAGGGATGCCTACATTTTTTTTAAATTTTCTCAACGTTATAAGACTGCCAAGGCCACTTTTTTGTGATTTTTTTGTGGTCAAAATTTTAAAGTTAAAATTTGACCACTCGTTGGCGAAAGAAGGTTTTATTTAATTAAAGCGTTCCTCAGTTATCATTAAATCAAAAAGTCCAAATAAAGCTGAAAATAAGGTAAAATAAGTTGTGCTAATCAACACGTTGGCTGCTGTCTCGGTCTATGAGACCAAAGGCGTTGTTGCCAGCGGTACCGCTGTGTCATATAGACCGTCCGTAATACGTCCATATGACCGAAAATATTATATAATTTATAATATTGTTCCTGTGTCAGCATATTCTAGACACAAATGTAGATTTTTGTGACTCTAGATACTGGCGTGATAGCCAACGTGTATATAAAAGCACTTAACCTGTGTAAAGTTCCATCCTCCATATTTAATGCTGTTACACCAACGCATTTCCCTTCAGACATTATCAGATCCAAAACAAAATATTCGATGAAAAACTCGCAATTGTGTTTCACAGCTTGTCCGTATAGAGCGTGCAACATGTAGTGCCCAGTGCCGTCTGCGGCAGCGCAGGTTCTGGAATAAATAACAATAATTTTCAGCTGAAAATAGGATGAATTTAAACTAATCACACTTTCGTTATCAAAACTTTATATGCAGAAACTTTTAATTTAAATATAAATTTAGTTATCTTTAAAGCGTGCATACCCTGGAAGAGAATACTACGGTAATTCCAAATTTTCTAAAATCACTAAAAGCAAGGCGGTTTTCAAATGAAGGACACCTAAAAAACATCCTAGGCAAAAATTTTTTGATGAAAATGTGTTTCATGAAAACAAAGTAACTTTGGAAATATCCGTCCGTCCGTCTGATGTTGTGTACACTAAAGAATTCTTCGTTAAGTAATTATCTGATAGACTCGAAATGTTCAGGAAAAATATAGTTTTATGAGGGGACGTTCCTTATTGTTTTTTGAAAACAATCCCCGCAAAAACAATAAAGTTATGGGAACTCTTAAAAAAATCGAAAAGTCGGGATGACGTATGTATGTAATTTAATCAGTTTTGAAAAGGCATCCACTAAAAAATAAAAAGTTATACTATTATAGTATAATAACTATAATAGTTGGGAAGTGAACTAGACTTTACTAATCTGGTGTCCGAAGTTAAACTCCAAATTTAATGATTATAATCATTAAATTGAATAAACCAAAAGTTAATTAATTTTTGATTCATAACTTTTAAAAATTAACAATGTAAAAAAATACCTATGGGCTTGTCCACCTTTCCCCATCTTCAGAGTTTGACCACCAAACGCTCTTTGATATATTTTTCCTTCTTGGGTTCTCGAAAATGGCATCCCTACATTTTCTAGCTCCAAAATTGCACTTGGAGCCATTTTTGTCATATAATGTATGGCATTCTGATCTCCCAACCAATCACCACCCTTGACGGTATCGTAAAAATGCCACTTCCAGCAATCAGGCTCGGCATTACCTAAAGTTTAAATAATTAAATTTAAAATTATAAATTAATTTTTAAATCAAACAGTAACTTAAGGATGCGTTAACGCCGCCCTGGGCAGCCACAGTATGGGATCTGGTTGGAAATAATTTTGTTAAAACGGCCGTCTTAAATCCTTTTGTCACCAAACCATACGCAGATCTTAAACCTGCACCACCTGCGCCAACCACCACACAATCGTATTTGTGGTCAGTCACCTCAAGCTCAGTCAACTCCTCCTAAAAGAATAAATTAAAAGTGTTTTTTTTTTGCAAAAAGTTAATATTGCTTTCTCATTTTGAAAATTTTCAAAATTTCGGGAAAACTTTGCATACGTGCAAAAATTTTCAAAATGTTTTTTGCCTATTTTTACGTTTTATGTCGTTATAAATTAATTTCGAGCAAAAAAAAATAGTCGCTCGGTCGGTCTGGCCGGGAAATCTTGTCAACACGATAACTTAAGAACTCTTTAAGCTAGAGACTTTAAATTTGGCATACAGGTATCTTAACAAAAGTTCTCGCTCGAGATTGTTTTTGGTGAACATATGTTCACCCCAATATTGGGGTGGGCCAGGGGGGGCAAATAGGGAAAAATCGGGAAAAATATATTTTTTTTACAAAAAATTGAAAATTGCTATAGGGTTTTTTTTTTAGGTTGTTGAGATTAAATCTGATAATAACATTTCCCTAACTCCACCCCCGTGGGGTAAGGGGTAAATATTTTTAAATATTTTCAATATTTTCGTCAAAACTGGCGGGAACGTTCAAGTATTACGTAACGCAAAATGTACCAAAAATCATACACTTTATACCTCTGTTCTCGCGTTATTCAAGGCTGTAGAGATTTCATATTTTGACTACCCCCCTAACACACCCCCGGGGGTGTGTTAATAGGCCTTTTATGGGGGGGGGGGGGTAGCCAAAACATGACATCTCGATAATCTATAATAACGCGAGAACCGGGGTATTGTCAATTTTTTGTGGTAACGCCGGTTAACCAGTATGTTACTCTTTCTCTGTTTAATCGATGAGTTAAAAAGAGAGAGAAATACATATTCCCCTAACTTGGCTAGTAACCGCTGCTCCACAAAAAATCGGCATATGATGTGTATGAATTTTAGTACAATTTGCGTTACGTAATACTTGAACGTTCCCTAGGGTAGGCATCTAACATTCAAACGTTACATTTGCCAATTTTTTGTCGGGTCACCGGAACTAACCAGGTTACTGAAACTCGTTTTTGTGAGAATCGGTTACATACGGTAAGTGAGGGGAAGCGATGACGTCACTAACCGGCAGTAACCGCGTCTAACACAGGTTCGGAGGTGAGTTAGATACGGTTAACCGTAAAAACTTAACCTATAAATTGTTTATTTACACCATAATTCACATGCCTTTGGGAATTTTTCTCGATTTGTATGCAAAATGTAAAAAATAAAGTAGGTAAGGTATTTCAACTTTTATTTTATAACTTCTAAGTGTTTGCTTATGTGGTTTAAAATTAAATTCTTACATAAAAAACTATTTAAACTTATCATTGTTGTTTATTACCTTCCCCATGAGCAAATAAACTTGAAAATGTAGTTTAAGTGCTTTTTCATCATATCTTATCCAAAGGAAATATAAAAAATATATACCTTATCAGTTTTTTGGGAGAAGTTAGGTTAGGTACTTGTCAAAACCTCAAGAAAATAACCAATGCGTTTTTGTGAGAACTGTCGGTTAAACGAATTTAGTGGTGGGGATAAAAACCGTACGGTTAACCGGTGTTTCCACAAAAAATTGGCTATTACGTTACGTACGTTAGCTGCCTAGACATCTAACATTCAAACCACATTCATCTTAAGCATATATATTTTTTGATCTTAAGTTAGGTCAAGTCGTTCTACAGTTACTTTCAACCAGGATAGTCTAATCTCGACACAAAAAAATGGGTAACGTAATTTGCAAACAGCTGTTTGGTTTCAAAATAAAGGACTAGCCCTTTATTTTGAACGGAACAAATATTATATTATAATATAAAATAAAGGTGGAATTTGTAATACACAAAATTATTTTTTAAATTTTATTAAAATCATAAAATTTGCTTACCGATCCCTTACAAGTAGAATAAAATGATTTGCCATATAATCGTGTTAGCTTTAAGGGTTGTAAAGTTTTCCTTAAATAATTTAAAATGTTCATGTTTTAAAAAGTGCCACTTTGACAAAATACGTTTTGAAATTAATCAAATAACCCGCCAAAATATAACGTATTCTGCTTCTTCTTCTACTATTACTTCCATAGTTTTAGCCAATTTCGAATATAAATCTAAACTTAGCCTCGAAGATTGGCGTATTTTGCTCTGCCTCTCAAAAGAAGAAGAAAAGTAACATTATCTGGAATACAGGCCTATATGCTGTATATCTATACATATGATACAGGAATGGGACAACCCAGTGCAGACCAATGTCAGAGACTACACTACTACTGCCAACACAGAACACCCACCACAGAACACCCACTGCCAATGTTGAAGGGGGAGGAAAGAGAATGCGTTCGTTAAACGAACTTCGTTTGGTTGGACGGCCCAGGCAGCCACAACCAAAAAAGCTTGAAAAAGTAGAAAAGTTAACATAACCTTACTTTTTAATAAGTCAAAATAAAGAAGGCTGTAAATAAAATTTAAATTATGGATGGATTTACATTATACCAGCAAGGAGCAGAAGGTAGATTGCATAAAGGCACATATTTAGGAAAACCGGCAATAATTAAAGAGCGTTTTGTGAAAAAGTATCGACATCTAACCTTGGATGAACACCTCACCAAAGAAAGAATAAAATCTGAAAGTAGGGCTTTATTACGATGCAAAGCTGTAGGAATAAAAACACCAACTATATACCTAGTAGATTTCAAAAGAAGAATGATTTTCATGGAGTATTATGAACATAGTATAACTGCCAAAGATTACATCTCGTCATCAGTAAATGAAGAAGATATTATAACTTTATCAAAGCAGATTGGTGATGTTTTAGCTAAAATGCATAAAAGTAACATTATTCATGGTGATTTAACAACTTCAAACATACTTTTAGTAAATAAAAACAATATAAGCTGTTTTAATAAGTTATCTGATTTAGAGCTGGTTCTTATTGATTTTGGTTTAGCTCATGTTGAATCAGGAGCTGAAGATAAAGGTGTAGACTTGTATGTTTTGGAAAGGGCATTAAATAGTACACATAAAGAAGCGGATAAAATGTTTCCGGTTATATTAGAAGCATATAAACAGCAATACAAAAAAGGAAACCAAGAAGTTTTGGCAAAATATGAAGATGTTAGAACCAGGGGTCGAAAAAGGACTATGGTTGGATAAAAATGTTTATTTAACAAATAAAATATATTAAATACAAGGTAATCTTTTAGTATATAATCTATCTAAAAGCTATTAGTTTAGTAGCTAGAATTTATTTTTGATGTTTCAAAAAAAGTAACTCTTGATAACTTGCCCTGCTTGTTTTTAAACTCCCGAACCACTAAGCACTTTTTATATAACTCTTACGGTTCATGAGATAATGATAAATTTTAAAGTTGCCATTTTGAAGAAAAAAACCATTATCTCATAAACCCTAAGAGATATACAAAAAGTGCTTAGTGTTTTGGGAGTTTGAAAACAAGCAGGGAAAAGTTATCAGGAGTGACTTTTTTTGAGATATCAAAAATAAAAAAAACCTCTTTGTAACTCCACCTGGGGACATACTGTATATAAAAACCCAAGTTTATTTAAAGCTGGTAATGACCTCAAATATTTATAAAATTGGTTGAGTTGTGGGATATAGGCCGAAAAGAAAATGCCAAAAACTTTGTTAACTAAACTGACAGTTACAAAGAATAAATGAAACTGTAGGTTTAGTTAACGAAGTTTTCTTTTTGGCATATATCCTACAACTCAACCAATTTTATTTATATAAAGCATTCAGCAGCTTTTTGAATAGTTTAATCAAAACCTTCATACATTTTTAATATAATAAAATATAATCTTAATAAAATCATTTAATATTTAAAAAATTATAATCTGGATGTCATTCCTCCAGAAATAACAATAGTTTCACCAGTCATGTAAGCTCCATCATCAGAGGCCAACATGGCAGCCACTCCAGCAATCTCTTTTGGTATACCAAACCTGTAAAAAATGGTATATTATGTTGGGAGTAAGTATGGATTTTATATCATTAAGCATGCTGTTTCTCCAAGTGTGAAAAACAATAAAAATAGTTTTGACATAAATCATACAAAAAATGAATTTATAAAAAGTGGATTCATAAAAATTTTTCTCTATATTATTCTTCTATAATTACCTTTTTAAAGGAATTTGAGCCAAAGCAATTTCCTCAGCTGGTCCAGTAGTTAGCTAGAAAATTAAATTCAAAATTAACTTGAAAGTATTTTTTTACTTTCCCTGAGGAAAGTCTAGCATTAGTAAAAAAACTGATATTTTTTTAATGTTACGTTTCTCTACATTTATATAAAAAAATAACTTCTGTCGAAATAAACTTGTTGGTTGATCTATCTGTCCAGAAAATATATGACCATGATAACTTGAAAATACGCTGAGATAAAGACTTCAAATTTGGACTTTTTGCTTCTCAAAAGTTCTAGGCTGGGATGGTTTTTGGTAAAACTCGGAGTGGGGTAAGGGGGTAATATAGGGAAAAACATTTTTTTATTTTTTTTTGTTTTTCGAAAAAAAGAAACTTTTTTTGAAAAAAAAATAATATTTTTCGATTAAAAAAAAATGATAAAAATGTTTCATTTATATTTTTTCAAATTGTTTTCATTATTAAACAAAATGGGGCTGAAAAAAAAAATGTTCTAATGAACCTAGACCTACAGGGGAAAGCATAATTTTTTTTGGCAGCAGTTTTTGGTATGTAAAAAGTCTTTTTTGCATTTTAATTTTTCTTGAAATTTTTTACTTTTCTTAAATGGGCTAACTAACTTAAAAAGTTATTTTATTCAACGTTTGAGGGCCATCGAGAGAAAATCGGGGCCCGGGGTAGTAACCTCCGGGCCCCCCGACTAAATTTTGATGACTAAAAAAAAGTTCATCACCCCCACCCAGGCCCCCAAAAATTAAAAAAAGCTCATCACCCCCACCCGGGCCCTCCCAGAAAAATCCGCCCCCAATTTTTTTTTACTGTCTGAAAAATGTTGATGACTAAAAAAAGTAATTGCCCCCATCCAGGCACCCTCTTGATGGGCTTGACTCAACCAATATCATACTCCAAGATTTAGTACAGAGCACCTAAGGCCAGAAATTCACCTGTGCCAGTTTGGCCCTGGGCAGCAGTTTGTTTTAAATTTACTTACTGTTTCAGAAAACTTGGTTTTTATAACTCCAGGAGCCAAAGCATTAACAGTTATATTATCAGAAGCTAACTGGGCTGCTGCTGCTTTAGTAAGTCCAAATAATGCTGTCTTACTTACAGAATATGCTCCCAATAACTAAAAAAACACAATTTTTTATTGATTATATTAAAAAAAAATATGTATGTAATAATACATATGTATACCGACGCGTCAATTTGAAAACCTCTTTTGGAAGTTGGTTAATAAAACGAATACTTTTTAATTAAATTGGTAATCCTTTATATTTTAACAAAATATAAAGGGTCTTTACTAAGTAAACCGACTTACACTAAAAGGTGCAAATCCCCCAATTGATGAAACAAAGATAATTCTACCAGCTTTACTGCACTTCAATAATGGCAATGATTCTTTGGCTAATAAAAATGAACATTTTACATTTACGTCCATGATTTTGTCCCAAGCCTGTTCACTAGCCTATAAAATAAAACTAAAATTAAATAAGTGTAATGTTTTATTATAGGCTTTCAGTGTTTTTTTTTAACTTACATCAAGTACTTCTGCCACTTCAGGGTTTACAGCTGCATTTGATACCAAAATATCCAAACCTCCTAGTTTTTCGGCCTGCAAAAATTAACAAACCTTAAGTCCTGAATGATATGTTATGATATTACATACCTTTACTGTAACGGTAATGTATTTTATTATTCCATCAATCTATTTTCTAATCATCATACAGAGTGATATTGGTATTGAAGAGGGCCAGCAGCCCGAAACTGTCAGTCTACCAATATCACTCTGTATGATGATTAGAAAATAGATTGATGGAATAATAAATTAATATTTTTATAATTTTGTTTCAATTTAAAATTGTTTGTCCTTACTGATTCTACATATAACCACACGTTAGTGGTACTATGTGCTTGAGACACACAAGTCTTCAACTTGCTAGCATTCAAAGTCTCTAGACTAGGAGAGCTATGAGTAGTTGTCTATATCTAGCAATAGATGGCGCACAAGTCTACATCAATCTAATGACTATATTCCTTTTGCGAATAAAGTCTAAAAATGTTTTCTTAATCAGCGAGTTCTGTTATTCAAAAAAAATAATTATGTTTTACCCGTCCGGAAAGCCACCCATGTGTCGACGTTACTATATTTATTATTTATTCTGTCTCCTGTCCTAAATTGTATTTATGTTTCAGATTTTAAAATAATACTAACGTCCCTCCCCATCTATCCCAAAATACATCCCCTCTAATCATCCCAGTTTTAGCCATTTTTATAGTAAATTTATATATATATATATATAAGATTAAAAAAAAAAAAATAAATAAATAAAAAAAAAAAGGTTCTGTAGAATCCGTTTTTTTGTTGTTGTCTGTTTTCGTCTTCGTCAACGTTCGTGTTTTAAAAAAAACTACACCACAAGCCCAACCCACACCACAAGAACAACAAAGGCCCTCCAACTGGAGTATCATCATAGCTTTATATTTAAGACATAAAAAATTCAAGTCCACTGGGCAAGAGAGCACGGCTCTGACCCGGCCCCCAACCAACATGCACTCGAAGGGAATCAGCGTGCAGAGTTGACTCTTGGTACTAAAGAGGGCCAGCAGCCCAAAATGTCAGTGTATCACTGTACGATGATTAGAAAATAGATTGATGGAATAGTAAATTAATATTTTTATAATTTTGTTTAAAATTAAAAATTTCTGTCCTTATAGTGTGTTTCATCAAGCAAGAGAGTAATATAAAAATCGCACAGTAAATATTTTTAGGCCTATTAATCACGGGTCTGTAAAAATAAACCGTTTAAAATTTAAAACGACCGTGGATAAAGTATAAAATTCTACTCGCGTATAATAGCTGTTAATCATTCGGGTGATTATGTCACTCGCCTTTCGGCTCGTGTCCCAAAATTCACCCTCATTGATTAATAGCAATTATTATATGCTCATCGAATAATATACTATTACAACAGGTTTGAATATTATATTTTTTGTGTATAGAATATAGTTGTTCTATAAAATAAACTACGCAGTATATTTGCACATCCAATATTCGAATCTGTTTTGAAAATATTCACTGTGCGATTTTTAGTTTACTCTCTTGCTTGATGAAACCATAAAGACCATAGTAATGTATTATATTTGGAACTCGACATTTACCTGTTGAAACAGTTTTTTCCTGTCCTCTGCTTTACTAACATGACACACTAAACCTGTTACATCTAAGCCATTATCTTTTAGTGTTTTTACAGCTTTGTCCACATTTGCTTGTTTTCGGCTGCTTACAACAACTTTTGCACCTTCCTCAGCTAATCTTTGAGCAATGGCAAAACCTATTCTGAAAGTATTACTGATTTTAGACTTTTAGATTTGTTTTAGTTTAAATAAAATACTAATTGAAAGCCTATTTATATACTGCAGGGCTATTTTAATTATATTTAGCCCTTATAACATCTGTACCTTAATTTTCGGCATCTTGTAATACACTTACCCCTCTGTAGAGGCAGTGACCACTGCCACTCTTCCAGTTAATCTTTTGCAATCACTGCTCATATTTCTAGCCACAAAATTCTTTATGATTTGAGAGCTTATTATGTTTCTAATCATTTTATAATTGGGGTGCAACAATCAAAGGTCAAAAACTGAATTTTTTTAGGTTATGTGGAAAAAGATAATTTTTTATACACGTTTGTTATTGGAACTTAGATAAGATAAATATTAATTTATAAATTAATTCTTTATCTATTTACACTTTATTTGTAAATTTAAAAACTTTCAAAAGTAAATTGCAACTACAACAAAAATTTGATTGGATGGGTCCACAGAACACACATTTAATTGGATGGGTCCCATCCGTTGGGAGCGAATGGCGCGAATTTAAACATGTAAAAATTCAAAGATGTTAAAAAGAAGCAGAGTTATCAATGGAAAAAATGTAATTTTTTCTATATAAAATTGCGTGGTATTTTTGTTGAAAGTCGTCACAAAACACCCATTTTTTTTCAGACTGGGAAACATTAAACTTTTTAAACCAAACACTATTGCCAAATTTACTATTTTTAGTTTTTACTTGGTTCTTTAAAATTTAAATATGTTAATATTTATATAGGTAAACAAGCAATGGTAATTTGTTATGTTTTTTAATTAAAAGCTTTCACAGCAAATACTTGACCCAAAAACTTGATAAAATGGAAAACTCAAAACAAGTAAGGTGTATATTTGGCAACGCTGTCAAACACGTGTTGTACAAAATTGTAAACATTTACCTGAAACAAAGCCGACTTTTGTTTATAGTAGAAGAATCTAAAGCGATTATAAAGTGCTGCAGTGTGCAGTTTTGTTTAGCACTCAGTTTAGTGAAATGGGGCCATGCAAAGATTATGTGGAACTGAATCCTTTGAACGTAAAAAGTGATACTTTTTTATTTTATAAGGAAGCAATACAGGAACCGACCAACTGGCATAAATTTATAGTAAGTTAATATGTATTTTTTATTTCTATAGGCTATATTAGACATTATTTTACCTAAAAGTCTGGATCAAGAGCTCTAACCTATGCACACCATGGCAGGGACAATGATGGAGACCCTTCATAATTGAATATGAATAATTCTGACACTCATTCTGTTGACAGAAGTGTAAGAATATGAAGTCTTTAGGGCCTGCAGTCTAGGCCCAACAAAAGTTGGTGGAAGGAAAAGCCAAAAATTATTTTGGATTGGACTTCATTTTTGTTTAACATTAGAGGAATGTGGTTTAAATGTTAGGTGCCTAATGTTAGGGTTTAAAGTTAGATTAACATTTATCTAACATCAGGAGTTTTACCAAATATTAGATAAACATTATTCTAACAATAGACACCAGGTGTCTATTGTTGTTAGGTCCTAACATTAGATAATATTAGATAATGATATTATTCTAATGTTAGAAACAAAAATTGTTAACAAAAAACTTTACCCCTGAAAAATTTAGATTTAGATGACTAAAAAAAAAAGATTGAGGACCAGTCCTGGAGAGGCCTCTCCAAATTTTCGAACTCTACCACTCAATTTTTCCAACTGGAACGCTAATTTTCCCAACTGGAACGCCAATTTTCCCAACTTAACTATAAAAAAAAGGTCCTCACCTTTCCAAATATCCCAACTCTACCACTCATTTTTTTTTGACAAAAAGCTTTACCCCTGAAAATTTTTGACTAAAAAAGCGCCCCCCTACCCCCCTTTGCGTCATCCCTGATCATGTCAAATATAATTAGCAAAACTATTATTTTTCGTGATAAGTTGCAGATTAAAAATTCATGCAAAATTAAAATTTTCAAGAAAAACATTTCTAATCCAGATAGGGCCCCCAGAAATTGGCATTCATAGTTTGCCATCGCAAAGATCACGTTCTTGATCCGATCCTGTTTAAATGACGGAATCCGATCTTATTTAAATGATGGAACATGTCCACAGGAAGGGTCAAAAAAGGAATAACAGGCATTTTCTTTTTATAATGGTTTTTAAAAAGCCATAAAACTAAAGGACACAGTCTAATAAAACATTTTCATTAAGTGCTTAAAAACGGGTCATAAAGGTCAAATTTTTTACTTTTACTCTCCCTTATTATTATAAGTCATAATCATAATTTATAATTATGATAATTAAAAACTCATTGGTAAAAAATTTTAGGTACATTGCAAAATATTTCAAATAAAACATACGAAACCGTTTATATCGTTTAAATCGGTCGCCGTATCCGCGCCTGGGGGTCAAAAGTGGTAAAAACCATAGTTTTTTAAAGTGAATATTTTTTTTATTTTTGTTTTCTGTTTCCTATTTTTTGTTAACTGTTTGTTCCTAAATTATTTTTCGTTAGTTTTTTCTTTAATCTATGGGAAGTATTGTTTTGTAATCAGCAGTATTTCATTCCATATTTGAATTTTAGATTGAAAATGTGGAATGTTTAGACAAGTTTAAGCTACTGAAAATATTTATGGACTTTGTGAGTCCTTCAGATTTACTGCCTCTTGAATTCACGCCAATACACAATGGGGCTCATTTTATTGTTAGAAATTGTTCATCTGCCATAAAGAAAATTCTTGAGAATAAACTTGTAATTTCAAATCCATACAGCGAATTTGCTGTAAGTACAAAAAAAATTACCCTTATACAGGGTGTTTTAAAATTAATACCTACATTATTATGCTTACTGCAGCGCAACAGCAGAGGAATATACGTTTACAAAAATTACCCAAAATTATCCAAAATTATTTTTGTGCGTTGTAACAATTCTAAAAAACTTTTTTAACATGTCCGTCCGTTTGTCTATCTGTCGGTCTGTCTGTCCGTGTGTCACGTTTTCTTGTCCGCGCGATGATACAGAAAAGAAAAATCCGAAATCCAAAAATATGGTACGATTTATCTTTTTAATAAAAGTATTTTTTGCTGAAAAAATTAAGTTGATTGTAGATTTTCTTCAACTATTTTCGATTTTTTTAAACTTTCCCAAACCATTCTTATTTGGGGGGAATTCTTTTCAATTTTAATAGGCTTTGTGCCCTTACCAAGATTGATTTTTCCTAAAAAAGTTGGTTCAAAAGTGTTTGATTTTGGACAAATGTTTTCTTATTTCGGAGCCCGATATAAACGTATAATTCTCCTATAGTAAGAATTTTAAGGATGCGGTCCCTCTCACTTGCACGCATCCAGCCTTTCGACGTTTTAGCCGTTGAGCTGAGAGGTCGCAACCGCATACATAAAAATCTACTATAGGAGAAGATCCTCTGCTGTAAACCTGCGATGAGTATTATTACTTAAAAAAAAAAAATCAGTTTTTAGTACGAATAATAATTAATTTTTCGACCCTTCAAGAATTACCTCTTAAGCCAGAAGATAACTACAAAACCGTAATTTACAAAAGATTTGATGAAAAAACTCAAACAATGGACCTGAGTAATTTTTTGAAAGACCCAGGTTTGTAAATATTTGGTGCAGGTCGTAAGTCATGTTTGTGCAGTCTATAAAATAAAAGAATTTTTCTTTAAAATGCTGTTACACACTTTAAATTTAATGCCCTTTAAGTCAAGGTATGTAGTGTTGTCTTTTTTTAGCTAATATAAGAGACGCGCGCTAAAAAAAGACAGCAGGACTTTAAATCTCACTGTATGGATACATTTTTAAATTTTAATATCTCTGACACAGGGCAACATTTTTACGGAAAATTATATTGTTTTTGGGGTTCCGTACATTAAAAACCGTTATAGGATCGCTTGGTTGTCCTTTCCACCTATGAGTATGAAATTTGGCAAGTACTTGTAGATTACATTAACGAAAACCGAGTCCAGGTATATTTTTTGTCAAAAAGAGACGAAAACCATATTATTTAACGATAATTCGCTTATTAATTATAAAAAGGAAAATTAAACCAAAAGAAAGGAGACTACCGAGATTTCCATATAGGGAGTGGCCTGTATTAGGATAAGCACCACCTTGTGCTGGATTAAACTGTACTTTAAACTGATTAGTATGCACTTAATTTGAGTTCCATAAGATGATGAGTACATGCATGAAATGGGCTCTAAAGTTTAATGAGACTGGCGATTTTTTAAGGCCTATCCAGAAGCTTGCCCTAGTAGAAATTTAACGTTAGAATAACGTTTTTCTAATGTTAGAAAACTGTATAAAAGTACGTTATAAAATATGTGAAAATGTTCCGCTTTTTAACGTTAGAATCTAACGTTAGTTACAAACGTTATTCTAACGTTAGATTTTTAAGTTAATCTAATGTTATGTTAAGTTAGATTTATGTACTTTTCTACCAGGGTGCATAAGAACATAAAACATAAGAATGCGATGCCGTGATTGGCTTACAAGATACATGGCGGCACATTAAGCCAATCACGGCATCCCATTCTTATGTATTACGTTCTTATGCGAGCCTGTGGTAATGCCCTTATTTGAACAGATTGAAGATAATATATATCACAAAGTCAAAGCAATGATGGTTTTAGAAGGATCATCATGCGAGCTTTCAAGGGACATTAAGCAATCCGCGGGGAAACGCTTTTTTTAAACACTATATTGGCCTTACATCCCATTCATGTCAGAACTAAGCGTTTTCCCGCAAACTGCTTTGTATCCCTTGAAAACTCACATGATGATCCATCTAAAACCATCAGTGGTTTTAACATTGTAACTTATCTTAAACAGGCCAATCTCGGTAGCCTTCTTTAAATAATTCTCTACAAAAAATCTCAGATTTTCTCAGCATTTTTAAGCTATGGCTAGAACTGTTTGATATACAGGTACGCGTATACGAAACAATCATAAAAGGTACGGAACCCTCAGTGCGCGAATTAACTCGCACTTGACCATTTTTTTTATTACTGGCCTCACCAATGACCATACTCTGGCGATAATCCAGTTAAGAGTCATAAACGTTAAAAATACACAATGTGTATGTGTATTACACATAATATACTGTGTGTGTCGATGTTTTTGTGTTTATACGTTTATGACTGGATTATCGCCGGAGTATGCAAATGACGTATGCTCCACATTCTCTCGGCAATTCTGTCAGCATACAAGTTCTTTTTTCTATGTTATTTTATATTTTTAGGTTTAAAACATTATTGTCCTATATTTCAACCAAAGATGTTCTATTATATTTTACTAGTATCGAAAAAATTCAAACCAAAATTTTATAATTTTGAGAATAATGATATTTACGATTTAAAACCTTTAAAATGTTTACTAGATTTCACTATTGAGGGCATAAATTTGAGAAATAATTTGGTAAATATGATAATTTAATGAGTGCCCAATCAAAAGACGTCATCTAGACTAAATGATATTTTTCAGTATAAGTCAAAAAATATAGGGACCTTATACCGGGTGTCCCCTCTATTTACCCAGCGATTTTCCGGCGAAACCGGAATTGAAACAAAAAAATTAAATCCGCCATTTTATAGCAAATGTAAAATTATATAAATCGCCCAATTTTCATTTTTATCGAATGAAGAATAATCTTAATTTTGGGGGTGGACATAAATAAAACTTACCCGGTATAATACACAATAACTATACTTAAATATGCTCTAAATCACTAGATAATTAAAAATTGCTGAAAGATGATCGGGTTTTGACTGGGCAAAATTAACATGAGTTTGGATTGTTGAGTATGGGTTTGCATGGAAAATATGGATTTAAATGAGTTTCAATAAGTTAACAATAATATGGGTTATTCTAAAATTGTATGAGATAAAATGGGTATTATGGGCTACAACTTTTATGGAATAAAATGGGTATTATGGGTTATTATGCGTTTTTTCTATTTTGCGACTCTTATAAGCTCATAATCACACGCATTTTGCGTTCTTATAGGCCAATAAGAGGTTAGTACTTTGTTTTTCTTTTGGGTTGGCATTAGTGGACAAAAGAATATCGCTTGGCGTTTTCCGTGCAAATGTAAACACCTAATTTAAGTTTAGTTTTCTACGAAATTGTGTTTTAAGTTAATTTTAACCGTATTAAAATTGTGACTTGGTTACTTTCAGTGAAAAAGGGAAGAGCTGACTATAAAATATATCAAAATATCGTTTGTTCTATGAATTTTAAACATTGTAACGCCAACCCAAAACAAAATCCTTAAATCGGTCATCAATTTAAATGCAAGTTTTTTTTTTATTTTAGAGCAAAATAGAGAAAATAATATAAAGCCTTCGTTTCATAACACGTTTTTAGCGCACTAGTACTTTAGAAAACTCGCCACCAGCGGCTCGTTTTATAAACTTGTACTCGCTAAAAACGGGTGTTATGAAACTAGTACTTTAATATACTACATATTATGGATTAATAAGCGTAAATTAAGACGAGTAATTATGGGTTTTATGGTTTAATATTGGTTTTTATGAGTTTAAATGGCAAGTATAGGTTTTTATGGGTTAATACCTATTATTTTTGTTTTAGATTCGGACTTTGGATCAGTTAGCACCATTAAAAGACATGAGTTTAAAGGAAATTATCTTGGATGGTAACCATATATGTGGAGTATTTTCAATGTTCGATTATACCACAGTAATATTAAATACACTACCAACAATAGAAAAACTGGTACGTCTGAAGTAATCTACTTACCCCTAAGTATACATAATTTTTTCCACTTTAATCATAAAATGTAAGAAGTTCTTCAGGTAATAACAAACTGAATTTCATTAAAGGGTTGATAAAACCATCTTAACGGATGTCGTCCGGTGGACCAAAACAGTTTTATTCTGTTTTTAAATAAATATTATGCTCACAGATTTTTTATAGCGAAAAGTAAGGGGCCCACAGACGTGACGACTGAATTTCATTAAAGGGTTTATAATACCATGTTAACCAGGCCCGTAGCACCCCCTGGCACTCCGTGTCTGGAATAGAACGCAGTGACATACCTAAAATGTATTATGCTGCTCTCATAAAAGGGATTCCCCTTAGACGGAGTTACGCGAACCGCACCCGAATCGGTGTGATCCTCGCTTTTTTACAAATGAGTCACTGCAGTCTATTTCAGACACGGATAATAAATGTAAGGAAACTTCTTAAATTTAATTTAATTTTAGGATGGCGTTGATACAAATGACAAAATACAACTGAATAACAAGAATTTTATATTTTGCGATGAAGGAGTTAAATTTGTAAATAGTTTTCTAGAACAGTTTTACACTGTTTTCGATTCATTTTCTAGAGAAAATATAAAAGATTTTTATCACAAAAATGCTATGTTTTCCTTGACATCCTGGTTTAAAGGGTCAGTATCATTTAATTACACAGTGTTTAAAAAGTTCTCAGTGAGAACTGCTATTATAGTATAATACTATATACAGGGTGATCAATAACTGCCATGCCAAAATTTAATAGGTGATTCAGCATCCAAAAAAAGTTCCTATAAAGGTTGGTCCGCAAATGAGCCCTAAGGGAGTTAAAGCCCTTTGACATTGCAATAAAAATAAGGTTTTTAATTAATAACTCTGGTACCCTTTAAGCTAGAGCGACGAGATTTTGCTTGTATACTAGGGCAATAAGGGCAATAAGTTTATGTTATTTTTTTTTTTTTTAATTTATCCATAGGCGTCCCTAGACGGAAAAATGTATTAGGCTTAACACATTTTTGCCCCAAACTTTTTTATGTTTTTTTTTTTTGGATTTTTTGTAAAAAATATGGATTTCCTTCCATAAAACGTTACTTTTTAAAAGGCTATTACTCTTTTAATATTAAATTTAGGTGTTTTGGTGTAGAATACCTTTTTGCTCAGTTTTAAATTGTAATTGTAATTGTAATGGTTTATTGTCGTTCTAGGACCTATTTTTATGAAGAATCACCCTGCAGCATTAAAATTTTATTGATGCTTTTTTTTTTGTTCCCCATTCAATATGTCATCTTCGAAGGGCCGTAGCTCCCTTAGGGCTCATTTCCGGACCAACCTTTATAGAAACTTTTTTTCATATTTCACCTCTTAAATTTTGGCATGGTAGTTACTGATCACCCTGTATAATAGTATAATATATAAAATATTAGAAGATTTCGCATTCTACATTTTTTTTAAATAAGTAAAAATGTATATAAATTCTCATTTATTTGTATCATGAATGAAAAAAGAACCTTCAAACGAATCCTGTAGCACTAGATAGGTAGGTAGGTTTGTTAGGGTAGGTGGATAGTTTGAGTGTTTTGTGTAGTGTGTAAACTACCTACCTACCCTAAAAAACGTGCCTATCCAATGCTCTATTCAATATTTACGAACAAAGTCGGTGGATTTTGATACCATTCTTGAGAAAATCGCATTTTTTCGAATATTGACCGTCAGCTAGCCTTATTTGAAGAAACCGGAGGAATTAAGACAAAACTCTTCGAGAAATATTAAATTTTGATCTACCAAACTGTGGCCTATATTAGCTTGTTCTTTGTAATAGGTAAGGCCCGTAAACCGCGAGCATTTCAAAGTAGTACCTAAGCGCGCCGCTCTATCCCGATCGGACCAACACATCTGTGCACATGTTGAACGAGAGGAAGCAGAAGAAGCCAGACCATGTTTTTGCATGTTTTTTTTTTTGTATAAACCCGACTGTTTTTACCGAATTTCTCGTCCGCTTACGGGCCTTCTGCTTTCAACGCACTGACGGACATACAAAAATGTTTCTAGTGGCTGTAGCGTGCCAGAAAGTAAAATAAAAAACCCGATTTTATTAATTTTTTAGGTTTCAAAAATATAACAAAGTCACCCGCAATATAAAATTAATGGACGATTTAAATGATAGATACGTGTTATTGAGTTATGGAAATGAAAATATTGAGTTTTATTTTAAACATTGGGGAAATATAGATCATGTGCCCACTACATTTAAGACTGATTTATTAATTTTTACTGTAAGCACTTATTAGAAATAAATCGGTGGCTGTTTCAAAACAAATGAACAACTGTCAACCAACGAAAAAGAGTAGTGAAATCGGTGACTTATATTTTTCGCTTAAAAAAACGCGCGTCCTAAATCCGCGCGTCCTAATGCAGCTTATGTGCGCGTTACGTATGCTACAAAATTTGAGAGTACACTTAGGCCATTAAGTAAATGATAACAAAAATCTGCTAACCTGATTTTATTTATTTTTCTAATTATGTTTTAATTTGTGCAAGATTTACTTTTTAATAGGCATATGGGATAATAAAAAAAAATAAATTAAAAATGGACCTATATGTGTTTTTTTAATGACCGTATTTGAAATACGGTATTTCTGAATAACCCTGTATATTTTATTAATTATAAGATTTGGATTCAAGCTTGCTTAATATAACTGTCTCAATTTAAATGTATCTAAATGTAAAATCATCTCCTTCACGCGTAAAAAAAACCCAATACTTTATAATTACTCAATAATTCTTCCTCTTTGGAGAGAGTATATTCCATTAAAGATTTGGGTGTCACATTTTCTAGTGATTTTTTATTCAGAGAACATTTAGATAGTATTGTATCAGCCTCATTAAAAATGTATGGTTTTATAATGAGAAATTGTAGTAAATTTACCAGTGTACTTGCTTTAAAGATCCTTTACAACTCTTTTGTTCGCTCTAGACTGGAATATTGTTGTACCATTTGGAATCCGTTTTATGAAGTTCACAGACAACAGGTAGAGAAAGTGCAAAAAAAGTTTCTTAAGTGTTTATATTTTAAAGTATTTGGTATATATCCAGCCAGAGGTTATGATTATGACGTCCTACTGTCTCAATTTGAGTATCAATCCCTAGAACTTCGCAGAACAATAACCAGTATTAAAATGCTATGTTACGTATTGAATGGTAGAATGGACTCACCATTTATTTTATCAAAGCTAAATTTTTGCGTTCCAGCTAATTGTACAAGAACTTCTACCACTTTTTATAATCAAGTTGCCAGAACGAATACTCTACGCACTGAACCAATTTTCAATATGATGTTTTGTTATAATAGATATTGTAAGAGTGCGATATCCACTTTGATTCAGTGAGTAGAATAATTAATTGTATAGTTATAGAGTATTGGCCAAAATGTTGATTTTAATTTCTACCATTTCAGTGATATATCGTATCTGTATTTGTTATATTGTTATAATATTAGATATTTTATTGCATTGTTAATTAACTTTAAACCTTTATTTTGTAAACTTTAATTTTGTAAATTTTCAAATAATATTGTCCTGTAATTGGTTTTTCTGTTGGGCAATAAAGATATTATTATTATTAATTATATAAATAAAATTTTGTTAAAAAAATACATTTTTTATCGTATCATTTGGATCTTATAAAAAAGTAAAGTGGTACTTATTGGATTTGGGTTTTTGGTCATTAAAAAAAAATAAATAAAAGAAAAAAATTAAGCGGTAAAAATATCCGCAAATTCTGCCGCGTCAAAAACGAATAGCACGAAATTAGCTGCGCTATTTTTTTTTGGGAAATTTTGTGCAGCACGTATAATGTTAATAGCGCCAAAACCGGCGTGAAATTTTGCATGAACAATTCTGCGCGGTTATCGCTGAACGTTTTTTTTTTTTGCGCGAAAATCAAAGCAAAACAAAACTAAGATTTTTTTTATTACACTTGAAACAGCCATTGATTTTTTCTTTTATGTATACCGGGTGAGTTTTATTTATATCCACCCCTAAAATGAAGATTAATCTTTATTCGATAAAAACTAAACTTTGGTGATTTATATAATTTTACATTGGCTATAAAATAGCTGATATATTTTTTTTAAGTAAATTATTCATTACTAACCTTATCTTCAAAGTAAATCATAAATTTGGCATAAGAAAAATAGCGCATAAATACTCTACAAATAAAGTTTACATCCATGGACATTAAAAAATTGAACTTTTAGACACCGACTAAATTTGTTATTTTAATATTAGTTTTATATTTTTTTAAGCAGGGTAAATTATGTAAATCTCGTTTTTATACTATAAAAACGAAAAAGTATAAAGAGAATTTTCGGCTTAATTCAAAAATGTAAAATCTTAAAATCATTAAAAAAAAAACATATTTATGCCACTTCCGGCGAAACCGGAAGTAAAACAAAAAAAATAAATCCGCCATTCTATAGCCAATGTAAAATTTATATAAATCACCAAAGTTTCGTTTTTATCGAATGAAGAAGATTAATCTTAATTTTGGGGGTGGACATAAATAAAATCCACTCGGTATACTCGTTTGCTTAGAGAAATTATGTATTTTAGCCGACGTGTGCTGTATTAGTAGTAAGTGGAGTATTCATAGAACGGAGGTATAACAAATGCAACATAAAATGCAACTTTAGCCGGCAATTCGTATTTAGGCGCGAGGGGGAACAATCTTTGATAACCAACGACCTTTTGCATATCACAAATAACGACCCCACAGTAAAACCGAGACGTAAAGTTTTTGTTCCTGTCAGTGCCGCGCAAAAAAAGCGCACTATCAAAATAATGAATAGGATTACGTGTTTGGACAAAGATATGTGTTATAGGTGAGTTTAAATAAGTTTTTACTTTGGATTTATACTAGATGGATTATTTATTTTTTTATTTTCTTGACGTTTTAGAGCTCATTAATCCTCTGCCACAGACACCTTATTTATAGAACGTTACTACATGCATGGCGTAAAAATTACGCCTCCCTTTAAAAGTCGAACAATTTTTTTTAAATTTTGACTTATTTATCATTATCTTATTATCTTATTATTATCAATGCAATAGAAAATAATATTTAAATGAGTTATTTGGGGACGTCCATGAAGTATGTCACGTTTTTTTAGCAGTTATATAAATAGTAAAAAATAAAATCTTTAAAAAATAAAAAAGATATACTGCATGTATACAGGTTCCAATATACAGCCTGTTCCAGAACTTGCGTACCGAAATTTGAGGGTATATTAAAAACCCTCTGGAAAATATGAAAAAAATTAAAAAAAAAATCCATCTTCAATACTAATTAAAAAGGAAGCTATTTAATCTGACAAATCTGTTGCTGATGTTAAATTACCTAAAAATTAGTTTTTCCCTACTTATTAGTAACTATGGTTGCATTTTAATGGTTGACTCGTGCATTGTTTAAGACTTTCAACTTTAGAATCTTTTTAGGTTATTATATTTTGACAAAACCGACAGAGGCTATCAAATATTCTATTTTTATAGGGTCACTCCATCCGGCGGTGATTTTATGATACCTGTCTTAGACGGCAGCAAAAAACTGCCGCTGCAACTCCATTCAGCGCGCTGAATGTACTGTTTTTTTATTAGAAACTCAGATCTTTTAATTGATTTACTGGCTATAAATTCTTAATACAAATTAATAAAATAAAAATACAATAACTGAATTTTATTTATGTATTTCAAAGTAATGAACATAGGAAAAATTTTTATCGGTGTTCCGAAAAGAGAACATTCTAACTAGAATGTAATTTTAAGATTGGTGCAGAGGTTACGCCATTCAATCTGCCAGGAAACTCATGGGGTCCAACCTAAAAACAAATATTTTAAGCATTTTATGGTGGTGTATTTCTCAAAATAACTTACTATAGCATCTCCCAATATTCCGGCCCAAATATTCAAGGAAAACCTTCGTTGGGGATTTCCTTGCCTGAAGGCATGGGGATTTTCCTGTCCCCAAACATGAGAATTCCTTGAATTAAAAAAACCATCTCTTTGAAACCCAGACTCATCCGTAAAAAGAATGCTTTTTACAAAGTTTTCATTTTCTTGATGTTTCTGCAACATCCATGTGCAAAATTCGACTCGTAAAGGATAGTCCTCCGGTGTCAAGCATTGTACTCGAGTGTAATGAAAGGGATGCATTTTTTCATCTTTTAGAATTCGTTGAACAGAGGTCTCAGACATATCAAGATTTCTAGCCACGATACTAAGGCTTGTTTCAGGTTCTTCTTCAAAAGCCTGAATGACAGCTTCTTCATTATCAACAGTTTTTGCAGTTCGCGGAGCGCCTCCAATCTCTTTTTTGTTTGGAGTTAAATTTCCAGAATTTCTTGCCCTTTGCACCAATCTTAAAATAACATTTCTGCTAGGATGTTCTCTATTGGGAAAACGAATAGAATATTCTACAGATGTAGCTGAAGCACTCCGGCCACACTCGCCATATAAAATTAGCATTTCGCAATACTCTTCTGAAGTAAACATCATGAAAGTTTTGATATTTTTTTATGACATTAATAAATATTTATGTCACATTAATCACCATGTTAACCTACAGAAAATGTACCTGCAATAATTAAATTTGCTTCCATAGCTACAAATTCAACCTTTAATGGTAATTTATAATCAGCAACAGTATTGGTCCACTTAAAGCGTTCTTATTTTTGAATTGAACGAAGATGGATTTTTTTTGAATTTTTTTTCATATTTTCCAGAGGGTTTTTAATATACCCTCAAATTTCGGTACGCGAGTTCTGGAACAGGCTGTATTACATTACCAATACCAATTTAAGGACATGAAATAAATTCCTGAACCTCTAAAAAATTAAAAAGGTGCGCTGTTTAAGTAATTTTAAATTTTAAAATTAATATTTTAAAAAAAATTAAAAAAAGGTTAACTACAGGTAAAGTAGGTACCAATTCTTTACTAAAAAAAAATAAATAAATATAGCCGGAGTGGGGTGAAATCACAAATTGCATACTATAAAGGCGTAAAATCTACTCCGTGTCTGTAGCTAAGGGTCGTCGAAATAAAAACAAAAATTACTTGTGTTTGTCTGTAAACACATCAATTTCTATACCAGATAACTTTTGGCAAACGTTTTTTTTAGGTAAAAATAGGCGTAATACCTCAAGATTATGCACAATTAGGCAATATTTCGCGAAAATTACGCGGCACACACTGGTCTGGAAACAATTTTTAGCTCATCTTTCATATAACCCAAGTTTTTTTTTCATAATTTAATTATTTAGAGCTTTCGTATCTTTTTAAGACCAAATTTAAAAAAAAATCTAACGATGCATTTTTAAGAAAAACGATTTTCATTTGTTTTAACAAAAGAAACATGAAAATTATTTTAGATTTTACGTCAAAAAGTGAGAAAAAAGCTTTTGTGGTCGTTTGAGTTAAATCGCTTTTTGAGGGAGCTAGCGTACTTTTAAAGGGCATTTTTAGAATATTTATCACCTCATATCTCAGAAACGGTTAAACTTATTGACATGAAATTTTAACAGTAGTATAGAACCAATAAATGTAAACGTTTTATTAAAATTAACTTTTTGACCAGGGGCGTAGGTAATGGGTGTTTCTTGATTTATCTGTAAAACTGTAAGTCCGCTCCTGGTTAAACATTTAATTTTTCATAAAATAATAATGTTTATTGATTTCATACTATAGTAACATTTTTAAGTCAATAAGTTAAACCGTTCCTGAGTTATGAAGTTAGTAATATTCTAAATATGCCCCTTAAAGGTGCTTTAGCTCACCACAAAAGTTCATAGAAACTTTTTTTCTCACTTTTTAACTTAAAATCTGATATCTTATAAATAATTTTTAAATCTCATATTCTTTTGTCAAAATAAATAAAAATCGTTTTTCTCGAAAACGCATCAATAGATTTTTTAAAATTTGGTCTTAAAAAGATGCCAAAGCTCTAAATATTTAAATTATGAGAAAAAAAAAATCTTGGGTTATATGAAAGTTGAGCTAAAAATTGTTTCCAGATTACCGTGGACAGAGACCCTAGATTAACCTCTCGCTATAAGCATTAAACTTCCTACTTCTCTGATACCAAAAATATTTTTTAATTTTTTATCCTCGCAATAGCATTCTTTCTGTAGCACCATAAATATATTTTTAGACTACTTCGTAAAAATAACTTTGAATTAGATATAGTTTTAAGTAAACATTTAAAAAGCCTGGAAAATATAACTGATGAAGAATATAATAAACAAGTAGAAAAATTTCAACCGTAAGTAATTTTCTTTAAAAGCGAAAAGCTTGCAAATCGTTTAAAGCATGTTAAAAACTTAAAAACAACTTTATGATTTTGTTATCGGTTTTAGATCAAAATCGGTAACATACCATGCTATACCAGATGCTGATTCGCCAGAACTACAATTTTTAGACTTAAACAATCAAAAACGTATAGAAAAATCAGTTAAAATTGAATCCGAGAATAAAGCAAAAAGGAAAAAAACAAAAGAAATCCAACTACATTCGAAGAAAATAAAACTAATTGAAACACGAGATCCAAATAAAACAGAGGAATTCAAAACGTATTCGAAAAGAAGAGAAGAAATGCAAACACATTTTAAGAAAACAGAACAAATCAAAACACTTATAAGAAAAACAGACGAATTTACAATACCCTCAAGAAAAAGATCAATATCAAATTCAGAGGTGAGGAACCCCATATTGGGGCTCGTGCATAAATTATGTCGCAAATTTTTGGCCTTTTTTTTTACCCCCTCCTTTTTACTGGTCACAAAGTGTCACAAGTGGTCAAACCCCTTCCCCTAGTCACGTTACATTTGTTAAAAAGACGAAAACGAAGATTAAATACATACAAAATTAAAAAAAAAAACTATAGAATATATTCTGTATATTAAAATTTAACATACATATTACTTAAAAATTAAAATAGTTTTTTTAAGATCAGCTTATGTTTAACTAGACGCCTCGCAGTATAGGCGTCGCGACGCTTTAAAATATTTTTTACCGATGTAACGCCCAATTCTAACCATTTTTGTCGTTTGTCTAAAATTAATATGTCTACTGGTTTTCAAGATATTTGACATTTTGGTTAATCCGAATCCGATAAAATTGTGTTTTTCTCGTTTTCAAAAAACTGACAAAATTCTTTCTATTTTCTAGTTTTTTCAACAAGAGTTATGTAAAATAAAAAAAGTACTACATATATAAAGTAATTTTAAATGAATAAAGGCATTGTCACAAAGTTTCACAACTTCGAGAGGACCCATACCCCCCAACTAATAGTGTGAAATCGTTTATGGACGAGCCTTTACTATAAGATGGATTAAAAAAAATCTGCCCGTCTATATGTGGATAGCCATTTATTTTCTCTTAAGCAAAAATTTAGTTTTTGTTCAATATTTCATATTTTTAATTTTCTAATACTTTAGTTTTTTTTTTGTTCAAGGTACCAAAAACCCACACCCAGATTCCATCCAAAGTACAAGTAATAGTACATAGACCACCCACCAACCAAATATCATCAAAAGTTAAGGTTCCAGAAACAAGCAGCATTAGGAAAAGTTTCATAGCAAAAGAAGAGCTAAAAAGTTCCACTTTATGTCTTTCTAGAGAAGAGTTGAATGAGAAAAATTCAACAGTTTCAAAATTCAATGCATGCCTAAAACAGCAAGATATAACATCGAAAAGTTTAAACCAAAATGATACTGCTGAGAAAGCAAATCAGGAAAATAATTTAACGCCGGTGAAAAATTACATTTACGAAAAATTCGTAAACTCTAAACATGTCTCATCGGCAATTATAAATATACAATGTGATGGTTTGGCATATGGTGCGTCGTATTCTAATGTACCAAATACTCAGAAATCTACAGAATTATGTTCTACTGAGACAACTCAAATTTCTTCCAAGGCTGATAAACCTCAAATTAAGAAGGTTCAAACTTCTAATAAAACTGAATGCAACGATCCTGATTTAGAAGCAAGTCATAAAAATTACGTTAATAGTACAACAAATAATAATACTGGTTCACCCATTGCTAAAAATGAGGTTAAAAGTGTAGATATAGTATCTTATTCTAAAGATGAGGCTAAAACTACCGATTCAGAATCTTGTTATAAAAATAAAGATAAAAGTACAGATGTAGAAACTTGTTCTAAGGACTATGTTAAAAATGCAGATGAGGTGCCTAAAAACAATCAGTCTAAAACTAATACTGAATCTAGCATTAAAAATTCTGGTAAATCTACATCTGTAGCATCCAGTTCTAAACAAAAGAATATAATCACAGAACTAAATACTGAGCTTTCCATTGCTTTATCTAAGGGAGGATCCACTTCTAAAAAGGAGGTTAAAATTATATCAGTATCTAGTCCTACAACTAATATAAAAGCTAGTAGTAAAAATGAGGTTCAGTCAAATTTAGTGTCAAGTTCTAAAAAAGAAGCTGTAGACGTTTTTCTTCAATACATTATTCCATGTAGTACTTTGCCTAAAGAAGAATCTAGTACTAAAAATCAGGTTAAAACGGGAAATTTATCTAGTTCTAAAGGTAATAATGATTCTATTGCTGAAAATGAGGTTACGAATACTGATAAATCTACTATTGTATTATCAAGTTGCTTGACTAAACAAATATTCACACCATGCAAAAAGAGAAGAAGAAGAAGAAGAAGATCTGCTCCTAAATATAAGGTTAAGAACACGTTACCGCCAATACCAGACAATACAATACTGCTTAATACTGTTTCATCTGGTAAAGAAGAATCTTGTTCTAAAGACGAAGCTAAGAATACAGCCGCACTAATTAGTGTGTCTTCTGATACTTTGCTTAACAAAGAATCTACTGCTAAAAATGAGGTTAAAAAATCATACGACAAACCTCAAACGAGTTCTAATATGGCAGATTCATTATTATCTAGTTCTAAAAGAGAGGTTATAAATATAGGTTCATGTAGTACTTTGCTTAAAGAAGAATCTGGTACTAAAAATGAGGTTAAAACGGGAAACTCCTCTAGTTCTAAAAGTAATAATGAGTCTATTGCTGAAAATGAGGTGACGAATACTGATAAATCTACTACTGTATTATCAAGTTGCTTGACTAAAAAAATATTCACAACACCAATCAAAAAGAGAAGAAGAAGAATAAGAAGAAGATCTGCTCCTAAATATAAGGTTAAGAACACGTTACCGCCATTCACTATTTCATGTGGTACATTATCTAAAGAAAAATTTAATGCTATTGGTGAGGTTAAAAATACAGTTCTGCATAGCAATGGGTCTTCTACTACTTTACCTAAAAAAGAAGTCATTTCTAAAGATTTCAAGAATACAATAAAATCTAGTTCTAAAGCTGATGTTGACAATACAATACTGCTTAATACTGTTTCATCTGGTAAAGAAGAATCTTGTTCAAAAAACGAAGCTAAGAATACAGCCGCACTAATTAGTGTATCTTCTGATACTTTGCCTAACAAAGGATCTACTGCTAAAAATAAGGTTAAAAAATCATACGACAAACGTCAAACGAGTTCTAATATGGAAGATTCATTATTATATAGTTCTAAAACAGAGGTTTTAAATATAGGTTCAGTATTATGCATTTCTAGAAATAAGATGGAAGTTACAGAGGAAAGTAAAAAACCACAGGAAACTAAAAATAAAAAAGTTGAAACTTCGGAACTTCCCGAATTGTCAGAAGAAGTTGAATTATTAAAAAATATGGTGCAAGAATATAAAAACAAAAAACTTCAAGAACAAAAATCAAGTCTAATTGTCCCCAAAACATTACATAAGGCAAATCAAAATATTTCCAATACCTGCGCTCAATCAAATCAAAATATCCTCATTTCATGTTTCCAGTCAAATCAAAACGAGCCAAATAGACAATCAAATCAAAATCTTCTCAATAAACGTCCCGAGCCAAATGTTCTTAATACATGTCCCCAATCAAGTCAAAATAATTCCAATAAGAGTAAGCCAAGTATTAAATCTACAAATTATAGTAATCCTTGGAGTAATCCTCAGTTTAATAGACCATACTATTTCCAGGATCAACACATGCCTTTGAATCAGTCAAGTCAAAATATTTCCAATACCAGTCCTCAAACAAATCAAAATATCCCTATTAAATGTGTCCAGTCAAATAAAAACAAGCCTGATACTAGTCAACAATCAAATCAAAAACTCCCCATTACTCGTCCCCAGTCAAATCAGAATGTTTCTAATACATGTCTCCAGTCAAGACAAAATGTCCCCAATAAAAGCGAGCCAAAGAATAAATCTACAAATTATAATCATCCATGGAGTAATCACAATGGACCAAACCATTTCCAGAATCAACAAATGTCTTCGAATCAGAATTATCCGATTTTTTTTCAAAATATGATGAAACAACAACAACTTATTCTGGGACGACAAGGTTATTTGAACCTACAACAAAATAATATGGAACATCAAAATGTTTTGGAACAACGTCGTAGGGGTCAAGAACATCACCGACGGGATATTGAACGACACCGAAGTGCTTTTGAACAACACCGACATAATATGGAACAACACCGACGTAATATGGAACAGCACCAACATAATATGGAACAACATCGAAATAGTATGGAACAACACCGAAACACTATAGAACAACAAAGATTACCATCATTTTTAAATAATAATCCAAGTTTTTCAAATGGAAATTCACACTTTGTTAACCAGACTGAAATTGCATTTTTCTTCTTCAACTTTAACAATAGACGGTAAGTCTGTTTACTAAAGTAGTAATTCTACTTTACTAAAGGAGTAAGTCTACTTTACTAAAGTAGTAAGTCTACTTTACTAAAGTAGTAAGTCTACTTTACTAAAGTAGTAAGTCTACTTTACTAAAGTAACTTCAGTCAAATCATAATGAGTACAAAGTAGTAAAAATTGTACAAAGAACTGAAACATTTAAAGCGACAAAAATCAATTGTTTATAAAATTTACTCCTACTAGGAGAGAAAAAATTATTATTGCTATAGGTGAAGAAAATTGATTTCACAGTCCTAAAGCTAGTAGTGAAAAAAAGGCGTTACTTTCTATACTATAAATATTATTTATACCTATATTATAAGAATACGTTACTCTTAAATTTTTATAGTTAGGTATATATAAAATAAATATGAACAAATCCTTGGTCATAATGATATCACTATGTCTTTACTATAGCTTTATGTATTTTTATCCTCAATATTTTATAGTATTTTGAAATGTTAGATTTAAAGTTTAAAGTTTATTTTATAGAATTATGTTTTTGTTTTAACTTTTTCAAATAAAATTTTTAAATATTTTGTTTCTGTTCTGTTTTACAATTTGATTTGGTGTGGTTTTTAAGATATTAACCATTAAAGGTCAGAAAATGTCTACTTTTGCACATTTTTGCATACCAGTAAAAAAGTTGAGTTTTTTATTAACAATCAAAGTAACCATCTTGTAGGAAATTAAAAAACCTTCAAAATGATTTTTTTTATTGTTCATGCTTCAAAATAATGGAAAAATACCCAATCCTCTTTAAAGTTTGCTTTTGTAGTACTGGTAGTAATAATAGAGTAATTCCAATTCAAATCGATCAGTGGTTGCGACTTTTTTTTAGATTTTTTTGAATTTTGGATATGTTGTAGTACTATACCCCAATATAATGCAGTTTAAAGGATTTTTTTAAATTTTCATAATTTTAAAAAATACGAGAAAATAAGACCCTTTAAAATTTTGCTTTTTGAATTTTTATACTTTATTACTCGCAAAAATATTACATAAGGATGGAGAACCCCAAATAAGCTTTTGGCTTATGCTAGGGGCTCTCCTTTAATAATAACTTGCTTTCTACAATACCTATTTTAGTGTATAATAAAATAGCAGTATTTTTTATTCAGTTTTAATTATTTTAATTTTGAATGCGCTGTTGTAAGTATACATTTAGTCAATTAAATATTTTTTTAGCAAAGAAAGAATATTTTTGGGCCTTTGAGCCGTATACAATTATAGCATTTTATTAAAGGTGTTTATGGCAAAAATACATTTTAATGTTGAGCTATGTTGAAGAACATAATAATATTATAATATATTATTTTATAAAACAAAAAATCAAAAAATAAAAAAAAGTTTTTTTAATTTTTTTGAAAAAACCCACCTTTAATAAAAAAAATAGAGGATTATCCTTAAAACATGTATTTATGACTTGAGCAGTCAGATCGATGAACACTTGAAGCGTTTTAGAGAAAAAAATAAATATTATTAATGAAAATATGATGAGGGGGACTATATTTCGGTTTAGTCAGAGAAAGTAGAAATTTCCTAGTTGGCCACGCCCCCTCCGAAAGTTAGAAATTAAACGTACGTGTAACGTATTTATAACTTAAAAATCTAACGTTAGATTAACGTTTGTAACTAACGTTTGATTCTAACGTTAAAAATCGGGACATTTGCACATATTTTATAACGTACTTTTATACAGTTTTCTAACGTTAGAAAAACGTTATTCTAACGTAAAATTTCTACTAGGGTTATTAACCTAATTATACCAAATTTACAGGGTAATATATAAAGTTTTTATACCGGGGCTTATAGACCATATATTTTCAGAAATAAATTATGATGGATAATCCAAATAAACAGTTCCTAGTAGTAGTAGTAGTAATGGTGGGGAGGTCAAGCCTGGCAACTAGACCATATGGTCCTTTTTGCCTACCCCTGTGTTACTAGTTTTTCTACTCTAACGAGGATTTTTGTTGTTGTACCCCGGGACCTACAGTTTAGCGAGGGATCCGAACCTCGTTTTGTCGGCTTTTTTGGCTAAGTGAGCGGCTTTGATCCTTAAGTTTATTGGCTGCCAGTGCATTTGGACCGGCGCCAAACTGCTTAAGGATCATTTTCGCTTGCAGCCTTAGTACAGAGCCTGGTTGCTTAAAAGTCTTTAAAGTGAGCTCTGCCAACAGACCTGACAGCTACCTTGCTGCTCCCTCTCGGTGCGCTCGGCTAGTATCACAGGTCCGAGTGCTATGCGGCATTATCCTTTTAAAAAACAGTTCCTAACTAAAATGAATTTCTCCACTTAACAAATAAAAAAAACAAATAAATATATTTTGAAAAAAATTTAATACAGTAAATAAAAATTACAAAATATTTAGAATTCATATGAAAGGTTTACAATAAAAAGGTTACAAGAAATCTTTTAATACAATATTATTTTGTAAAATATATATATTTCTTAACTTGTCCGATACATCCATAGTATTTTAATTTATATAATTTAGTTAAAATCTGGGTATTTTTTTGAGGTGGGCTCTTTTTGTGATTCTTAAAGTATATTTTATAAACTACTATAAAGTTTTTTTTTAATATTACCCCACTCCTACTTTTATTTAAAAAATGTTAATTTTGAATATAGTTTACCTTTCTCCTAAATTTCAGATTAAATTTTTAATAACTCATAAACCAAGTTTCCGTTTGTAAAGAATCCACCAATAATAGACATATTTTTAATTTAATATTCCATTAATTTATTTTTCCAATAATTGTACAGAGTAATATTGGTAAACTGCGCAGTTTTGGGCTGCTGGTCCTCGCCAGTATCAGGAGTCGATCCTGTATGCAGTCTACCAATAAAACTCTGTATAATGATTGAAAAAATAGATTGATGACAGTTTTATAACTTTGATTTAAATCAAAAAATCTTGTTCATATAATGTTTAAGAATTGTCAAAATTATTCTGAAGAAACGTTAATTTATAGGTTAAAACTGGATTTCTAAAAAAAAATTAAACTTGACTGGTGAATGGGGCTTTTTTTTAACTAAACAAAAAATTATCATTTCTGCCAACCAGATTTGATTGTTTATTTTAAAGCGATTTAATTTTTTTGGAGTAATATTTCTGATTGGTATAATTAACAATCGTTAGTTTTAAAAAAAGCTTTATAAACCTCCATTTAAAATAAAACCAAATAAATTCAAATTATACATTTCAAATGTTATAATACGTGTGCCAAAAGTATAGAACGTGTAGGAAATGCAAAAATAGGCGTAATAGTTCCCATAAACATATGTCATAAAACGACTCTTAAGGGAGCTACACCCCTCCAAAAGGGGTTCTAAAAATTCAATTTTTGTTTAATAACTTAAAAACCCTTTGTGTTAAAGCAACGAGGCTTTGCGTGTGAAGTAATCTTAATAAGGCCTATCTTCGTGTGTTATTTTCTTGTGCTTATTTTAAACAGGGGTGTCCGAAACAGGGGGGCCTTCTCAGTTTTTTATACCAAACTTTTTTCCGTGTAACTTTTTGGTAGTTTTCTTTTTGGAATATGATTCCTGACGTCAAAATAAATAAAAAAGGTACTCTTGTTGTAATACTGCAGGATTAACTGTTTTCGAGAAAAGTACATTTGAAGGTGAAATTTCAGGGTTCGAGGACGAAAAATTAAACACTAAAATGTTTAAAACCGAAATTTTAATGATGCAGGGTAAATTAATATCAAAAACTAAGAAAAAAAGCCTCATATACAGGTACTTCCAAAAATCATTCCTAAGGGAGCTATGGTCTCCTAAAAATGCACCATTTTTAAAGGGCCATAGTAGCTCTAAAAGCGATTTTTCGACCTACATGTATTGAAACATTTTTTTTTTTAAGTTTTTGATATAGAATAACCGTGCATCATTGAAATTTAGAATTTAATTTTTTGTCCTCGAACCGTGAATTTCACCTTCAAATGAACTTTTCTCTAAAACGGTTAATCCAAATCAAGCGTTACTCTTGAAGAGTACCTTTTTTTTATGTATTTTGACCTGAGAGATCATATTCCAAAAATAAAATCACAAAAAAGTTTGGGACAAAAAACTGATAAGGCCCCCGTTTCGCACACCCCTGGTTAAAATAAGCAAATGAAAATACGAAGATGGGTCTATTTAGTTTATTTCACATGCAAAGGTTGCTTTAACACAAAGGGTTTCTAAGTTATTAAACAAAAATTGAATTTTTAGAACCCCCTTTGAAGGGGTGTAGCTCCATAACGAGTCGTTTTAGGACATATGTTTAAGGGAACTATTCCGCCTATTTTTGTATTTCCTTCTTTCCACGCCCTATACTTTTAGCACAGGTATTTATTAACACCATGTATATTATAACATTTAAAATGTATAATTTGAATTTATTTGGTTTTATTTTAAAGGGAGGTATTCATATATTCTGTATAAGTAACAGATCTGTTTTAATAAAAATACATTTTAACACCCAGTATTTTAAACTATTTAATACAATAATAACACCACATAAAATTTATTTAATATATCATTTACAATATTGGTGTTCCAAAAAATCAATTTATTTTAATATTCTTAGGTAGCTACTTATTTATTTCACTCATTTTTCTTATCTACAAAGATAACATTTTGTTACAGTGAAGGGTTATCTACATCCATTTTTTGTTGTAACTGTACTGAATACCTCTGGTAGAAATTAACGTGAAAACGACTTGCTCTAACGTTAGTTGGATGTGATAATACCATAGTAGGAATTTATGTTCGGTTTTCTAAATTTACATACTTTTTAGGCATGTATAAAGTTATTCTAACAACATAATTTGTTTTATAGAATGTACATTTCAACTGTTCCTTCAATAAGAGAAACACACAGCTTTTTCAATATAAATCTAACGTTCGATTTTTTTTACCCATAAATTTTTCCTAGTGTACAATAACTTAAGTAAAAATGCACGTTTGTGTGTGTAGCAGCACAATTACAAACAAAATATTTTAGGAATCCATTAATTTATTTTTAACCATCATCACCTTAAATTATTGTGAAGCCCGTAGTAGTTCAGTCGAACGATCGTGTGAAAGGGCATCACCTTGCGGTGATATCCACAGTCTCTGTTTTTTCTTTGTAATCAAAAGGGCTTCGTTTGGAAAGCTCAAATCCAAATTTTTACCCTTGTGCGATTTTTTTTTCACAGTTATTTGCAAAAACGTATTTGTTTTTTTTTTGTTTTTGGTCTGTAACTCAGCTTAAGTGGGTTTTTGTTAGTTTAAATAAAAATAAATTATTGGCTCCACTGTTTTATAATAAATTTTATAATACACAAATTAAAAATCGTTCACTTAATACAATCCTTTTTTGGAACATATTGCTAATACATATTTAAAAAAAAAATTATTTAAATACAGTATTCAGAATTATTTTTGCCAGTATAGTGCAAACGCATTTAAGCGTTTTATGTTTTCCGCGGATTAAGTTGAAATTTTTACCCATCAAGCACACAGCCTGTCTGGGTGGATTTAGTTCGATCATCTTGCAACCCCATTTCTTTTTTCATAAATTCATTTAGGGTGTTCGTTTTTTATTTAAAATTTAGTTTCTAAATATTGATTTTTTATTTTAGATTTTAAGCTTTCACGGCCATTAAGATATAAAGAACTTTCACTTTCGGGTTTAGACCGTGTTAATGGATTTTCACTTTCCAAGTGAAAATCCATTAACACGGTCTAAACCCGAAAGTGAAAGTTCTTTATATTGATTTTTTAAAGGGTCAGTTTCTAGAATTTCACACTAGACCAGGCGGTATCTGTTTCAAAACACCCATGTTTGGGTAAATCGGATAGTATGCTACATTTTTGGATCAATGGGTCCAGAATATCACTAGAAATGATAATTTCACTATGCGCATAAAATAAACCGTGGGCTTCACTTTTTATTTAACAAAATGTTGCAGAAGGAACTGGGAGGAACTCCGAGGAACTCCGAGGAACTCCTCAGGAACTCTGAGGAACTCTTTTGTACAAATTTCAGACGCGGTCTGATAATCGAACTAAATTCACTCAGACAGGCGCCGTGAGAACGAATTTGCAGTTAAAATTGTTGCTTTGATGTTAGTCTTTTCGGACATACAGTACCTTAATAAAATGCCTGTTTTTAAACGGTGATTGCACCAAAACAGTTGATCCGCCGAGGGTGTGACCCAGCTAGTGTTGTTCAGCTAATAACTACAACATATCAAAATTTCAGCCTAATCAGCGAAAAGACATAAATGTGCGGCGTCCTTTGAAGGCTTCCTTGTTAAAAATTACGGCCAACATAAAATTTTGCACTAACCCGACTTAAAACGACAAACTATGCTATTTTTCCGGTTAGTGCAATATTTTACTTGTTTTTTGTTTACCCGAAATTTTTAGCAGGGTTATTAAAAGTGTTCTTACTGCAATAATCGCAAAAAATCATAGAATGCGTTTTTTTTTTAGCAAGAGTAGTTTAAAAAATTTAATTCCATATTATACTTTAATGACTCTATTGAAAATGACAGATCTGCGCGGGTATAAATGGTGCACAAACCGGACTTGGGCGGGTGAATTTCATCTGCGCAAGTCCGGTTTATGCACCATTTATACCCGCGCAGACCTGTCATTTTCAGCAGGGGAAATTAAATTTTATAAATAATTTAAAATTATTCCTACAGCGTAAAATTTTCAAAAAAAAAAAACAATTTATAGTTTTTTATTTTATCTAATTCTTTTGGCACATTTGCTTATGTTCATAATAAAAATCAACTAAATTTGATATATGCATGCAAAAAATGCCCAATTAATATTTCAATTAAGTAATTTATTTTCTAGGTTTATTTTTAATAAAAAGGTGCATACATCGCTATCGCGACGTGGGTTTTTACTTATTTTGAAAATTTTACCAGTAGTTTAGCAAAAAAGTATGTCAATAAAAAATAATTTATAAAATAATTTATTCATATATTTGCGCATTTAAATGCGCCTCAAAATGCTTAAATTAAGGTCTTGGAATATCACGAGAAAACATTTATAAGGTATAACATTATTTTTCGTTTTTATGTTAGTTTATACATAAATAAATAAAAAAATAAATAAACTTATAAACGTAATAAATTAGCACTGATAATAATCGTCTATATAAGATTTTTTTTAGTAAAACTCGTTCGAAATCCAACACGGGGCATAACGCTCAAAGATAATTTGTTACAGTAAATTTTACCTTTATCAACGGTAAAAATTATTCGTTTTCAGGATGAAAACGCTAATTTTTACATAAAAATTAGCTGTGGCTTGGTACAATCTTAAATTTTTGTCCTATAGTTCCTTAAAATTTTACCTTTAAACTGTGAAAGGCAAAAACATCCGAACGAATGTTTTATACTACTATGCGGTATAACCAAAAGCTAAAAAACAGGTTAGATATGAATTCATTTATAACCATGGTTAAAAATGAAAAGCTTTTTTAACTTTAAAAGAAGTAAACAAAAATGTTAGATTTTGCAACTTTTTATAATCCATATAAAGGACGTTTTTCTGTATGCTTGTGAATAAAATCTTTTTTTTTGTGCTGTGATGGAACCAAACCAAAATTAAGAGCAACCCTAGAGTTTCCTAAAGGAAATTTAAAAGTGACTGTATCTCTAACGTGGGTAAAATGAGAATTTTTAAGTAAAACTTACAAAATTCAGTACCTAAATGCGAAACACTAGTGTTTATCGTTCATAATCATACGTCGTAGATGATCCACCGAAAAATGCCTGATGCAGCGGCGTGTATTCGGTATAAAGCGTACTTATCCTCGCTTGGTTGTTGTCTGCACCCGACAAGCGAGTATTGTAGCCGTTTTGTGTAGTTTATGTTTGTAGTATATAACTAGTAACTTAAAAAGCTACGGCCTGTGTTCATAATGGCAAAATTTACTGGTAACTGTAATCTGGCTGGGTTAAAAACCAATAAAATACTGGAGATGTGGTGGAAAACAACGTTAGAACGACTTGACCTAACATTAGATGAATGTGGTTTGAATGTTTGATGCCTAACGTTAGGATCTAACATTATAATAACGTTTATCTAACGTTAGAAGTTTTTCCAAACGTTAAACTAAGGTTAGGAATTCTAACGTTAGAAATCGTGACATTTATACATTAAATGCGCGTTAGAAAAAACCTCGGAAAAAACGTTTATCTAACGTCAAATTTCTACTAGGGAAGCGAATGCTTTATTGGAATATCGAAAAGGTTTACTGAAGGTTTAATGTATTTCACGAAAAATATATAGTAATACAGGAGGATTTTAAAATAGCTAAACTCCCTTTAAGGGTGATTCTACACCAAAAATAGTACCTTTTTTTATCTATTTTTACTATTATAAAATTATTTATGATAAGTAAATTAATGTAATAATAAATGCACCTACACACAAAGTTCCTTAACTTTAAGTAGGGCTTAGCGATTTTTTTGTCTCTGAAGGTACCACCTCAAAATTCTGCCTTATTAACATAAATGCGATATAAAGAACTTTCACTTTCGGGTTTAGACCGTGTTAATGGATTTTCACTTTCCGACGTTTCGTCTCTTACTACTAGAGACATCTTCAGGGATTAATCTGAAACTAAGTTTCGAATCAACTTGTGTCACTATTTATGACGAGTTGTGGTTATTCACCCGTGACGAGGTTTTTCCTATCAAAGACTTCCATATTGCAGGTAAGTGGTAACCAGTGTCCCGTGATATTGTTAGGATGCTTGATGATTTCTATCGATTCCCGTATCTTCCTTGGCATTTTTCTGTTTTCTGTTAATATTTGTTTTGTTTCAGACAAATTGATTTTATGACCTGTTTCATGTACATGTTCGGCTACTGCCGATAAGGAAATTTGTTTCTTTCTTATATTCTTTCTTATGAGCGCAATATAAGAAAGAAACAAATTTCCTTATCGGCAGTAGCCGAACATGTACATGAAACAGGTCATAAAATCAATTTGTCTGAAACAAAACAAATATTAACAGAAAACAGAAAAATGCCAAGGAAGATACGGGAATCGATAGAAATCATCAAGCATCCTAACAATATCACGGGACACTGGTTACCACTTACCTGCAATATGGAAGTCTTTGATAGGAAAAACCTCGTCACGGGTGAATAACCACAACTCGTCATAAATAGTGACACAAGTTGATTCGAAACTTAGTTTCAGATTAATCCCTGAAGATGTCTCTAGTAGTAAGAGACGAAACGTCGGAAAGTGAAAATCCATTAACACGGTCTAAACCCGAAAGTGAAAGTTCTTTATATCTTAATGGCCGTGAAAGCTTAAAATATAAATGCGATTTTTTTTTTCATACTTCCTATAAATGTGTGTAAAATTTAATTGTTATTATTATTGTAGGTTTTGTATATATTTTTTTTCAGAAATAAATATAATAATAATAAACCTACAAAAATGTTAGGCAGCACAAATTTTCAGGCAAAAAAGTGGTAGGACCCCCCATATTAAGTATACAGGGTGTCCATTTTTCGACCTCAAGCATGGGTATTTCGATTATTATAAGAGATACAAGATCGGTTAAATTTGAAAAAATGATGCGCATTTTTATGCTGAGCAAATTTTACCTGACATTTTTTGTTTTTTAATTATCGCAAAAAAATTAAAAATCACGAGTTTCGTTTTTATTTTTTTGAGCGAAAACCGACAAAGTTAGAAAAAAAATGTTACCTATCATTTTTTGTTTTTTAGTTATCGCAAAAAAATGAAAATCCTGAGTTACTTTTTTGCAAGGAATCTAAATCTGTTATATTTTCCATGTCATTTTAAATTCAAGAGTTACAACACTTAACTTCGTTTTTTCCTATGGGCGCCATTTTGTATTTTTACATTTTTAAATACAGTTTTTTTTATTACGATGATGTATCAGAATGAATTATTAAAAATCTAGTTTTTAAGGACCCTTACGAGTCGTTTTTGAACTTTTTTTTATATTTTCTCATCTAGAATCACCCTTTATATATTTAAAAATTATCCTGTATTTGCTATAAAAAAATCCTTTGTATAAACTTAATAGCTGTCATATATTTTTTAATTAATAACTTTTATATATTTTATAAGACACTCATAGAGAAAAAAACTATTTGTATACTTTTTTTTGTGAAGCTTTTAACTTTTAGTATCAAAATTATTCCACTGTTTTGTCTAAAGATAAATACATTGTATTTAAACATTTTTGCATTTAGTCCAAATATACACATAAAACAGATTACGCAGAGCGATTAAAAAATATCAACATAAGAGCTCATTTAAATGTTTAAACAAAGTATCAAATATTGCAATATTGAACATAAATATTGAACCTTAAGAACCAAATTTGGTCTCTGAGCAAATATTAAATGCAGAATTATAATTAAACATATGAATCAATTATAATTGTTAAATAATATGTAGATATTTTGAGCTCTTTAATGAAGTTTTTAATCCACCCTGTATGTAAAAACATATAACTCTGCTTAAGACAGTCCCACTCCACTCGCAAAGCACGACGTCGCATATTGGGCTAGGAAAAATAAAAACGGGGACAAAATTCTGAATTTTTGCATACGACTATTTTTAATACCGCTGATTACCAATAAAATAACGACAAATTAAAAAAAAATTAAATTCCGCGCCATTAGGATGGTTCAAAATTTTATTTTTGTTTCGATCTTTCTAAGAATGTTTCAAATGGATTTTTGTTATGTTGATGTAGACCAATGTTAAACTATTTTTTTTAATCATTGAATATATCCTAAATTATCCTCAGGTATGTCTAAAAATATAGTACATAATTCGACACTCTCAAGCAACAAGGACGTAACTCAAGTTAGACCCATTTTGAGTTATACTCATAGGTAAACGCCTTGAAAAAAGACACACATGGTGGTACTACTCATATTTCTCCACAGGCCATTTTAACCAAAATTTTACCAAAAAACACTAAAGTAAAAAATTTTAAACTTGAATATTATCAGAAACAAACAATAAATAAACAATTAATACTTATACAGTTAAATAGAGAATTTTATAAGCTTTCAAGTTAGACCCATTTTGAGTTATACTGATATGTAAACGCCTTGAAAAAAGACACACATGGTGGTACTACTCAGGTTTCTCCACAGTCCACTTTAAGCAAAAGTTTACTTAAAATCACTAAAGAAAGAAATTCTAAACTTGAATATTATCAGAAACAAACAGTAAATAAACAATAAATACGTAAACAGTTAAATAGAGAATTTTATAAGCTTTCAAATGACGTATCGCATGGCTTCCTTTTCCACTTCAATAATTTACCCACCCTTAAATAAAAAAAAAAAATATTTTAGAAATTTAGCTGTCGTGAAAAATGACAATATATGAGTTACGGCTTTGTTGCTTGGGGGTATCGAATTAATAAATGTTTGTATCCTAATGTAAAGGTCCTCGAAACGTGAAAATAGTAAATAATCAATGATCAAAAAAAACCATTTCGGTATCAAAAATAGTCGTATGCAAAAATTCAGAATTTTGTCCCTGTTTTTTTTTCCTTGCCACTGTGCGTCGTACGAATAATCGTACAAATATTCAAATATTCGTCAGTTAACCGATTATAATACTGCCGTGCTAAGCTGAAAGGTCCTATCTACATAGGTTTAATATAAACAGATAGGACCTTTCAGCTTAGGAAGGCAGAATAATCACGGGTCGGATCGAAGTAGCCATTTACCGGGGGCATGCAAAAATTAGAATTTAAAAGTAAATAGACACTTTAAACTATTGTTCACCAAGCGGAATGTCATGTCGGCGCTGTTAATACTCAGTAAGTCACTTGTTCATGGTCCATGACTCATAGAGAAAGACTTTTTTTTTTTTGAAAATTGTTTCCCTTTTCAAAAAACGAATAATGAATTTAAAAAAAAACAATATTTTTGTATTTTGTATTTGTTTTTTGAAAAGAGAAACAATTTTACATTTTCATGGACCATGACACTGAGTATTGACAGCGTCGACATGACATTCCGCTTGGTGAACAATAGTTTAAAGTGTCTATTTACTTGAAAAAAGAGTTTTTTTTTTTAATTCTAATTTTTGCATGCCCCCGGTAATGGCTATTTCTATCCGACCCGTGATAATAATGGTTCGTCGTACTTGGCGAGTGGTGTGGGACTGGCTTTATAAAATGTAGTTTCTATATTTTATACCACAAATAAAATATTTATAAATGTACCAAATATTATAGATAGATATAGATTAAATTTTAAAAATATTTTAAATCAAAGGGTACAGGGCCTGCAGCACAGGCTTAATTTTAAATTTGAACTTGAAGATCTTAGAAAAATAAAAAAACATATTAGGGAAAGATTTATTATAGATTTAAAAACTTCATTTTTAATTTGTCAATAAGCCATAAGCAAAATCAAATGGGTTAACCACCCCACCCATAACAATTTTTAAACATAAGTTATGTTATACGAGTTTTTTAGGTACATTTTTAAATATGGTTAATGATATACACAAAATAATATTTTTCTTTTTGAACTAGAATGTACAGTATTTATAATATAGATTACTCTTAAAAACTTAATAATATATAGACATTTTACATAGTTCCTTAATAACACACTTTGTGAGCACTAAGAATATTCTTGAAACATTTAAAAAATATTAGCATGTTCTTAGAGTATTATTAGTATCTCCTTAGAATTTGTGTGATATTTTAGTTCATTAACATTATTTTATTCTAACTTCACATTTTTATTAACTCTATAGAGTTAGACGAACAAACATATGGTGAATATGAAATAACACTGAATAACAAAGCTTTTTTACCCACCAAGTTATTTTTAAATGAAGTATGGGCTAATAATAGAGAGATAAAATTGGATTGATCAATATAAAACTAGGCTTATTCAAAGTACCTAGGTACCTGTTTTTAAGGAAAAGCAGTTTTTAGTTTTTTTTGCATACCTACATATCGATACCCCCAAGCAACAAAGCCGTAAGTCATATATTGTCATTTTTCACGACAGCTAAATTTCTAAAATATTTTTTTTTGTTATTTAAGGGTGGGTAAATGATTGAAGTGGAAAAGGAAGTCATGTGATACATCATTTGAAAGCTTATAAAATTCTCTATTTAACTGTTTACGTATTTATTGTTTATTTACTGTTTGTTTCTGATAATATTCAAGTTTAGAATTTCTTTCTTTAGTGATTTTAAGTAAACTTTTGCTTAAAGTGGACTGTGGAGAAACCTGAGTAGTACCACCATGTGTGTCTTTTTTCAAGGCGTTTACATATCAGTATAACTCAAAATGGGTCTAACTTGAGTTACAACCTTGTTGCTTGGGAGTGTCGATATATTTTTTTATTAAAAAAAAAAGATTTAAGATTTTATTTTTTGCTTGATAGAAAAGTATTATTATCCAGTGTAAATAAAAAAGGTATATTCATCAAATGTTTTTTTAATATTTAACATACAGACTTATAGTTTCTTACACAGTATAATATACATTTAAATATAATAGCATTTGTTATACTAACTTTAATACTAAATTTTTGGATACACAATTTAAAAAAGTAGATTTGAGTTAATATTTAGCGAAAGTTATACCAAAGGTAGCATATAATTATTTATATTTCAAAATTTTATTTTGAATTAGATTTTTATAATTTTATTTTTTTTTTTAAATGTGATTTATTTTGAAACTCGCATCTATTAAAATGGAACGTTTTTTAAACAAAGTAGAGAACAAAAAGCTTTTAAAAGTCTGAAAAATAAACTTTAATATAAATTTATACTTTTTAGATTACATATGTAATAATAATAATATTATACAGTGTAAAAATTTCAATGAATAACTCGATATTTTTAGAAAAATGTTTAAATTTGACATAATATGTGCAGATTATAGTATATTAAAGTACTAGTTTCGTAACATACGTTTTTAGCGGACGAGTACAAGCTTAGAAAACGAGCCGCTTGCGGCGAGTTTTCTAAAGTACTAGTGCTCTAAAAACGTGTTTTGAAACGAGTGCTTTATACAATTTTTTCTATTTTGCTCTAAAATTTAAAAAACTTACATTTAAATTGATGACTGATTTAGGAATTTTTGTTATGGGTTGGCATTACAGTTTGCACTATGTTTAAAATTCTAAGAACAAATGATATTTTAATATATTTTACAGTCATCTCTTCTTTTTTCACTGCAATTAACCAGTCCACAATTTTAACACGGTAAAAAATAACCCAAACACAAAATTTTGTAAAAAATTAAACTTTAAATCGACATTGACATTTGCACGCAAAACTTCAAGAGATAGGCTTTTGTATGTTGCCAACGCAATAGAAAAAAAAGTAGAGGCCTCTTATGGGCCTATAAGAACACGCAAAATGCGTGTGATTATATGTTTATAAGAGTCGCAAAATAGAAAAAAGTTTAAATAGGACCATATTATGTTCTTCTTTACTCACGTGAGTAAAATAAAAAAAATATTTTCTAAAAATTATCATTTTAGAGGTTATCGAATATATTCACTTTGAAAAATCCACACTAAATGTTTTGGCATCATTAATAATATCAACAGTAAGCTTTTGCAAAAAAAAAACATTTTTCTTATTTTTCATATACACCCCTCCTATGTTGTTTCAATTGAAAAACCATGCTTGCATACCAAATTTCACGTTATTTGAACATTTTTTGACCCCCGCCCAACTCAGTTATAATAATGATCTATTTTTATTGTTTAATTTCTTACATTGATATGGTTTTCAAGACAAAACAAGCCGTAAAGATATGTAATGCTACGCATCTCATTATATACTATTTACAGTGGATGCTATATTGCATTTTCCCAAATAACGCAACTTAAAAAAATAAAAAAAAAAAATAAAAATACAATTTGTTTTTTTAATTCTTTTTTTAGATTTTTTTTTTAATTTTGTCGTTTTTTTAAATAAGAATTTTTTTTGTTATTTTTTTAATTTTTAGTTGGGTTATTTGGAAACATGCAATATATCATCCATAATAATAAAAACAACTATAAGCACCAAAAAGGCATATATACGAAGATGCGAAAAACGTTATAGCTGAAATAAACAAAGTGACAAAATACGAAATAACACTTAGATACACGAAAAACACAACAATGATCTACACAAAAAACCTACCATACTTTCACGCCCTTAAAAAAGCGCTAAAAGAAGACGACTGCGAGTATCACACATAAACCCCAAGGCAGGAAAAAACTAAGGCCTTTGTGGGCGGGGATCAAAAAATGTTCAAATAACCTGAAATTTGGTATGCAAGCATTTTTTTAAATTGAAACGAAAAAGTCCAAACGAAAAAGCCTAGGAGGAGTCCATATGAAAAATTAGAAAAAGGTGTTTTTTACAATACCTAGGTATTGTAAAAAAGCTTAACTAACCAACAGTTGTTTTATTTTCAATTCTTGAACAAAATAAACCTAGATGGTGATATTATACGTTTTTATAATTGTATGTTATTAATAATAATAATAATAATACTAATAATAATAATAATAATAACTTATTATACATAAAATAAGTAATATTTTTATATAAAAGTCAGCATATTGCGGAGGCGAAAAAAAAAACAACTTCAATTTTTAAGTTTGAATATATCGTCTCATAAAAAATCAAATTTTAAATGTGAGATGTTTTTTAACTTATAAAATGCATTTTATGGCTTCAATAAAGCCCAGTTTTATTTGACCCTTCAGGCATTCCATTATAAAACATATAATATCTTATTTATAAAGTTGATTATAATTTATATTTATTTTAGCATGGAGGTATACACTACATGCAGTGTAAATTTATAAATTATTTTTTACAGTAACTGTATTAAAATTACAATTTTTTAAAATATAAAATACAGTCTGGCATTTTCAAAATAATTATTTTTTTTTAGAAAACAATATTTGTATATTTATTTAAACTCGGTTCGCCGGATTTTCCATAAAACATAAATTAAAAATAATCCAGTGGTGACGGTTGGCCACTCTATTAGGTAGCAGTGACCACACTTAGAAAATGTCATTGTAATTTTAATACTAAATTTTATTTGTAAATACGTATTTGTTATTTATATCGCCACCATTGGTATTTAATACCTGTGATATTAAATACCAGTAGTGGCGATATAAATAAAAAATATGTATTAGAAAATAACATTCAGTACACAGTAAAAAAAATAACATTCAGTACACAGTACACAGTAAAAATACACCGAAAATTCAAAATTTAAATATAAAAGAGGTTCCACTAATCTGTATTTAGAATTATTCTCTCTCAAACCGAATTACGGTGGAAAATAAAATAAACTTTTCAAAACATATATTTTCATGTTTTTTAAAAATAACATCCTGTATTTTAGTGTTGCTTTAACATGTCAACATCACATATAGAGCTATAACAGAGATAACAGTTAAGTATTCTCAATTTTTTTTTCAACTTTTGGTAGATTGTCCTGCAATACTTTACTTATTTAAAAAAATAATCACTTGATCCCTTTTGAGAATTGTTTATGTACACCACGAAAACATCATTTTTTTATATAAAAACATTATTGTAATATTGTAGTAATATTATTTATTTAGTTTTATAATTTTGGAGTTTTAAACAGAAGTTAATTGGGGCGAATATAAATAATTTTTTATAGTGCTGATTTCAATTAACATGTATAATTTTTTTTATTGTTAAGCAAAGAATAACAAAATAAAGGGTACAAATCCCAGTTACAACACAGCTTTTGATGAGATTTAATTTTTTCTTCTTTGCCAAAAAATTTGTTTTCATTATATATCGTAAAGAATTGTTTTTGGACCTCCTAATGACTATTTTGGCAAAAAATTAAAAAATCTATCAAATAATAAATTTACAAAAATTGTGTTTGTTATTTTTTTTATAAAATAGGATGAGGCAAAAAATTGCCTGTAATTCCTACGGCCAATTTGCACGAATATTTTATAGATCTTTTTAATCTAAAAAAAATCCTTCAAGGCAAAACTTAATTCTATGGCTAGATTTTGAGTTAATTTTATTCAAAATACGAAATATACCTGTATGTATCTTTTAACAAAAATTTTGAATAAAAGTGTACAATTTTAAAACTGTCAAGCAAACAAGAACAATTATTCAAAATATTATTTTTACTTAAAAGACAGAAGTTTAGTGTTGATTTAGTGTTTATTATGTATTATGTAATTATCATTCTTGAAATAAAATTGTTGCTAGAAGTTAACATATATATACTTAAAATGTTAACTTCTTATAAGAAGCTATAGCTTTGACATTATAATTGGCAATTTTATAACTGCAAAATTACACTCACAGTTTTTAGCTAAACTAAATTTCGTATTTAGCATTCAAATCAAAATCTAGCCATATGATTAATTTTTTCCTTAAAATAATTTTCTTTAATATAACAAGATCTAGGTATAACATACCCGAACATTCAACTTGACCGTAAGAAATTTTCTGCGTCATCCTCTGTGTGGTTGGCATTTTAAAAATCTGTATTAACAATTCATATCATTTAATTTTTGCTATACATTATTATTGAAATCATCACTCAAAAATCTACAGGAGCCAGACTTGTGTAATATTTTAATATTTTGCGTTGCAACGCACTGATAAATACTTTAAGGCAATATTAGAATCAACTAAACTCCCAATTTTGCGAACTAATCAAACGTGAAAAAACCCTGTAGCCAATATAATCTTTTTTCTTCCATTATTTTTAGTTATAATCCAGAGATTCCCACTCGCTAAAACAGGAATCTTGTTTTTGTAAACGTTGAGTACACTGCTCAATGTAGGAGTCCTGGATTCGGTACATTCCAGAGTTTGCCTGGAACATCAGCGTCTCTAAGATGCGCTCGTTTTTGATAGCTTTTGATGGAAGGACCACCTGTAAATATATTAATTAGATTAGATTTTGATAGTAAAATATATGCAAGATAGTCCAGTCAAAAAATAAATGTAAATTTCAGTAAATGTACACGGACAGATATTTTAAAGGGTAGTAGTGGATAGTTACAGAACACTTCTGTTAGTTTTTCACCGGGTGCTATGCCTAAGGGGTGTCGCTATCTTGAATTTTAGGGGTGGTATGCTTAATATGCATCTTATGATAAAAATGCATATAACCAACTTTCTTAAAGAGGAAATTTCCAACAATTACACGACTCAACAAAAAAAAATTTGTTCTTTGTCCTAAAGTTTATATTATGATTTTTCGGTTCATTATGCACAAAAACAAAAAGAAAATACCTTCTTTTGGTTTAAAGTTTGCTTTTGTGATAGTTGTGGTAATAATACTCATTTTCGATTTTTTTTATAAATTTCAATTAGTTTAAATACATTCAAAAATACCGCAAGATCTGAGTGGGGTTTTTACGTTCACGCAGTGCCTCCAGATGGCACTCAGTGATAAACAATGATCAGGTGTTTTGTACATGTCGAGAAAACGTTAAAATGGCATCGCGAAAGTGTAAATATGATGCTGATGCATTTTGCTACGTATGTGGTCAATTTATTAAATTCGAGACATGAAATATGAACTAAAAACATCTCACGTTCTCTGTGAAGCCTACGAAGCATATTTTGACTGTCCTGTTCGGAATTAAGACAAGCCATGGGCTCCAAATGTTGCTCGTAGTTATTGTAAAAGATGTTTGGAAGGTGAACAATTTTTAATTAAGCAGTGAATCAAATGTAATGGACATATTAACGTTATCAAGTATTGGCCAATGAAAACATGATGGGAGACTATTTCTGGGGTTTATTGAGAGAAAGTACTTATGAACATAAAAGAAAGAGTACACTTTTAAAGTATTTTCTACTTTTTTGTAAGTTATTTTGATAGTAAAACTTAATAAAAATGATAAACAAATTTATTTCGACGGTTCTATCTTCCAATAAAAAATAATACCACATATTTTGAAAAATATCGTTCAATCGTCTTCTAAATACAAAAGCAAACTTTTTTATGCCATATAAATTTTTTTTTGTGTAATTACGACCTAAACTATTGAAATTTTATATTTTAAAGTCAAAGTCAGATTTTGTGTTGACCCGTGTTATAAGCTATAGGTTATAAGATTTATAAATCCTAAGCCTGCTAAATATCCAGATATAATTTTAATATAATCTCATTTTGGCTCACAAAAGATATTTATGTTCACTAATTACGTGACTAGAATAATATATTTTGCCCATTCCTGTGAAAACGATCTAGGATATTCGACTACGACGAAGATTATGAATTATTAAAAAACTTTCAAAGTTATTATTAATGAAAGTACAAGAAATGTTCTAATCTGGATCAAGGTTGTCTTAAATAACTCAATTTTAGTTAAAAAAGTTTCTTAATCGAAATATATTTCTAGTTATACAGGATGATTCTAAAATATAGTTATAACTGTATATACACATTCTACATAAAAAAAAGAGAAACAAGTTGAAAAATTATGCATATGTGTATGTTATCTGATATTAATAAACACTATTAATTAATTTTCAATTTTTTCTCGGAAAATAGTTAAAGAAGTTGTACAAATTAAAAAAAAATAAGTAAATATATTTATCATTTACCTTTATCAGTTCTTGTGGAGCTATCCTATATAATTTCAAATCTCTAGCCAGTCTCTCCATAACACATTTGAATTCCAATTTGGCGTCTAATTTGCTTGACGTTTTCGTTCTTATTTTGTGTCTGGCCCACGCCAACATGGCTTCGAATTTTTTTACTTCTGCTACTTCCAAGTTTCTGGAAAACAATATTTTTTATTCGCGTTTATGTTATGTATTAATAAAATTTGGGTAGTACGTGATTTCTTGGCCCACTGTTTACTACGCCTAGACTGAACTTGTAACAAAAAAGCAGACCAGTAATCTAAACATTACTGGTCTGCATTTAAATTATTAATTTCCGCTAGATGGCACCAAGCGAAAAAGTCCAAACGATATTTTGTCGTTGAGCATTTATTTCTTTTAATGAAAACACAAATATAATCTAATATATTTTAGTTTGAAGACGTAAATAGTACAGTTTTAGTTAGTTTTTAATTTTTTAGACCTAGAAGGATAATAGTTGTTATAAACGAGGACTTGTGAGCTGTTAACATACGGTTTTTGTAGTCGTTTTGTGGTTGATTTTGGGTACACGTATGTTAAACTCCGATTAAAAAAAAATAATATATATATTTTTTTAATACTGTTACTAATATAAATGTTGAAATAAAATGGTCATAGCTGCGGTGCGTTTCGTTGAAATTTTACAGAATTACATTAAGCTCGTAAATTCTACAAAAATAAAAATCTTTTCATGTTTACGTTCACCTTTCTTGTACACAGTTCTTGAAAGTTTATAAAATTACGAATCGATTAATATATCAAATATTAAATATATATTGTTACTGAATTGGTTGTCTAAAATACGAGACAGATAAGCGTAAATTGACTTCATAAATAATGTAATATGGCGTCGGCATAATTCCGATATTTTTTTCGGTTTAAATCTGTTATATTGTAATTAATTTTTATTGAGCTCTAACTCACAATTTGAACCCTTAACAAGCAATTTGCGATAAACTTTTAAATAAAGTATAGTACTAAATGCGGAGGGGGGATGCCGATTGTTTTTAAAAAGCATTTATAGGTTTTATCAAGGGATGCATTGAAATCGTAAATTTTACATCATATCGTTTACACAGGAGATTTTAAAAGTTGGGTTAAGCTTTTGACAAAAACCATCTAGGGTAAAATACAGTAAGTACAGGATTTTTTGTTAATTTTTTGTATTATAATATTTAAATTATTCTTATAATGCTTTATAAATAAAAAATGTAAGTAAATTAGCTTGTTTTATTTTTTCTATAAATTTTATTCTACTAATTTTAATTTTTAGAAAAAAAAAATTAAAGCGGATGCTGTGTTTTTGCTTTGATAATAATAATTTGACAAATAAATAACTTTACTTTTAAAATTAATTCTTACCTGTCAAACTAAATCAAACTATGTTTTAAAATACGATTTCAATGCCCACCTTGATAAAACCTATTAGGCTTTTTAAAAAAATTCAGCAGAACGCAATGTAAAACTTCCTAAACTTACCTGCACATTATCATCTGTACCATGGATTCACTCAAATTGAGGAACTCAGTTCTTTGGAACAATTGATATGCTCTGGTCTCCACAAAGGCTAAAATCATATTTACCAACTCCGAAGCTGATGTATATCGCCAATAATAGTTTTCTAGTGACACTAACATGCTGCATACCTAAAAACAAACACAAAATGAAAAAATGTGAAACAGGTACCTTTTCTAGACGGGTGGAAAAATGAGAAAGTTTATAAAATATCAAATTGACTTCACTTTTTCTGTAGTTTTGGACCATGTCCTTTTGTTTTTTCTTTGTAGCTTTATCGGATTTTCTGGCCGCACCATTATCAGAAATGTATAAAAAGAAAAATGAATTAAAATTTATTTTACTCAACCCTGTGACACTCCGCAGTTTTAACTAGCTTTTTAGTGTTACGTAATGACTGAAATCCACCAGATGGCGAAATAGTCTACGAGCGAGATATGGAGCACTCTAGATTTATGATTTTATAAAATTCTATGACACACAACCTCAAATTTTGTTAACATTAAACGTATTTATAGTTGACCCAAGAAAATATAGTACTAAACAATTCAAAATTAAATCACCAGAATCATGGCTTACAGTGTTTGATGTGCCACATATAAATATTTATAGACTTTGTGGGCCAGCCTATTTGTTATTTCTATAGGTCTCTAAGTTAACAAAGCTGAGATTCGATTTATAATTTTGGCCCAGAATTGAACAAGATATTGGTAGTTAACATTATCAATATTTGGATACTGACAACACTATCTTTATAATTTGGTGTAAAGCACCATAATTATAATTTAATCGGTCAGTGGAAAAACAGTACAAGTCCAAAAATAGCCATTTTGAGTTAAGATAGCCAATGATCGTAAAATTTGTAGCTTTATTCATTCTGCTTAAGAACATTATCATTTACGCGACACTACGACTGCGAGATCCATATATTTATAGCAATCACTTCAAAACAATACTTGTTCTTAACGTAAATTAAAACCTTACAAAAAAATAAAAAATATAAAAAATATATAGTTAAATAGATAATTTTATAAGCTTTAAAATGATGACACGACCCCCTTTCCAGTAAAAAAATGTTCCCCTTGCCCCCCTGTCTCCCTAAGCATATCAAATATATATAAAATATAAAGCTTATAAAATTCTCTAAAACTGTTTCCTACCACTTCTATCCTTAAAAACTGCTTGGCATGATGAAAACAGGCTTGCAACAGTTCTGGAAGATCGTAGTGTTCGGCAGCACAGATTAACCCGGGTATCGTGATACAGGTTAACGGACAAGAGCCTGTATGGAGATAGTCCAGTAAAACCCGGAAAGTATCCGAATCGAACTCGATAATGGAAAACTCGGTTTGAGCCATTTTCGCTCGGTCCACTTTTTGGGCATCTGCGCAGACGCTGAGACGAGGCACTGGCTGGGCACTTTGCTTGTCTTTCTCTCCTTTTTCTTTATCTAAAAAAATCGTTTTATTTATAAATAAAAGAGATATCTTTAGGCATTCAATATTTAAATGCTTCAAAGCTATACAGGGTTACGTTAAAAAATATGAAAAAAAGTTCCTTTAAAGGTTGGTCCGGAAATAGGTCCTAAGGGAGCTACGACCCTCCTAAGGGTACATCTAAAAATTAGTTTTTTTTAATATTTTTGGAATCCTATAAATCACAGTAACGAATTTTTTTACATGCCTTAACATTGATAATCATCATTTTTATTTGGTAATTTTAACCACGGACGTGCGAAATAGGGGGCGATGTCACTCTTTTGCCCCAAACTTTTTTATTCGTAAATTATTTGACATTTTCTCAATTAAATATTAACATTTTATTAAAAATACATAAAAAAGTTACTCTTTATGTAACACTGTAGGGTCAACCGTTTTCGAGAGAATTGCAATTAAAAAAGCAATTTTATGTTCTGAGCATCAAAAACAGGAGCTAAAAAATGCACCAATAAAAATTTTAATACTGTAGTGAGATTCTACATTAAAAACTACGAAAAAACTTCCCATACACAAATATCCACAAATCGCTTTTAAGGGAGCTACGGTCCTTTAAAAAGCGTTCCTATTTAAGAGGCCGTAGTACTCTTAAAACTGATTTTCAAACCTAGATGTATACGAGCTTTTTTTCAGTTTTTAATGTAGAATTACCCTGCATTGTTAAATTTTCTATTGGTGCATTTTCAGTTCCTATTTTTGATGCTCTGAACGTAAAATTGCCTCTTTAATTGCAGTTTTCTCGAAATTTGGCTGTACGGTGTTACATAAGGAGTACATTTTTTATGTATTTTTAATTAAAGATTAATATTTTATTCAGAAAATGTCAAAAAATCTACGGATAAAAAAGTTTGGGGCAAAAAGGTGACATCGCCTCCCCATTTTGCACGTCCATGGTTAAAATTCCTAATTAAAAATTATATGAAATGATGAAATGATGCCTTTATGTGCAAAAATTCATTACTGTGGTTTTTAGGGTTCCAGAAATATTAAATAAAAACTAATTTTTAGATGTAGGTACCCTTAGGAGGGTCGTAGCTTTCTTAGGGCTCATTTCCGTACCAACCTTTACAGGAACTTTTATTCATATTTTTTAACGTAGAATCACCTCTTAAATTTCTCGAACTTTTTTCTGAATAACCCTGTATAGCTTCATCGTATTGGTTTTTAAAGGTATTTTTCTATTTTGCGACTCTTATAAGCTCATAATCACACGCATTTTGCGTGTTCTCCTATAATAAGTCTATGCCCATGAGAGGTTTCTACTTTTTTTCCTTTTGGATTGGCAACATACAAAAGCCTATCGCTTGACATTTTCCGTGCAAATGTTAACGTCGCTTTAAAGTTTAATTTTCTAGAAAATTTTGTGTTTAGGTTATTTTTTACCGTGTTAAAATTGTGGCTTGGTAACTGCAGTGAAATGCATAAAATATATCAAAATAATATTTGTGTTTTAACATGGTGAAAACTGTAATGCCAACCCGAAACAAAAATCCCTAAATCAGTTATCAATTTAAAATACACTCGTTTCATAACACGTTTTTAGCGCACTTGTACTTGTACTCGTGCGCTAAAAACGTATGTTATGAAACTAGTACTATAATGATAAAACAGAACCTAGAAGCGAATTCCACGGTTAGGTAAAAAAATTCTCGAACTGAGGTTTTAAAATTTTCTCTTGTTAGTTTAAGGGAGCGGCTATGAAGTCTGTTATCCATGTTTGGTTTGAACGTTACGCCGCGTTACAGGGGGGGGGGGTCAGTAAAAATGTTACGTAACAAATTATAAACTTATAAAATGTTTATTGGATCACGTTTTTAACAATGATCTAGGCTTAAAGAGACGGATTCCTTGCAAATTTTATTGCACACGGCGTGGTTAACAGTTAACTAAATCCTCTAAACAAAAACAATTAGAGATGGAAAACCATAGCCAATAACCGGTTTTCGGTTAACCGGTTTCGGAAATTACATCAGACCGGTTTTGGGTTAAAACACGGAAGCAATAACCGGTTAAAATCGGTTTAAATCATAAAGCAAAATTTCCTTTCATTTTTTTTACTTTTTGTAAAATGTTACGTAACAAAAAGGGTGGGGGGATGGGGGGTCTCAAAAATGTTACGCCGCGTTACATGGGAGTCAAAAATGGCGCCAAATTTTGCGTTACGTAATATCATTTAGCCACAGAAGTTGGACAACAAATGCAACTTTAAGGATCAGAAATAGTATTTCGGATTTAGCTCTGGAAAAAGCTGTTCTTTGGAACTGGGATTAAAGATCTACTTACTTGAACAGTCATGACTACTAGTCCATTTTTTCTTGTCTTCAGTCGACAGAGCTTGAGCATTGTGTTTTCTAATGGATCTTCCCCATCCTGCAGTTATCGTACCCAGTCTGGTAAAGGCTCTTTTTACCATAGGTGAGCTTGGAACGCTTTTGGCACGTGGGCTTTCGATATCGGGAACCTGCAGAAAATTGCTGCTTTTCGGCCGAGCTTGTTGCGGACTCATTAAGGAGGGTACGGGTCTGGCCAGGAGGTCAGCAACCGGGACTTGTGGGGATCCAAAACCTGGAGCAATAAATTTAAATTATATTTAAAATATTATTAATTAAAAAGGACGTAAAATTATAGTGTTACTTGATATATTGTTATAGTAAATTATGAAATTAGTCTATGACATAAGCTGTTAGTTCACAAGAATTAAAGTTTTTCCACGACGCACCAGCGGAGTCTCAAAAAAATTTTATAAACTGTTTTTTCTACGACCTAGTCAGTAGTTAGTGCTTATTTGCCACCTGTTGCCATGACAGCGGCCTGAAAGTGACAGTCAGCTGATTTTACAAATTATCCTATGGGAAATGCCATTATTGGAACTGGAAAGAGGGGGTATAAATACTAAATATTAAACACTTACCAGTTTGTATTCCATAAAGCATTTCCTGAAAAACTCGACTCCTAACTCCCAAAATCGCCCGAACTCCCACCAGTTTCACTTTTTGCTTGGACTGTCCCACCATAAAGACGACGTCAAACAATTGTGCATTGTGTACTACGTTGGCTTCATCATTGAGGAACATTTTCGTAAAATCCACGGCTATTTGATCGTAATCCTCAAATTGGTCCCTGACGCTGTCTAATAGGGGAGATGAGGGACGCATGTGACCGATCGGTCGCCAGGAACCTGGGTAAAAAAAGTATATGTACTAATTCTAACTATTTTTTGTCACAGCTTCTGAGTTCAAATTCAGATTCAACTACCTTAAATCTATAGAAATCGATACCTCAAATACCTAGAACCAAGATCTCGAGTTTTGTTACCTAAAATCTTTTTTCGCAAAGTTGTGTTATTTTACTAATATATTGAAAATATTGTTTTCTTTTATTATTTTATAAGTGACGCAGTACCAAATAGTTTAAGTAACTGTTAGTATTTTTGCACTGAAATTACCCAATAAAAAGTTTGGTCGGCCTAGTGCCTTTTTTGTTTTTTTCGAGAAATATATTGGCTCTTAGAGGAAATAAAGATCTTTTTTTTTTCATTTTTTTTCCGATTACTTAAGTAATTAAGCAATTGCTAAACGATTAAAAACAAAAGTGAAAATTTGACCACCCAACAAATGGCGTCAAAAAATTGTTATTTTAATAACTTCAGTATTTTTTTTTACCAATCACGTAGCATAATTTGAATAAAAATTAAAAAAAATAATAGTTGATTTTACAATTATCTTTGATGACGCCAGTTTCTTAGTTTTTTTTTAATATTTATTTTTTAAGTGTACTGAACTGTTGTTTAATAAATCAGTATTAAGGCACGCCATTTTTTTAATTTCCTTTTGACTAAATTATCGTCAACTTCATCTAGTGGGTGCATTCACTTACCTAATTGGTATTCAACAAGAGAATTTAATTTGATGTCTTGCAAAATATATTGCCAATCAGTTAATTGAGTTTAAAACCAATTAATATCATTTGCGTCAGTTATGGACTAGAATAATCTCTTCTACAAGCGTGCTGAAAGTAGCACTTTTCCGCACGCATTTGCGTTTGGAAAACAAAACACACAAAAAATAAATATAATGTACAAGATAATATCTTGATTATGTGGATATGATATTTTTATGTAAATCGGGCTGCTGAATCCAAATATGGAATAAAAATCTTGTTTCTGCTCTTTGATCGAAGAGCAGATATTTGACTGTATTTGAGAGGTACATAAAGAGTGCGTGGGGCTTACTAAAAACGACAAATATGTTATTTAAGTGCCCACATTATACCTTAAAACAGTTTTTATATTATGCGTCTCTTATAAGCTCATAATCACACGCATTTTGCGTGTTCTTATAGGCCCATAAGAGGTCTCTACTTTTTTTTCTTCTTTTGGGTTGGCAACAGAGAAAAGCCTATCGCTTAAGGTTTTCCGTGCAAATGTGAACTTCGCTTTAAATTTTAATTTTCTACAAAATTTTGTGTTTAGGTTATTTTTTACCGTGTTAAAATTGTGGCTTGGTTACTTGCATTGAAAAAGAGAAGAAATGACTATAAAATATAACAAAATTATATTTGTTCTTGGACTTTTAAACATGGCGAAAACTGTAATGCTAATCCGAAACAAAAATCCCTAAATCTGTCATCAATTTAAATGTAAGTTTGGACTTTAATATACTATTAAATTGTTATTGTGTCACAATATTTTCTTATTAGTTTGTTAATTTTTTGTAAGTTTTTTCTTTACTATTATTGCCAGTAATCTGGAAATATTTGGGACATGGGTTCCTAATATTGTCAGTATGCAATAATTTTTTTAAAGCAATCATATATTTTTTGAAGCTCCTGCAGTTAGTTTATTTTTGCCCCTTAGAATAAACATATTATGTTTATTCTTAAGTAGTTATTATTATTATTAGTAAGGTTTCAGATGATTAAAAATAAATTTGGATGCAGTAAAAAATAAAATGTCTTAACATGGCAATAATGGGATCACCCACCTTACAATACCTATAAAATTAAAAAGAAAGACAAAGTGCTTATATTTATCCAAAGTTTATCCAAAGTTATAATCGAAAAAGTAAATTGCAAGATCAGCAAAGCTTTTTAAAGCTTTACGTAAGCAAGTGCTAAAATTTACTGCTATGGAAAAAGTCTTAAGTTACGTATTAAGCATTTCGTCCGAAAATCATAAAATACACTTTATGGTTTTTATATAAAAATTTTTACAACTATACCCTATTTCATTTCATTATTAGTGACTAAAAAAGTTACTAGGTTCAGTTTAGCTTTGTAAGTAGATCTTATGGTGGAAAATGGCATTTTGCGTAAATTTGAAGTATCGTATAAATATTTCTTGAAAAAATAGGTTATATTTTTATGGGATATCATTCAGATAGAATATAAACTTTTGCAATTAAATTTATAGGAGCATTTAAAAAGTTGTTTATTTACTGAATAATATATTATAGTCTATTCTATTCTATAGTCTATTATAATTGCCTTGTTCATTTTTATCCAATGGCAAAATGTTGTTGCATTTTTTCCATTATTATTTATAAGCGATGACATGTCTTTGCAGTTCAACGAAAATCAAGTGGCAGATATCACTTGATTATAAAATTTACTTCTACTAAGAGAGAGAAAATTATTGCTATTATAACAATAATAATAGGTAATAATAGGTAATAATAGGTGAAGAAAATTGATTTCACATGATAAATAATGGTATGTTCTAAAGCTAGTACTGAAAAAACATGATTATTGATCTGTTTGTATTCTCAGTCATCCATATATAAAATTTAATAGATAGATATTTTTTTAAAAATATGTATATGAGAAAGTTTTGTGTTGTTTTCAGCAGTGTTTTTTTTAGCCTCTTAACTCACCTCTCCGATATGGTTTCGGTATTTGACCAGTTTCCGCATGGTTCTGCAGATTTGCAACAATGTCCTCCAGCATTTGAGACCTGGTCCTTTCTTGCATCCGGGCGAATTTTGGAGCGGAATAACTTGCTCTTTCCCCATTTACGATTTTAGTCAAAAGCCACTCACGGAACATGGGGCCCTTATCAAAAACGCTCTGTTCCCAGAGGTAGGGTTTGTAGGCACCCACTTCGTCACGGGTCACAACTGAGACTTCGTAGCGGGTGGGTTTGCGTTTAATTCTTGGAGACGTTCGAACTGAAAATATAGTGTTTAGACACTTTCGTCCTCAATTGTGAAAAAACACACCCCAAAGCATATTTTTTGACCTCTCTCTTGCATCGTAAAGAAATAGAAAATTAAAGAAATGTGGATATAACTAATGTTCACAGATCTTATTTTTTTTTAATATAAACAAAAAATAATTGTAGTAGGTAAATCACATCCGTACTACAAAACTGAAAGCGTAAAATTAAGTTATAGTTTTGGTCGATTCTGAGCTAACGCGTTAACGTTAACGTTAACGCGTTAATCTATAAAAAATATATTTGTTACACCTGGCATCGTTAGCTCAGAATCGACCTAATTTTACCTTTTTACGAAAAAAAAAAAAAAAACAGTCTTCCACACGGTTTCTGCAATTTTAAAGGCACGAATCGTGTTCAGCAGGTCCAAATCTATAGGAATTGATATGTTTCATACGTTTGCACGTAGGAGCCAAAAACGTCCTATTTTTAACATTGTTCTTTAACATGTTACATGGTTGAGCGTAATAAAGTAAAATAAGTGTTTAATTAATTTAATTTTGAATGTTGGCTTCTGTAGGCGTAGTAATTACAATTATTGTGAGAGGTCGGATAAATTCAGAACTAATTTCTCTTTCAAGTAACTCATACCATAATATCATACACCTACGTATCATACTTATGTGTAAATGTGAAAGGGTTGGTTTCCTATAGTTTGAACATGTTATTATACTTTTCCAAAGAACTTTTACCTTAAGAATGAACATGATGAAATCTACCGTATGCTTTGTTTGAAGCGTGAACCAACTACGGTGAGGGGCTGGTGGCAAGTGACTATTGTTTACACTTAGTACGCGTAAAGAGAGAGAAAGAATGTGTAAACTCACATCTAATGTCGTAAACTTTGTCAAGCAATACAGTGTTGCCGGTTGCAACACCTGCGCAGGTGCAGCTGCTTTAGATATTTTATTGTAAATTTTAAGAAATATTAGTTTTATTTGAGTTTTATATGAACTAGTAGTTTAATTTTAACAAATTTAATTATATTACATTATCAAACATAATTATAGTGTTGTAGTATAGTAGTTTATTAAAATTTTAATGTAGGTATAAAGATTTATCATAATGATAAAGTGAAAATTACGCAACATCGCTCTGGTCACCAGAAGGTCAAAACTAGCGATACTTAAGTATACATAACATAACATAATTATGTTTACACCAGAAGCAGTATCGCGTACGTTTATGTAAACAAACAAACAAAAAGATGACACCTTCATAAACATTGGTCTGAAATAACTTCTCGAGGTAAAAGTTCTTTGGACTTTTCACTAGAAGAGTATAATACCATAGTTTTGAGTTTTCCAAAATCCCCAAAAAAAGTTTAGATAAAAAATTCTTGGATACAAATGTCTTGCCTACAAAAATAAGAAACTTTGAAAATGTCCGTCTGTCCGTCTTTCTGACTGTCCATTTAAAATTTTCAGAAAAATTTAAGTTCTATGAGAGAAAGATCCCTATTATTTTTAAAAATAATTCCCCTAAAAACAACAAAGAAGTTATGAGGCGTTAAAGTATTAAAAAAAAATGAAAAAGCTAAAGCAAAAGTCTGATTGATGTATATTTCTTTCCTTTCTACCAATTTTAAATGAATATATAAGTAGTTTTCTGCATTAGAATACCCAATTTATGTTTCTATCTAAAGGGTTCTCTAAAAACTTTTAAAATTAACAAAAATAATTAACATAAATCTAACATTGTAGTAAAGCCATACTTCATTATTAGGACGAAGGGTAAACTACTACTATTATTATTATTACAAAATGTTTGTACACACTTCCTAGATTTTTGTGTCTTTCATAATTTTCCATATAAAAATCTACGATTTTTGAGCTTTTTGGAAAGATTTTTGAGATTTCTGAAAAATCTTTGAAATCTTGTAGATAATTACCAAGATTTTTGAGATGTGTGCTCACGTGTGCTTGGATTTTTGAGATTTAAAAAAAATTGACTTCCAAAAATTTGTTCAAGGACTTCAGCCCTCGAGTTAATATACTATGTTGGTAGTTATTTGCAAAACCCAATTTAAATTTTCATCTACAAGGTTTCCTTAGATTTGAAATAAACAAAAAAAATTACTTACCAAGTATAAATGTGTGTAGAAAATGACTCTTGATGCACGAGGGTGAAAATGAAGTATTGTCGGCTTCGAGAAACACCACACAAACTATATCATTGCCTATGTGCCTCTTTCTCTGCAGCTTTTGAGGGTCGTGCCGTTCGTACGGCAGCAACGTACTTACGTGGAACATTATTTCTATGTTCCTCCAGTTTGTATAGACAGAATATAGACCTACACAAGAAAGAAAGAAAAATCATTTAAATATTGCTACTAAAATGAAACAAATTGTGAAAAAATTGAATGCTTTACTATACCGGGTGTTTTTCAAAGATGGCTCGCCCCTATAACTGATTTATTACTACAGGTAAAAGAATAAAATTTACAGGGTAACCATATTTTGAATTATATCACCTAACGTATTTTTTTTTTCAAACTTTTAAATTTTAAATAAAACACCCCATATACTTTTACAGATTTGGATTCTCCATTAAATTTTGTGTATTATAACAAGTTTTTGACAAATTTTGACAGATTTTGTTATTTAAAAAAAAAAAAAAAATTCGTTTCAGATTTTTTACCTGGAAAGTCACTAAATCTATTCATTTTGGATCAAATATTAGTAGTTTGCTTTGCGGAAATTCAAAGGAAAAAGTGTCAGGCGGGTGCAACAATACGTAGCGTATACTATTTTACAAAACTATATTATTTTAAAGAGATTATGAAAATAAACTTTAACTTTTTGGTAGAATTGTAAAGAGAAAAAAATTATATTTCTAGTAATATTGACGACGTAATAAAGCAAAAGTTTGAGTAAAAGGAAAAAATGTTTTTCCTACTTTAGTTTTCGTGTAAAATAAAAAGTAAACATTTTTTTTAATAAATTGTATTTTTCTACTATTTGATCAAAAATGAATATGTGACTTTCCGGATAAAACAAAATTTTATTTTAAAAATGACAAAAGATATCAAAATTTGACAAAACTTAGGATAATACACAGAACTTAATGGAGAATTCAAATATGTAAAAATATACAGGGTGTTCCTTTTAAAAATCAAAAGTAAGAGGTCGTTTCCGGTTAAACCAGAAGTAAAAAAAAATATGTTAGGTGATATAATTCAAAAAATAATCTTATAGATATATGATATATTTAATTTATTTTTTGTCTCTAAGAATAAAACAGTTATAGGGGCCAACCACCTTTAAAAAGCACCCGGTATAGGGCACTACTCGCAGTTTCAAAAAGCCGGGTAAAGTTTTAAGTTAAACTTGTTAAATTGCATTGGGATATTTCTATTTTTTAAGTGGCGCCCCCTAAAAATTCAAAATGTTTTTTTCAAATTTGAAATGATAGGTAATTTTTCCTAAAAGACTTACATTGATAGAGCAAAAACAGTATTAGGAAATTATTTCTTTATAAAGTCACAAAAAATGGATAAAATTTAAATTTCTTATGTCGTAAAAACCATTTTATACAGGGTTATTCTTTTAAATGGTACACCCACCGTAACTTTTTAACGAAATGAGATACAAACTTTATATTTGGAATATGCATATCACACAAAAAATGCTATCATTTGTCATATTTTTTTATTTTTTATTAGGTAAGGCGGCGCCAGAGGTGCAGTGGTGGGCAATATTTTAAATGACACCCTATGTTTTGTGATACGTCATTTTAAAGCTTAAAATTCCTTATATAACCATTTATTTTTTAATATATTTTTGAAGAATTTCTTTTCTTTAAAATGAATGAAATTTTTAGTATTTTTGAAAAATTTATTTTGAAATTTTTGCGCAAAAAGATCCAAATAGTTAAAACATGGTGTATTATCACGTTACGACTAATTATTTATCATTTTCATGTAATTTTTTTTAATATTTATGCACAAAATATTAAAAATTTGAATAATATTGAAGAAAAACAAATCTTAAAAAAAAAAATAAAAACTTAATAATTACACAGTTAAATAGAGAAATTTAAGCTCTTTAAAATGACGTATTACAAGACTTAGGGTGCCATTTAAAATATTGTCCACCACTGCCCCCCTGGCGCCACCTTACCGAATAAAAATTGAAAAATGTGACAAATAATAGTTTAAAAGTATAACCCTGTATACAGCTGTAGTATTTATATTTTACATATTACATTTGCATTTTTGTAACCTTTGTGTATTTTTTGTATATTTCAAGGATATAAAAATAAATAAAGACTTTCAATTGAGTACTCATGCCGAAAAAGCTTTATTAATCGCTTGGGTCGTTAAACCCTTTCTAGACGATTTTTTTTTGTGAGAACGGATTACTCTTTTTTTAAGTTTTTTGTATTTTTGGATACAATGAACACTTTTGAGTCTGTGTGAATGAAAAAATTCTCTCAAGATGGGGTGGGGGAAGTGGTATAAATATGTACCACCAGTCATTCTATATGGTATTGTGGTATTTTATACCTGCAAATAATAATATCGGTTTTCTAACTAAGACTGTTGGTAGACGTTGGAACCACCCAACAGGACTGCTGGTATATATATTTATATACCGGGTGCCAAAAAATAGTGGTACCCCTATAACTTTTTTGGTTATTAACTTACCAAAATGAAATTTAGAGAATTTAAATAATTAAATAAAAGGCATTTGACATTTCTAATAAATTGTGTCACTTCCAGTTTTGCCGGAAAGGACCTCAACTTCTGATTTTTAAATAGAACACCCTGTATATGTTTACATATTTTGATCCAGGGTTAAATTCTGAGTACAAACATGTATCATTTGTCAATTGTTGACAGAACATGTAATTTTCTTCTTCTTCTGGTACATATGCGTACCGTTAGACTCGAAAGGGTTAAATGTAACAGTCGTAACATGTAGTAAAAACCATTTTATAAACAGCTGTTATTATATTTGAAACGATCTACTTACATATAACTTATTTGCATTTTTGAAATCTTTGTGTATTTTTTGCGGTATTTAGGAAAATTCTCAGGATCTTTCAAATATCCTTTCTATTTCAAGGATATAAAAATAAATAAAGACTTTAAATTGAGTACTCATGCCGAAAAGGCTTTTTAACATTTTTGTTTACTTATTTTTTTTTTTCATAGTCACCAGGTGTTATCTTAAAATGGAAATAAAATTTTATATAAATTGTTTTGTGGTGGTTGCTTTATTTTATATAACATATAATATTGAAAACTGTGCAAAATTATTAAAAATCCATAACAATAAACAAGGCCTACATCGATAGTTAGTACACAAATAAAGTCTTTATATTTTGAAAAATATCAGAAGAAAAGATTGTTAAGAGCCACCGGAGCGAATTAACTACACAGTAATAGGCAATTATGAAATATAATATGTGTTTTTCACTATAAAAGCATATTTTTATTACTTTTCGTGTACAGGGTGATCCAACTTTGAGTACAAATCACATCAAATCAAATTTATTTATTAAGAATTTTTACATAAAATTTATACAGTATTTAGACCCAAAAACCAATATCTTAGTAACGGTTGAAATAATTTATCATTTGCCTACTTATTATACTATTCACAGCGCCTGTGCTAGAATAGCATTATACGTTAGTTTCGAAATTTCCAAAATTTTCTAAAATCGTCCTAGACAAAAAATTCTGGGATACAAACTTGTTTCATGAAAAAATAAGAAACTTTTTTTTATCCGTCTGTCTGTCCGTCCGTCCGATATCACGATAACTCAAGAACGAATGATTCGATTGACTCCAAATTTTTAGGTATAATCAAGTTCTATGAGAGGAAGATGGAAGATCCCTACATTGAAAGTAATCCCCTCAAAAACAAAAAAGTTATGGAGGGTTAAACTTAAAAAAAAATCAAAAAGAAAATTCCGAAAGTAATTTTTTTAGGAAAAAATACTTTTATTATAAGGATTAATTCTACCAATTTTAAAAGTAATCCCCCAAAAACAAAAAAACTTAAAAAAATACATCTCTGACAATCTTCGACCTTTATAAGTCATAACTGAATTATTACCGACTACTGATAATAAGCATCAACTTAGATTCCGTGCGGAGTTTACGAGAAATTATCCCTTAGGATATATCCAGAAGGGAACATTTGGCTTTTAAAGTAGGTACTTAAAAGAATAGAAAAATAAAAAAAAGTTAAAGTTAAAAAAAATAACACTGCTCTACAAAAAAAGATTTTTGATGCGCTAGTTTTCTAAACCTTTTTCGTTTTTCTCGATCAGCTCTTTTTTTTGAGATATGGCGCACAGTGTTTTTTTTGCCTATATATGTAGTAAAACAAAAATTAAGTACAATTAACTTTTTTTTTTGCGTGGATTGGTTCTCTATTAACGAGTCTCTGAGTGAAAAAAAGCGGATTTAAAATATCTTTATTCATTTGGTTTTCATATAAATACGACTCTAACACATGTAGAGTTTATAAAAAGAAGAAAAGTTATTATTACAAACCTCACATGTGTGTTAAAGTTGCTTATAAACATCAGATCCATATATTTAGTATTTATATAAAGGTTTCATGAAAATATAAAGAAAAAATGCGATTTTTTTTTGAATTTAGAAGCCTATAAAAAACAAAATAATAAAGATGTTTTTAATCTGCTTTTTTTGGCTTTAATAGACAACCAATCTACCGCAAAAAAGTATTAGACCTTAATTATTTTTTACTGCGACTATAGACAAAATACACTATATCTTAAAAAAACGAACTGATCGAGAAAAAAGAAGCAAGGTTCTGAAAACAGCGCATCAAATAGTTCTAGAATTAAAATGGCGTCGGAAAATTTTTCAGTGTGGAACAGTGCAATTGAACCTCTTCAAAAAATAATTTCTTTTACCTGTAAGGTCGTGAACGGTGTCCAATCCGCCCTTGTACCTGTCAAATCCTTTGAGCCGGATCTTATCTCCCATAATTTGTAAAAACTCTTCAAACATAAAAGAATTATCATTATTGTCTAAAATTTCCTCCTCGGTATATTGACCTTCTTTCACGTAGATCACTCCAACTTTCAGTTCAGATTTTATGAAAACCTGAAAGAAAAAATAACTTTTACAAAACTATTTTTTTCCCTGGTATTTTTTGTTTTGTATGTTCCCTTGAATTTAATTTTTACAGAAAAAAAAATGATTAAAAATAATTTCATAGAAAATTGTTGACGACAACTCCGTTAGCCAAAATGTTGCTCAACATGCTCTCTAGTGAGTGGCCTGCTTAATCGTATACACGTGTATACAAAAATGCATGTTAACATAACCTATTTTTTTTTATAATTGGTATACGTTGTTTTTTTTTAGTTTTGCTGTTTTTGATGATAATGTTGGGGCGTCGCTCCCCATTTAAACAGGAAGAATAAATTTCTTACGAATACACCATATAAATTTTAAAATAATACATTCGAACTTATACACACTACGTGTACGAATAGTCGCTCCCTAAAAAAAAAAAAAATGTAAAAAAAAAATGTTTATGAACAAAGTTGCAAAATAGTGTTTTTCGAGCAATTGCGAAGTTTGATATCTGAGTTCGAAGAGCTATTCTTTATTCGACTCAAATAATAAGAAATTTTTTGTTTTTGACAAACAAATTTGACGCTCGAGTTAAAATATAATCAGTTTCAGTAACACAACCACTCAACATCGACTATTTTACTTTTTGGACTAGTGTAAACCTACATCTGAAAATTTTAATTTCACGGCAATCATTTTTTTACGTATAGGGTAAATTCCTAAAAAAAAGGTTAACATTTTTTAAATTTTTTAAAATTTAATGGAAAACCAATGTTTTTAGTAAAAAAACTATTATAAGATAAAGAAAAAAAAAATATTAATTTCAAATATTGTTATTAAATTATTTTTTTTTTGCTTAAACAATGCACGTCTAGCTTAAAAACAAGAAAATACTTTTATTTAGGGCAGATTAAAGGTACCTAACTTGGCCTATATTGACTTGAACATAGTGTATAAGCGAGGGGTGTCTCACTGGCCAAAATGTGTACATGTATTGTCAAAAATGCAAAATAATGTCGTAATGTCGAGTAATGTCAAGGTAATGTCAAGGTAATGTCAATTGATGTCAAGTAATAAATAATAAAATTAAATATGCTCCTCAAGAGTATCCCGGACGGAAAACTGAGCGATCCTATACGGGTTCAGTATTTCGTTACGGACCCAGGGTCCTAGACCATTTAAAAATGAACATATGTAGTGGTAAGTATTCTTTAGTTGGCCGCAGTATTGTATTTGAATGAATGGTTGATTTTTTTACTTATACACCATTACTAGTGGTCTATTGGTGGTACTTTTTTGCACTGGGAAAAAACTGCTTGTATGATTTTTGATAACTAAAAAAAAATCTTTTTTTTTAAGTTTCAGTTTATGTTTAACGAATATGACCTTAATACTATAGGAATAAAAAAACACCCATCCCATGTCATGTTTCAGAACTAACCTCCCCCTTTCGCGTAGACATTTTCACACACGCAATGTCTACGCGTAGGCGTAAATAGTAGATAATGTCTACGCACATGCGCACTAGGACATAATGTCTGTAATGTCGAGTAATGTCAAGTAATGTTTGTAATGTCAAGTAATGTCTTGTAATGTCAAGTAATGTCATGTAATATCAAGTAATGTCAGATAATGTCCCGTAATGTCAAGTAATGTCGAGGTAATGTCAACTAAAGCGTACATTTATTATCAAAGGTGAGACACCCCTCGTGTATAAATTTTAAAAGTTTTTTTTTTATGATTTATAATATGCAATAATCTGCAATATATAATATTATTATAGATTTTCAAACAAAAATAAAAATCGATTAAATTTTTTGTCTTTCGATTTACCATTTACTTCATTTTTAATAGTGTAGTTACATACAATGTTAATCGGCAAAACTTTTTACGGTGTTGGATAAATATTTGCCTTCATGAAGCTTCAGTTTGAAATGCTAAATCCAGGTACATGATTGGTCTAAATTCGTTCAATAAAACAATCAAATCCTTCATTTTCAAGGAGGTTTGTTAATTCGAGGACGTATCTTTTTCAGAAAGCCTTCAAGTAAATACGTCGAGCGTTATTTAGTCCCTCGAAACGATTGAAAATAGGTTTTGTAAAGAATATAAGGTATACACGGTGTATTTGAAATAGCGTCAATAATATTAACGGTTGATTCTACATCAGAAAAGTCCCTTTGAAAGGGGCTAAAAAATAAATTTTTATTTTATAACTCAGGAACCCTTTGAGCTATAGCAAATTTTTTTTTTATATAATCGAAGCTTAATAATAATAGTATTATGTAATTTTCATGGAGTTATTTTAACCAGGGGCGTGCGAAACGGGGGGCGGGGCTTATCAGTTTTTTGCACCAAACTTTTTTATGTGTCTTTTTTTTTTGATTTTTTGTAAAAAATATAGATTCCTCGAGTAAAAATACACCAAAAATGTCATATAGTGTAACACGGTAGGAGCAACCGTTAGAAAAAAATACAATTAAGGGGAAGTTACATTCTGTGCCACCAAAAATGTTACTTTTTAAAATGCTATTACTCTGATTAGCGAACTAATGGACGTAATTTTGAACAAGACTGTCTTTGATTTTGGTGTTTCGGACCATTGGGGGAGCTATCGCTGGAACCGTTTGCCATGTTATTTTTGCGCGTGCTGCACATTTATTTATGATGGCATTTTTTTTTGTCTAATACTGTAAAAACTTTTGTACATAAAAATAATATAGGTCGCCTGAAAAAAATTTCCAAAAATCGTCAATTTTTTGCCTCAAAAATCAGAACAACCCCTTAAGACCGACCGACATAATTTATTTTTCGCGGAAAGTGCATTTTTGCACATAGAACTCCGAGAAACGTAAAAAGTCAATACATTTTTTTTACTAAACAGACTTTTCCAGTTCATGATAGGAGAAAATAATGTTTACCTGAGAAAAATTGGTTTTTAGTTCAATATTGATGTAAAGATTTTCAGTAGGCGGTAAGAAAATTGTAAAGGGACCAATATATAAATTTTCCAAGATATGAAAACTAGTGCATTAATCAACACTTAAAGAAATATTTAAGCACTTTAGGGTACCGTAAAACGGAGTGATTAGGAACGAAAATTAACTTTTGATAGCTACAACTTCTTTACTTTTCAGAGTAGTATTAAGATTTTTTCTTTCAATTTGGAGCGAACCTTTGAACTATGTATTCCAACCCCAATTTTAAATAAAAATTTTGGGAACAGCTTAATATATATGGTCGTAGAGCAATGATAAAAAAGCATATTGAAGCTTCAAGTCTCCAGTTTAGCTTTAAGTATCTAGTTTATATATTTTTATCATATACCGTTTACTAGTTTACTAGATTAATTAAATTAAGGATAATTTTCTCCCAGTGTATTAAGTAATTTTGGACTACTAGATAATGGAAATTTTAACAGCTTTGTTTGAGCGTCGGAAAAAATATTTTCTTTGTGGGAAAAATTAATAATTCAGGCATTATGAAATGTGTGTAATAAAAAAATATTTGCCTGAAAAAAACTGGATTATTTGGATCAATGTTGACGCAAGAATTTTGTACAACGTGGGAGTGTTATATTATAGAAAGATATCGCCGTCAAAGAAATTTCTATTTGCTTCCACAAATCCAAGTTTTTCAGTTAGGTAAACTTTTAAAAACTGATTTAGGTATGATATTTATTTATTTGAAACGCCTACTAATAAAAATGGAAAATGTAAATATTTACATTTAAATATATTCAACGAAAATGTATCCATAACAGCAAAATGTTTAATTTACTTAGTTTTATAATTAGGTGTAACCCAGATAGCACAGGTTTATACAATGGATATCCCCAGAATATACGTTTTCGGATTTCCGACATCCCCAGGATATACGATATAGATATCCGTAGAACATCATCAGGATATACTTTGTTACTAAACGGGAAGCCGAACCGAATATCCCAAGGATATCCCGAAGGTATGTCCTGAGGATATAGGTATTGTACGTCTGTCCTAAAGATAGCTACTAATTATGTACAACAGTCTCCAACAAAAGTGGCTATCAAATAGTATTGCTTTTATTTTTTTTGTGAAATATTGCTATTAGCAGCTTGCACTTAGGTGGAAGTCATTTAAATTTAAGCTAATAGTTTCACAAAACAAAACTAAAAGCAATACTATTTGAAAGCAACTTTTTTTTCGGAGACATTTGTACACAATTAGTATTATAACGAAATATATTTCCTTTTGCAAAGGCCCAAAGTCCATGAAAAACGTAAAGCATAGTGCTTTAAGCACTTAAGACAGAGGAAGTATTACCCCTCCCTCAGGGAGGGGTCCCTAATACTCACGAAATTGTCCAACAAAGGAAGACATAATACAAATATTTAATAATAATTGTGGAAAAAACTTACATACATAAACAGACCACAAACATCTGCCATTAAAGTCACGAAAAACGCGGTAAATTTAAAATAATGAGGGAAAAGCCATCGTAGGATATCCCAGGGATATACAGAATGGACATCCAGTGGACATCCCATCGGGACATCCCTGGGATGTGCGAAGGGCATACCGTGAGTGCTATATAGGAAGTGGGGGAATACCACGCTCGCGAACATTGCGAAATCGGGGAACAAGGGGAATCAATTGAAGAATTCTGGGAATTATTTCGTAGGTATGGAATTAATGGAATTGTGGGCACTAGTTTACACGATATTTTTTCGCGGAATACTCCTTGTTAATAATCTACTAAACAAATAATATTTTTTAATACCCTTTATATACATTACTTGACTTACTTGATCCAATTTGAGCAGTTCTTCCGGAGTATCAGGCAACTGTCCCAGAATAAGCGGAGGGTTAATATTGACCTCTTTTCCGAGCGACCTTACGACCTCTTCCCGGTTATACCGGTCGGCAAAAACACAGCTGGCCGGTATCAGGCCGTGAACCGTATAACTGATAGCTCGAACCAATATCCTAGAAAAAAAAAGTATATCAAACTTTTTAAAATTTTGCAATTTTGCCGCGGCTATTTCTAAGGAACTTGCTAGTTGGTGGGACGGGGTTTAGGGGGATATCAATAAAGTATGTCATAGTATGACATTGTCACACCTATAGCCATAGGGAAAGGGGGGAAGGGGATAAGGGGGGTTAATAAGTGTTTGATATTTTGTGACAGAGAAAGGGGTGTATACCTATATACTGCCCTACTACGCTAGAAAGCATTTGTCGCATAGCAGCGTTTTCAAAATATTACATCAGAGTTGACGTCAAAACGTCGCTAGGCGACGAATGGAGTTACTATTTTCTAGGGTAGTAGGGCAGTATAGCAATGTGATGCCAAAATAAAATATTTATAATGTGATATATTGGAACCTCTAAGTAGTGTCCTTTTTTTTAAATATTATGTTTATTTTTTACTATTAATATATTAAATATTAAATTTTAAACGTTGCTTAAATATATATTTCTCCCTGCGTAGATGCGTAGGAAGATTTATTTCCACACTTTTAAATTCACAGGTTTAAAGAAAAGCTTTACGTTAAAGTGCTTATAATATATTAAATGTAAAATTTGATAGGATTTTAAATTAAAATTTTGATGACAGAATTTATTTCAGCCCCTTTAAGGTGTTACATTGGACAAATTTGTATAAACACGAGATTTATCATTTCTGTTTTTTTAAGCAGGTGTCTAGTAGAAACTGCCTGGGGAAAAATTAATAAATGGGACTTTGCGTGTGTTTTATCGCGAAATTATCCAACGAATTTTTATTATTTTATACTTTTATTTAAGCAATAAAAAAAAATAAAAAGAAATATTGAAATTCTTAACTATACTGAAACTCTAAACTTTAACTTAAAATTTAAGAGATTATACAGACTTTTTTTTCAACTATCATTATGTCGGTTTCAACCAATAAAAAAATAAGGCGTAACCATAACGAAGGCAGCTTTTCCCATCGAAAAAAAAAAAGCTTTTTGAAATAATAATGTAATATTATGACAAAATATCACCTAAAAGGCAAAATTAAGCTAATTGTCAGGTGTTATTAGCTTACCTATCTATTCAATATTAATAAAATTTAACGAATTTACATTTTTTTTTATTTCAAAAATTAGAAATTTCAAACAAGAATTCATTGTGTCAATATAAATTAACATCAAATTAATTATTATTAATTATTTATTTAAATTGCTTTTAAATATCTTTAAATCTATTTAAATTATTAAAAAATTGTTTCAAAAAAGTTGCCCAAAAATTTTGTCTAGTCATGAACTTGTGCAAAAAGCAAGATTTGTTGTTCTAGAAGCTAAACATCCCCTTAAACAAAGGGTTAACTAGGGGTACTTGAATTGAATTTTATACCAAACTTTATCACATTTTATTAAACGTAACTCAATTTTTCTTGAGATACTTTACGATTTACTACTTTTTTTGGTGCTTGGGGGGTAGTTTCAAAATATTTTGAATGTTTTATTTTTTAACCCCTTTAAGGGGGTCTCTCGTTACTCTCCAATTACGGGGACTAAACTTGCCGTTGAGTTAATGTAAACTTGCCTTTGAGTTAATATAAACCAACGAACTAATAACTCTTCTTTCTAGAATACGCATACCGTTAAAATAAAGTATCGCCAACATCTCGGTTTGTTTGTAAACAAATAGTAGGTATATTCAGGCCGGAACAATAACAATTACCAGTAACTGGTATTCTTTTCCCTGTTAGAACAAAGATGTACGAGTAAGACAGACGAATGTTTATGTTGCAGATGTTTTTGTCAGTTTTAACGAATGAAATGCCTATTCTAGAGATAAGAGTTATTAGTTCGTTGATATAAACTCAAACACGTTTTAAGGTAGGTTTCTTACAAATTGGTACTTGGTACTTGGTACAACTTAAGTTCTTGGTAGGAACCAGTGAGGATACTGTTAGTAAATTACTAGTCGTGCAGTCTGTTGGATGTACATAATAAATTATTTTTTTTTTACTAAATGGGAAGGCAATTTATCTTGCCAGTGTATTTATTTACTGAGACGTGGACCGTTAAATATGTGAAAAGTATTATACGCGCCAGTGCGCTGCAGCAGTATCGGACTGGAAATGCGTAACTCCGAAAATGCATTTTTAGACACAGGTTGATATAAAACTTTTTACCCAAAATAAAACATTTCATAACATAGTCTTAAAAAAAATTAAAAAATAAAAATTAGGAGAAACTAAGTTTATTTTAACATTTTTGACAACTTTTACATTTATTTTTAAATCGCAAATTTTTACAAACAAAATTAAAATATTTTTTAATTAATTTGTTTAAAAACCTAGGATTTTTTTTACAAAAAAAATCTTAAAAAATCGTATTTTTTAGTGAAACAATTGAAAAATTAAAAAAATAAAAACTATATGGTCAAATAAACAATTTTATTTGCTTTAAAATGTATCGCGCGACCCTTTTCCATTAAAAAAAACTCCCCTTTGCCCCCTGACCACATTTTAAAAACTACAATTATCGAATATATGCCAAAAGATAATATTTGAGTGTTTGAAATGTAAAGTTGATATCTCAACTGGTTCAGAAGTTAAGAGGGGTGGTTTACTTTTGGACCGCACAGTATATGATAACGCTAGGTCAACTGTGGAGTCAAATGCATAGTACAGTTTATATATATTTTAAAAAGTAAGTTTTTATAAAAGGAATTGTACCATTTTCAACTTAATTTTCATTATTTGTAGCTTGAAATTGACTTTATGTTAAAAAAGTCGAAAGAATTGTCGCTGTAATGTTTGTTTAATACACTATAAATTTAAATTTTGGAGAGAACATTTTTTCTATGGTTTTGTTAAATCAACTCCAATATGAGTAAGGATCAAGAATTTCTTAATTTGATTTTGATAAAAGGTTCATATAAATACTAAAGACTTGGCTCTAATTTTTATACCTAGTACTAACAAATATGTGCAGTTTATAAAAATAAAAACAAGTTTTGATTTAATCCAACGACAGAGATTTTACGGGGGGTTATCGAAAAAAAAACTAAAATATTGAAGTATTTTATTTATTTTTAGAAGATCAACAGTAAATTAAATTTATTATGAAAAAAATAAAACAAAAAAAACTTAATTAGACCTTATGTTTTTATAGGCAAAGAAGCCACTGTGAGCTATATCTCAAAATAAACGAGCTGATCTAGAAAAACGAAGCAAGGTCCCGAAAACAGCGCATCAAACAGGTCTAGAATCAACTAAAATGTTGTCGGCAAATTTTTGTATGTAGAACAGTAAATTTTTATTTTTTTAGGGGAACACAGCGGAGGTAAAATTTCCGACTGGCAAAAAAGGCCCCCAAAAAAGCTAACCTGAAGTTTTCCGACTAAAAAAAAAAAAATCCCTAAACAAAACGAATAACTAAAAAAGTATCAATTTTGTTTTGACTAGTCTTTTTGCCATCTCATCTGTTGAAAACGTCGACTGGATCATTTCGTGGGGGGTGGGACAGAAATATTCAATAAGAATCCCAAAATCTAGTAAATGGCCATTTGCTGGATTTTGGGATACAGAATATATAGTATAATATACTGCAATATAATAAACTACTTTGTAACTGTCATTATATTTTATTAGTCATAAATGTGAACAATTAAATTTGGGTTTATACATATGTACCTATACATGGTGGTTCAAAATTGGGGTTTGGATGCTTCATTTTACTTTAAGAATACGAAAAAAGTCCTGAGGAACAACCTTAAAAAAATAAGATAACTTTAAGGGGCTGTATCTTTCTTTGTGTCCATGTTTGTAAAGACATATTTATTGTATAAAATTAATAATTGCAAATGAATATTTCGTATGCTTTTTTTTAAACCGTAAAAGTAATTTCTTGCTGAAATAATTAGCATGTAATTTTTGCCAAAGACTTATTTTAATGAGATTAACATAAATCGATACCCCCAAGCAACAAAGCCGTAACTCATATATTGTCATTTTTCACGACAGCTAAATTTCTAAAATATTTTTTTTTGTTATTTAAGGGTGGGTAAATGATTGAAGTGGAAAAAGAAGCCATGTGATACATCATTTCGATACCCCCAAGCAACAAAGCCGTAACTCATATATTGTCATTTTTCACGACAGCTAAATTTCTAAAATATATTTTTTTGTTATTTAAGGGTGGGTAAATGATTGAAGTGGAAAAGGAAGTCATGTGATACATCATTTTAAAGCTTATACAATTCTCTATTTAACTGTTTAAGTATTTATTGTTTATTTACTGTTTGTTTCTGATAATATTCAAGTTTAGAATTTCTTACTTTAGTGATTTAAAGTAAACTTTTGCTTAAAGTGGACTGTGGAGAAACCTGAGTAGTACCACCATGTGTGTCTTTTTTCAAGGCGTTTACCTATGAGTATAACTCAAAATGGGTCTAACTTGAGTTACATCCTTGTTTCTTGGGAGTGTCGATTTGAAAGATTATAAAATTCTCTATTTAATTGTTTAAGTATTTATTGTTTATTTGCTGTTTGTTTCTGATAATATTCAAGTTTAGATTTTCTTACTTTAGTGATTTTAAGTAAACTTTTGCTTAAAGTGGACTGTGGATAAACCGGAGTAGTACCACCATGTGTGTCTTTTTTCAAGGCGTTTACCTATGAGTATAACTCAAAATGGGTCTAACTTGAGATACATCCTTGTTGCTTGGGAGTGTCGAAATAATATACAAAGAAATAAATCTAGTGAAACAAAAAAAAATGTCCTTTTTAGAATGTTAGAGCTTCCTCAAGTTTGATTTTTTAAACTATTTTTCTGGTATTTTTTTTTATGCAGTATCATCCCATGTAAATTACGTACCCTGTTAGTGCATTACCCTGTATTTTAATTAATATTTCTGTATCAATTTTATCAAGTCAATAAATCTTCCTACATTAGTAATATATTGTAACAATATTACCAACATAACTCAAATAAAATAAAACAATAAATAAATAAATAGGGTTTTATTAGCATTTTATTGCGATACATTTTATCAAAATTTGAAAATAAAAAATTTATGGCTCATTGATAAGAAAAGAATTTGTTTAGAAGATTGTTTGTATCAGACGAGCTGGGACTTTCTCTTTTTTTTTGCGTAACGGGTGTCCGCTATTTTGAATTTTAGGTGTGAGTGCGGTCGGTCAATATGCATCTTACGATAAAAATGCATATAACCAATTTTATTACACAGAAAAATTCCAACAATTTTTGTAAGGATCATAATTCCGTTACCATTCATAAATACCCTTTAAAATATCAGCCCGTGTGCATTTTTGCACTTTACAACCAATTATTTGACTGTACTAAACTACTTTTTATAAATTACTATTCTTATCAAAATTAATGGAGAGCACCTATAGCACCACGCCCAGTAGAATTTTTTTTATTACCTGACCGTTGAGACTTTGTATATGTGTTCTTTATGTCCAGTCAAACAACTCCTTACACCAGAAAATTATCGGTAGCGGGACGTTTTTTTTGGGACCAACCCTTAACTTTAGGTCGTCCCACAACGGCATTGCCCGAAAATTTTTGTCGGACACTGGATTTGAAATATTTTTATTAAACGATCAAATTCGTATTTCGCTCCACCCCAATAGTCATTTACCTACACCAAAATAAATAAATACATCTGATTATTAAGTTAACCAGTTCTTTTTTTATTCAGTAAGTAGATATTCATATTTTTTATGTAGAATCAACCCTTATTAATTAATAACACAGGCCCACAAAATAAAAAAAGTGGTCTGTGCTGGGGTTGAGACCCACCTACTCTTATGTATTTTAGGATGCTGAACACGAATCTGTCATAAAAAAGGCACTTCATGGGCTCATTTCTTTGCTACACTGAAAAAACTGTCTAAAATGGTAAAAATCTCATATTATTTCAGTGTAACAAAAAAATGAGACATTGAAGTGCATTTTTATGACAGATTCTTGTTCACCATCTCAAAATACATAAGAATAGGTGGGTCTAAACCCCAGCACAGACCACTTTTTTACTGTTTATCAAATTGTTAAAGACTCTCTTATTGCCGCAGTTTTGATGAATATTTTCTTTTTTATTTTTTATATTTTTACTTTTAAAGATCTTTTAATTTCATAAATAAAAAATTATTATGAAAGCATCATTTGGCATTTAACTTACAGGTGAGGCTATAAAACATGGTTTCTGATTTTTTTTTAATATCCCTTAAGATTTTTCGAGAAAACCAAATTTAGATCACCCTATACATACGTACCTCTATGTTTCTAGAGGCCTTAAAATAATTATATTTAGAGAACTGTAGCTTACTTAGAATGTTTGTAGGAGATTTTTTCATGTAGAATCACCATATTTTCGAAAAATGCTTTTCATTTTTAATTTTAAACTTTTTTGATTTTTTTCTATTTATTTTCATAATATTCGCCTGTCCAAATACTCGAACTGGTTTTAAAAAAAAATATATTTTTTTGAGTTGCCGAATCTATTCATTTTAAAATTCCACGCTATATGTTCTGTAATATTATTACTTAAGTTATTTTTTTGTTTTTTGTTTTTTTTTTTTCATAATATTAAAAACTCTTTAGAATGTTGTACCCTATTTGTGTAACACTCGGTAGATATATGCAATAATTTTTAACTAACATATTTTGTTGAAAGCCACATTCGTAATTAATTTGCGTTTCTTCTTACGACATAAAACGTAAATTAACTCAAATAATTGTAAATTGACTTTAAGTATCAATCAATATACATTAACCGTTTCGAGACTAACGATACGCATACGTACCAGCAATGCAAAAATGACATGTTCTGTCAACAATTGACAACTGATACATAGATGTACTCAGAATTTAATTCTGAATAAAAAAATGTAAAAATATACAGGGTATTCCATTTAAAATTAAAAGTTAAGGTAATTTCAGTCACAATTATTTTTTTAAATGTCAAAAAATGCATTTTATTTAATTATTTACATTCTCTAAATTTCATTTTGAGAAGTTGAGTTAAAAAAGTTATAGGGGGTATCACTATTTTGTGGAACCCGGTATATAAATATATATACCAGCAGTCTTGTTGGGTGGTTTTAATCTCTACCAGCAGTCATAGTTACAAAACCGATGTTATTATTTACAGGTATAAAATTCTACCATTCCATATGAGACTGGTGGTACATATTTATACCACTACACCCACCCCATCCTGTGAGATTATTTCACTCAGACAGGGTTAAAAGTATTCATTGTATCCAAAAATATAACAAAAAAAAAATTTAAAAAAAAGAGTAATCCTTTCCTTAAAAAAATCGTTTGAAAGAATTAAGAATTTTCCCAATAAATAGAAAAATATTTAGTATATTCAAAAAAACCCACTCTTTATTTTAGTAAAGGTGAATAAACTTATTGGCCTTGAGGCTCAAAATAACAAAATAAAAACAAATTGATGTCATGATTGTTAAATTGCTATCTAGGGTAGAAGACTTACAAGTAAAAAAAATATACAAACTCTAATTAACTTCAAATAAGTTTATAAGTTACGTTATATTCGAGTAATAAATTAAAGTTCCTAGAAGTTACCAGTCATTATGTACAGTTGATTAGTACATGTATAGAAGGAACCAAAAATATTTTTTTTGAGATACGATGTTTCGAAATTTACAGGGCGATATGTAAAATATTTATTTATTTATTTATTTATGTATTATTATAAGTACTACAGGTTTATTATGTTTCATTATACTAAATTTAATAATAACGTTTGGATAAACAACATAAATGGAAAATTTAAGGGTAAATGGCAAAAGGACCTCGGTCAAGAGCCTAATAAACGTTTATTATTATTATTATTTAAGGGTAATTTCCAAAGTCATTATATCATATTATGGTCAATATATTATGGGAAAGTTGTCCAAAAAATCATAAAATGGTAAATTTTATTGATTCCACTTTCATCGTTTTTATAACGCAATATTAATTTAACGTCCTTTTTATTAGGCCTTTTTTTCAAACAAAAGTTTACATAAATCGGATAATCATCCTATATATATATATATATATATATATATATATATATATATATATTATAATATTAGCTGTATTTGTGAACAGATGACACTACTAGTAAAAACAAAAAGAACCATAAACTTCTAATCTTTGTGAACAGATGGCGTTAATAGTAAAAACAAAAATAACAATAAATGACAGTTTGCCCGTCACAGTTGTGGAAAAACAGGAATTCTTTTTTACTGGGCAGTTTATTTTTAATTCACTACTAAAAATACACTGCCCAGCAAAAAAGCTTTTCTATTTTTCCACCCCCGCGCGTGAAATGGATTTTTTATTATCAGATTCACTTTTAGTAACCTCAAAAAAGCTAATATACCAATTTTTACGAAAATGAACTCTGTCCCCAGGGGGTGGATTTAGATTTTTTTTATTCTAAGACTCAGTTTTAGCAACTTTGATAACCCTATACCCATATTTAGAAATAGGGTCATTAAAAAAAAAACAGGGACTCCTGATTGATTGATTCCAAGAAATAAAAAATATAGACTGGTTTTTTGTTTTTTTTTTACTTTTTTATTAATTTTGCTTTTTAATTAAATTATTTTAACTTGCGATTCACTGTTAGTGGCATAAAATAATTATTAATTAATAACATATAATAATTATTAATTATAATTTGTGAGCTAAAGTAATATGTCTCATCATGAGACACTCATTATAGTTAACATAATATTCACTCTTACTTTTCTCAAGCTATGGTAATAATATGAGACGTTTTTATAGCACCCTTCTTTCCTTTGACGTCGCCGTGAATGGACAGTTGTCCATAAATCTGTTTGTGTCTTTAAATTCGACAAAAGCTGGGGACATGAGACAGTTTACCAGAATCCATCATTCTGGCCTAGATAAAATCATGCGCTTGAAGGCATAAGGGAACAAAAGAATAAATTACTTTTCGGAGATCTTCTTATTTAGTTAAACCGACATAAGCTTAATGAAAAGCGTTATAGATGGATTTTTTTAATCTCTGATTAATAATAATCAGTGATTATTCATATTAACAAGTACTGGTAGGGGAACTCGGGGCGGAACGGGATGGTTAACGTTTATGACAAGCTACTAGGATGATTTGAAGAAAATCTTTAAAAAAAATTCAAATTATCGTTTATTCAGTATCTTTGAAACATTATGATTTCACAAATTTTACCAAAAATTATAAAATTACATTAAAAAATAGAGTCACAAAAAAAATGTATTTCATCCCGTTCTGCCTCACACCCGGGGCAGAATGGGGTATGTTATATAAATATCGAGATTCTTTAATTTTATGGGGGGGGCTGAGCCAAGGACGGTCTCAGGATTGTTCTTACGGTGGCAAGCCTATTCACCTTTCTAACAGTATCACTAAAAAGTCAAGTCACAAACAAGGGTATGAATAACACAGCTACACAAAAATCTTGTTTAGCAAAATAGGAAAACATTTGAAAAGTTAAAATCAGTTATAAAATATGTGTCTGTTTTAAATAAAATGAAAAGGTTTTAACTAAGTTCCTTTGATTTTCTAAAGTTTTGTAGTTTAGCGATAGCAATCATTCAGACAAAAGTACTTTGGCGGTCTGCTGCTAGCCAAGTTGAAACAAAAGAGGACCTCGTAACAAACGAGTCATTTCTCATTTGGCATTTACAACAACAAAATTTCACCTTGGAATACAAGCTTATATTCGCTAGCGATTAAAATTAATTACTTCTCTTATGTCTTCAAGGAAGCGATAAATCAGCTTCCGTCAACTGTTTGCCAGGCTAACTAGGCCAATTGTTGAACTGACATTTCGTTACGATTCAGTAATGTTAACTACTTCGAACTAAAACACCAATATGACGTCAAATTAATATAGTAGCGGTTTGGCAAATAATTTTAACGAGACTTATCGACCGAGAAAAAATGTTTTTGCATCATCATCAACATTACTTACCGATTCCTGATAAATAATTATTTAAGTTAACCTGTATTTATTTAAGTTTACCATATTTAAGTTAACCTGTATTTATTTCTTACAAAAATTATCTGAAAATACTGAAAAGCCTTCTATACAATATCTGAAACAAAATTTTATTTAAAAATTACAAAAGCTGTCAAAACTTTGACAAAAACTTAGGATAATACACAGAATTTATTGGAGAATCCAAATGTGTAAAAATATAAAGAGTGTTCCATTTAAAAATCAAAAGTAGGGGTTGTTTCCGGTTAAACCGGAAGTGAAAAAAAATTATGTACGTGTTGTTATTCCAAATATAGTCTTTTAGACACCCTGTATGTTTTTTTTTATATTTAGGAATAAAACATTTATAGGGGCGAGCACCTTTGAAGAATCCTTGGTATGTATAGATATATGTATAGATAGGTATATGTATAACATTGCTAAATTCTATTTATAGAAGAAAAAAAACTTTCTTTGTATATCAGTTTAAGTAGAAAAAATATAAAATGTTTGTGAAATCCGGAACACCCTGTGAAGTTTGCATAAATAGGGATTCCCTTTAGTTGACTGTGACAGCATTAGGGAAGTAATGGCTCACAATTAATAGGATGAAATATGAGAGAATGGGTTAAATCTGTCATAGTAATCTAATAGTATTCCTCCATAATTAAAATTGTGTACTTAAAACAGGGAAGGGAACTATAAAAATCTAATAGGCGATTTTTTGAAGGCAGATTCACAGTCATGGCGACTCGCAAGTTAAGAAGGGAATACAAAACTAATCGTGGTGGAGGCTATTGTCTTCTCCTGTTGCTTGCCTGTCAATAGGGCTTTGCTTAAATTAAATTGGTAATGCTATAGTTAACTTTTTTTTTTAACTATAATGCACCCTTGAATACTACTTCGTTTGTGGGTTATTTGACGTGCTAACTTTAAATTTGTAAAAAGTTGGGCTTTTTTGAGATAATCCGTCATCAAATATACATCAAAACAAGGATTTCATTAATTTTGAGCCAATAATAACTTTTTAATGCTTAAAATTCGTGAACAAATTTTTTATATTAACTAATTTTTGTTTTTTTAATTTAATCAATTTAACATTATTTTAATAAACGTTAGGTATTTATTTAATAAAAATTTTTTTCTTAAAATTTAACATTAATCAGCTTAAAATTGTAATTTTAGTTGTTTTAGTTTAGTGTAGAGTGTTAAAAGTTTGATGAACGAAAATTTAAATTTTGGTTTTATGCTTTTATGTATTTTCTTAATTTGATATTAAAACATGAGTGGCTGATAAAAGCCCTGGGGTAAACGTCTGGACCTTTTTACAAAAAGTAACTACCTAATCAAAAATAATGTTAACCTGTACTAGAGAGTCTGTAGGTAATAGAATTTCAATCATGTTTGTAACCAATTTCTAATTAACCCTTTATACAGGGCCAGATTAACTGAAGTTGCCGCACTAGGAATGTATGTATAACATGCCATAAAGAAACGAATGACCAAAAAAAGATCATTTCCTGCACCACTACGCACGAGAAAACTCCAGTTTCAGAAACCTAATTGATTACCAAAGAAAACCAAAGAAACCCACTTACTTAATAACCAAAGAAAACAGGTCAACTAAAAATTTGCGGCCACCTAAAATTTACCGCCCAAGGCAATTGTTTAGTATTGCCTAATTGGAAATCTTGCCCTGCCTTTATATGTAAATGTACACTGCCGCACATTAAATTCCGGACACCTAAAAAATTGACATTTTTTAAGTTCAAATATTTCGAAAACTAATTATTGGATTTGACTGATTCTTTTTTTGTTTTGAAGCTTAAACATTCTCTACTTTTGTTTGTTTTAACAATGATTATATTTTTTTTCGTATTAACAGCAACAAATAATGTACAACTTAGTTTCTTACCCCATCTTCTAGGACTTGCATGGTACCCCACTGCAACTGTTTCTAAAATTATTAAAGTCTTTCGTATTGCCGCAGTTTTAATGAATATTATCATGTCTTTTACTTCCTCTTCTATACTCATGTCTTTTACTTCTTCTTCTACAGTTTCTTCATACCGGGGAAACTTTTTGCCGTCTGACGGAGGCTTAACGGTGGTTTCGCAGAACTGCCGCCGGACGGAGTGACCCTATTTTTTCTTCTACTCGAGTTTTTCAAACCCAATTTATGTTTTTGATAAACTTGATTAGAAGAAAAACGTAACTCGGTTAAGTTTCAAATTTAAAGCACAGCATCAATCAAATTCATGTAGTACTTTTTAAGTTAACTGAAAAAAATACAACTTCCAGGAAAATCCTGATATCTCCTAAACCAGAAGTAAAATCGTAAAAAAATAAAATATTCATTAAAACTGCGGCAATAAGAAAGACTTTAATAATTTGATAAACAGTTGCAGTGGCATAACCATGCAAGTCCTAGAAGATGGGGTAATTTTTTTTTTAATCATTCTTAAAACAAACAAAAGTAGAGAATGTTTAAGTTCCAAAACAAAAAAAGAATCAGTCAAATCCATTAATTAGTTTTCGAAATATTAGAATTTAAAAAATGTCAATTTTTTAGGTGTCCGGAATTTAATGTGCGGCAGTGTATATCGTCAAACAATTTTCTTCATGCCGTGAGTACACAATTTGAGTTTGTGTAGCAACATAGTTACTATAAAACATGATTATAATCGTAGAGGGTTGAAACATCTGCAAAATTAATGATACATTTTATGACACAAGGACAAGAAAATTATACAGATTTGGATTTTTCATCGTTTATCACTTTATACATAAATAAATAATCAAGGCTTACTGTCTTGTCTTACATCTTTCTTTACTTTCGCTTTCTATATACCCAGAAAACCAGCTTGAGAGTCTAGTTTATAGCATCCTAAACTTGCTTTAATATATCAAGAAAAATGAAAGAAATTATTGTGACTTTCAAAATATTTCTCAAAAGTTGAACGAAAAATGGACACTATAGTTGTACGTCTAAAAGTACTCATAATTATATCGAAATAATAACACAAATCTACTTTTTGAATATATTTAATATTTTTAACTTTTAAATTGTGAGCAGGGGGCATAGGGGGATTTTTTTAAGTAAAAAGATGGACGTGTGATTTATCATTTTAAAGCTCATGAAATTTTCTATTCGACTAGAAGAGAAAAAAATTATTATTGCTATAGGTGAAGAAAATTGATTTCACAGTCTGAAAAAATGATAAATAATGGTATATTCTAAAGCTAGTAGTGGAAAAAAATAATTATTTATGATTATAATCATAAAGCTTAGTACGAGCTTAATTTATGAACTTACCTTATTCTTTGTGGTGCATATATATGTCCCTTATACTAAAAGCAAGTTTATCTAATAAAATAAATTATAGTAATGGAAAAGCTCCATTACAGGATTAATCCCAGACGGTCAGACAGATTGACAGGCACCAGGTACTTCGGAAAATAAGCAAATTGAAATTACACTTTCGTCCTGATTATTCTAGACAACTGGTAATTGAACAGCCGTAAAAATACACTGCCCAGTAAAAGAGCTTTCCCATTTTGCACATCCGCGCGTGAAATGATTTTTTTATTATGAGATTCGTAAACTTGAATGGAACAGAGATAAGAAAGGTTCTCATTTTGCCAACCGTCTAGAAAGGTTACCTGTTTCAGATGTTTTATTTGTATTGGATATTTTTATATTTTAAATAGTTTGTTTTTATATTATTTTTTTATGTTTTCGTATAAAATATAAATTGCTACAAAAAATAACAGTGCTTATTTTCTTTCGTCGCAACTTATACGTAATATGTACATAATAAATATTTTATTATTTTATAGCAGACTCGCTATCATTTAAAATTTAAAATCTCATAAAAGCGTGACTTTATTGACTTAAATTTACACGTAAATAAATTTCAATTATAGAGTTCAAGGTTGCCTAATTGTTTCTTGTAACAAGAAAAACAATTTTGCTAGGGTCCCTGAATTTTGCATTTCGCTTTTGTACTGTTCTTCAACTGACCGACTCAATTATTTCTTTTTGTATAGATATATCTACTCTTCACATTTTCTTTACAGTGTTTGCAAATGGCTAGTAAGAAATAGCTTTTTTTTGTAGACTTATACTCTGGGATATAAAAGTAATACAGAGTAATACAGAGTTTTGGGTAACCTTTTATATTTTGGGAATGGGCGATCCTGGTGCTGCCACCTGACAACCAACGCCTCTATCGTAAAGTTAGACTTTTTTTAGGTACAACTATACTTTTGCATGCGCTTAAACCAATTTTCAAATCACTTTTTCCACTCCGCTTGAGGTACCTCCAAAACATGCATTTTGAACGCATTAACCGCTTCTTCAGGCGTCGAAAAACTTTGTACTTCTTAATTTATTTCTGATGTGCGGGAATAAAAAGAAGTCATTGGGTTATTGGGTTCCAAATTAGGGCTTTACGGTGATTGACCCATTAATTCAATGTTTTCAGTTCCCAAAAAGTCTCTTGTTTGAGCCGAAGTGTAAGAGCTCGCATTGTCCTGGTGGAGAATGATCCGTCTTCGACGGTTGGTTTTCCTTATTTTTTCGAAGACTTCTGGCAAACAAATGGTTGTGTACCATTCAGAATTGACCATCCCACGTTGCACTAATGGTACAGTTGACACATGTCCGGTTTTTCCGAAGAAACTGGCGACCATTTGATACGAATTTCTTCCTACTTTTGTTGGATTTGGTTCATCTTGAAAGACCCATGCAGTCGACTTATGTTTACTTTCGGGCTTATACGCATAGATCCATGATTCGTCACCTGTTACGATGTTATAAACGTGTTCTGAAGCACCGCGATCGTATTTTTTGAGTATTTCTTTCAACCAATCCATGCAGTATTGAATATATGCTGGTCCCTATAATGCCAAAGGATGGCTTAATCTCTCCATAAGTCACATGACAATATTCCAATATCAGTTCACGTACAGCATCAATGTTTTCTGGAACTACAATTGATTTTGGACTACCTTTACGAAATTCGTCAGTGATCGAAAGACGGCCACGATTTAATTCGGTATACCACCGATATACAGTGATTTTTTGATGTTTTTTTTATAACCAAAAGTCGAATTAAGTTAATCGATGCACTGTTGTTGAGATAATACTCGTCGAAAGTTGTAAAAAATAATCACACGGAACTGTTCATGAGTTAATTCCATTTTTCGGCCGAGATGAATTGTTTGGGTCACTGTAAACAACACAAATAGTGTCTGTATTTCAAAACGTTCTGAGTAAGTCAGTCAGATGACAGCACCAGGATCGCCCATTCCCGAAATATAAAAGGTTACCCTTGTACTAAACCCAAAACTCAAAAAAAATTTAAAAAATACCAGAAATTTGAGAAATAATGCTTGCGCCTTCACCATAATTGTAAATATCAAAAACAGCAATTTATTAGTTTTTTTTTAGGTTGTACCTATCTATTCGAACCCGCGACCTCAGCACTATAAAGCGATCGTGCTCCATCTTACACCCCCGAGGCCGGCGTATTAGTAAAATCGTATACACCATAAAATGCTATTCTTAAATTGCATGTGGCCCTCATGTATGATTTGGGTTTACGGGTCTATTAATGTCTAAAATTAGTGTAGTAGAAAGGGACACGGATGTCCCTCATTATCGCCAAGTATTTTTTTGTTTGGACTTCTACACAAAATTCTCCCATTCCCGTAAATTAAAAAATTACTTACCTAAATTGATCTCTGCTATTCAGTGTTTCTTGTTTAATGGATAAAATTACTGGTCCCAGATCTTCATCGTTTGTGAAGTAATTCCAATGTTCGGTGCCGTAAAAATACCTTTCGTATGTTTCTTGTTCTACGCTGGTCAGCTCGAAACCTAAAAAAAATATTTTTTCTTCAAGCGTACTAAAATGTTCATATTTTATAACTGAACACACTAGTTAGAAGTGATCTATTTTTTTACAGTAAAAAAATTAGTTCATTATTGTACGCCGTAAAAAAAAGTTATTTAGCAAAACCACCACTGGCGCCAGCTCCCTTAGGGCTCATTCCGGACCAGCCTTTATAGAAACTTTTTTCATATTTTTGGATATAGAATCACCTCTTAAGTTTTGGTATGGCAGTTACTGATCACCCTCTATGTAGTACAACTAATTAAGTAATTAGTAATTTTAGAAATTATGTGATGAGAATTTTGGAGTAAAACTTATTAGCCTGCAAGGAAAGCCACGAAACAAGTATAAAATACAGGCCTGTGTAATTATTACCTAAATATAAATTTCATTTAAAATATACTATGGAGATAAATAAAGCTCATTAAATATTACTCAACATTATTGAATTTAAAAAATGATTATATAATATTTTATAATATTTTATTTATTTATTTATTTATTTATTTATTTATTAGTTTTTAGTCATTCTGGGACCTTACATATAAAGGTGTTTTATATTTAATATTTTCATTTTTGTATAGACTCTATAATATAATAAAATCAGCAATGTTCATATTATTATTAAAAGCTAATAGGGATCATTCTGTACTAAATAAATACAGAAAGTATTTTTATACTTTTGTTTATCATTATTATAATTTTTATGTACCTACACTGATGAATTTTTTTTACACAGTCGACCGTGTACACCTGAATTAACACGGAAACGTGCTAAAATGTGTAAAATTATGTACATTTTACGATTAACCGTGTTAAAATTACACATTTTTACACAATTTAACACGTTTCCGTTTCGACTGTGTAAAATTTTTTTCATCAGTGTTTAGGTATATTTTTATTTTAGAATAAATATAAAATAGTAAATATAGACCTTGATTTTTCTCCCAAGCTTCTTCGATTGTAGTTTTCTTCCGAGGTGAAGAATCGTCCTCTTCATCATCTTCATAGAGGTCATCACAACCTGAAATTTTAAATAAAGATATTTTAGTTTGAAATTTGGTAAGCTAATCTCAAGCCACTCCCACACCATACTTAAATTGGTAGGTAGGTATTTATAGTTTTATTTTACATGGAAAACCAATTGATTAAGCCCTGAAGATGTTTTATATTAAACGAAACATTGGAAAAATTTAAATACCGTTTTTCGAAATAAACTTAGATCTAATTCTTACTAATTATATTGAATCACAATAAATGTCACCAATTTAAGAGTTTTTTTAATTGTTTTTATTGCTCACTGTCTACTTACTTCTTTCTTTTCTCCTGGTTGTCCCATTTTCATCAGTACCATCCGTCCCATCTTCTTCCCCTTCTTGCAAGTCATGTTCTGACTCACTTTCGTCCCATATTGTATCAGTCGCGATTTTTTGCCGGGAACACTCTATCCAATATCCAGGCGTGGGGATAAAGTTGTGAGGGAACTCCTCGCAAAATTCGTCTGAAAGGAAAGCCTTGGTGAGCTGGATGTTTAAAATAAAAATTAACTAAAAATGTAATTGTGCGCATTATGCATATATAGAAATCAAAGTATAATTCATTTATAAGGGATGGAATAGCGTATGTTAGGCGACCTAGTGGGAAAATATTAAATAAAATAGTACATTCTATAATTAGTATGGAATAGACAATGTTCCGCGCGAGCGGCAGGCGAGTATGACGGTCTCGCGAGCGCGGAATGACTATTCCATACGTGTTGTAGACTATACTTTTTCATCGACTGCAAATATAAAACACTGTATGGCTTTAAACTACGGACAAGGTTAAAAACAATGTTTTTTGTGACTTGACATTGTAATCGCAACAAACACATTTTTTTAATTAAAGCAATTAATGTTATTTAATAATGTTATCAAATCAGTACTTAAAAAGGATTTTTATTTAATTTTAGCACATATTTACAAATTATAATGCAAAAATTAAAGGTTATGTCAGATTGTTGTGTAAGATATCAGGTTTAAATATTTAACAATAGATGGAGCAGTTTTAATTTTTTGAACTAAATTGATAAAAAACTGGTCAAATATTAAGAAAAACTAATAAACTTTATGTAATTTTAAAGTAAAACTTTATATTGCGTTAAATTATTCAATATTTCATGGTAAAATATATATACTTTTGCTAATTTTGCTATAGCTTTCTTTACTTTTATAAACAAGAGATGGCACTACATGTGCTCATTCTAACACTTGATACGGAATATTCATACCGTATCTAGAGCTATGGATTCATTGTGTGTTTGAAAAGTGTGTGTATTTGCTTACTTTCTAAAGCAGTCGTAGAAAAAGTATATTTGCCCTACTATTAAACACGGAGAAGGCAACGTTTTAGTTCAGGGTTGTTTTTCCACTCATGATATGAGTGCTATACACAGAATCATGGGTTAAACGGATCGTTTTATGTAGAGAGATATTTTACTAACCCACTTAACCACCATGGATAAAGTTGTCAGTAATAGTAATTTTTTAACATGACAACGATCCGAAACATGCAGTTTGTTAAGAAATGGTTGATGAAAATATTACTATAATACGTTAGATCAAAATACTATAGAGAACTTGTGGCATATGTATGTGGATATCAAAATTGGACATGAAACTTACAGAAATGCTGAAGCTCTCTTTGCGGAAATCGGGAAAGATTGGAAAGAGTTGGATCAAGACTATACTAATACGCTAATTGAGTCAATACCAAGGTGATGTTCTGAAGTTATTAGGGGAAAGGGGTACTACACAAAATATTAATCACAACATTTAATTTTTAATTTTTATATTAAAATAAAAAACAGCATATGTAGTTGCTATATTTTTGCACAATAAAAAACTTAAAAACCATATTTTTTTATTTATATCCTAACATTTATTTAAAATTTTATTATTTTTGTAAACACCTGTTATACACATACGTACTGGATAAATTTGTATACAATAAAATTTATTTTATTTAATACTAATAGTAAAATTATTAGTTAATTTTTTTATTTGTGGTTATCTTTTTGCACAATACTGTACGACTTACGAGCTTTTTACACATATCATTCAATATACAATTTCCAGGGAGTGACTTTTAAGTTTTAAAAAACATAAATATTAATAATATATAAGAAGTAATTTTGATGCTCGTAAATAATTAGGAAAGAAAAAATTATTGTTTGAAGTCGGAAGAGAATATATTATTTTTGTCAGTTGAAGAGAAAATTCATTTTTCCTACGATCCCCTATGAAAATGACATATACCACACTCTTTTGTTCTTTAGAAAACGCCTTATATCACATAGTGAGGTGCTTGTGTCCAGCAAAATTTGTATTTGCAGGCCTGTGTATTTAATTATACGTTAAACAATCATAAACAGTGGTCGTATTGAAGTACTTATTTATTTACCGGGGGTTGGTAAAAATTTGAATTAAAAAAAACTAATTTTTAAAGTAAATAGACACTTTAGACTATATGTCACTAACCGGACTGCCATGTCAATGCTGTTATTACATAGTGAGTCACTGGGATCACGAAAAAAACAGGTTTTGTAAAAAATATTCAATTTATTTTTTTTTGGTTTTCAAATAATATTTTTTTTTTTAATGAAATATATTTGAAACAAAAAATAATAATAAAATAAAATGTTTCAATATTTTTTGTCATTTTTTTTTCATATTCTATGTGACTCACAGCGTCAACAATGATAGTCCGGTAAGTAAAATACATATAGCTCAAAGTGTCTAAACTATAGTTTTTAAAAAATCCATTTTATGCGAGCCATCCATGGGCCCAATAAATGAATACTTCGATCTAGCCACTAATCATAAATATTGTAAAACAAACGAATTCAATCTGTAAAAGGCGCTTTTCACTTGAATACACAAGTATTTTTTTACGTTAAAAGGTTTACATTAAAAAAATTGCATAAATCAATCAATGATTCCAAATCCCTTCTAAAAACTTTATTTAGATAACAGAGAAACAGGGATAGAATTTATAATTGGATCCTTTTTAGATTAATATTTATGTAATACCTACTGTTGGATTTGGAGATAAAAATGCATTATATTATTTATTTTTATTCTACTATACCGGGTGTTTTTCAAAGGTGGCTCGCCCTTATAACTAGATAAAATAATAAAATTTACAATGTCTTATCCTAAGTTTTTGTCAAATTTTGGACTTTTTGGAGTGTTACGCCCATGTTAATGGTATAGGAAAATAGCGTTACAGGGGGTGGGGTCCAAAATAATCAAAATTTACTTTACGTAATACTTGAATGTTCCCTAATAGACGAAACGTCGAATAGCAATAATCCATCAACAAGGAAAGTCTTGTATTCGTGCAAAAATTTATTATGCCACTCTGGGTTAATACCCCACTACCATCACACTGGAGCTAACCCCTCACATATTCGTACATAACATAACTGATGGGTAGCCCCTAATTGTACATAATTTTAATATATTTTTCCTACGACCTAGTTAATAGTGCTTATTTTCGACCCGTTGCCATGAGTCATGGCCCATGACAGCGGTCGGAAAGTGACAGTCAGCTGATTTTACACATCTGATGCCAGAAAACAAGTGAACGTCAAACAAAAAATGTCAAATTAATAAAATTAATTTTAAGAAAATGATTGCGTTTTTTTAATGTTTAGGTGTTAGGTCGTAGGAATATACGCACCTCGACGCAAACCTATTTAAGTGCACTTTTAGTGCTTTTTTTGACTTGGCTCCACCTTGTAAAAAGGAAGCACTCTCGTGTACCGAGAACATAAAAAAAAGAAAAAAAATTACAATTCTAGTCAAATTCTTAAAAAACACTATAAAAGTAAAAGTATAATATTTTTCCCTGAAGTTTTTCATCAACATTTGACATATTCAAAAAAAGAGGAAATTTATCGTAAAATAAATATACATATGTATATTGTTAAATGTGCACACGTGTGTAAGTGATTTACAAAAATGTTTATTATCGACAGCAGATTTAAATTCAGTGACGGACTGATAAAAATTTGTCTGTAGCGCAGCACTAACGAGAATTGTTAATAAAGTAATATATTTTTGTACATATTTTATTTCGGGATTATTTTTTTTTTTAATTTTGAAAAATTGCTATTTTTTTCTGGGGGAGAGGGGGCTATCCAATGTCAGTGTTAAGCGGAATCTAGAGCAAAATCGGGAAAAATCTATTGGTCCGTCACTGTTTAAATCTGATATTATTTACAGTAACATGGACAAAGTAAAGTGCAATCAAATATAATTTTTTTTGCACTTGATTAAACACAAAACAATCAGACTTTGTAGTTCAAAAATGTAAGGATAAAAAAATGGTTTTAAAATATAGAGTAAAGTGGCTTATAATAAGGGTCAAATGAAGTGACTATTTACATCTCATACACATTATAGTAGAATTCCAAGTCCTTCTTTTACTAAAAAGGACCTGAAGAAATAATTATACTTTAAATACCTACTAGATGCTTGCAGTCAGGATTCTGACAGCAAACATCGAAGAACTCCATTATAGAAATTTTATTATATTCTTACATTCCAAAATAATATAAGTTAATCATAAAACCCTACCCTACCCAGAGTGGTAAGTAATTTGACATGATGATTGATTTGGGTATTATTCTTTTTTTAGAAATAAATTTTATCAAATAAAAGAATAAAAGACATAACAGGAAAGAAAAAATATATGTTTGCAAACGCAAACAAAAAATAGTTATATAGTTATTTTTTATTCGATTGATTCTAAAAGCGTCACTTTTTCTTTATGTTTTTCGGGCGAAAAGTTGGACTTTGTGGTCGTAGGACCAAAAAGTTTTTTCGGCCAGTTAACTAACACTTTTTAAGCTTTTTTAAGCTTTTTTAAAATTTACTATAATATTTATAAAGAAATATGACCTTTTGGTTACTTTTCTTCTTGAACTATATGTTCTTGTGACCAGAAGTATTATAATCATTTCTTATAAATAAAAATTTCTTCTATAACATAACCTCAAAACATGGTTAACCGGTTAATCTTAATTCATCCAAATAAATCACAAACACAAAATTTCAATTGTAAAATCAATTTCAATATTTATAATATTTATAGAACGGTTTCGGAAGTATTAATATTTTCACAACAAACACATTTGAACAAAAATTAATCAAAACACTAAGCTAATTTAAAAATGAAACGCAAAAAAACGATTCAATTGTTTGTCATGGATAACTAGATAGGTTATAAGACAGTAAAAAGAAATATTTTTTGCAATTTAAAATTAATTATACACGGACGAGAAATACATCTCGATCTTACGCGGTTGTGAATCTCGGCTCACTTCTCGATTCACAATCTCCGCATGTGACCGAGAACCATTATTTCTCGTCCTTGGATCATAATATTATATTTAATAATTTATTATAATTAATAACAGTAGAATAAAAAATATTGTATAATACACGGCCAAAAAGTTAAATTTTGATTTCGTAGGTTTATAACCCTCGGGCAGGAGGCCCTTGGCATCTAAAAACCTACTCAATCGAAAAATGTAACTTTTCGCTCTTTTATTTTATTCATTTAACGTGTCTGTTTACTTTAAAACATAGTTTTTTTAATTCTAATTTTTGCGAGCGGGGGCCCTTTAAATGAAGGACCAGGCTATATTTACGCAGCGGGTCAAAAGTGCGCCCCCTTTAACTTTTGAAGGGATTAAGATATCAACTTAATTTTTTAGTATACAGGGTGTTCCGTGAGGAAAGGAAAATATTTAAAGAATATGTTGTATAGGTCAAAATAAGAAAAAAAGTTCCCATAAACATATGTCCACAAACGGCTCGTAAGGGAGCTACGCCCCTTCAAATGGGGTACCAAAAATTTAATTTTTAATTAATAACTTAGGAACCCTTTGTGTTATAGCAACAAGGTTTTGCATGTGATCTATTCTTAATAAGGCCTATTAGCCAATGGTATTTGCATGTAGTCACTCAAACCAAGGGCGTGCGACAAGAGGGGTCATATCACTTTTTGGCCCCAAACTTTTTTCTGTTAAAGTTTTTTGTGGTTTTATTATTGGAATAGTATTCTTTAGGTAAAAACACATTAAAAAGGTACTCTTGCTAAAATACTTTAGGATTAACCGTTTTCGAGAAAAATACAATTAAAGGCAAAATTACAAGTTTCAAGAACCAAAAATTAAACACCAAATTGTTGAAAACCAAAATTTCAATGGTGTAGGTTAACTGTACATCAAAAACTAAGAAAAAAAGTTTGTATACAGGTAATTCCAAAAATCAATGAAGGAGTTATGGTCTCCAAAATTTTTGAAGGGTGATGGTACCTTTAAAATCGATTTTTGAACCTACATGTATAAAACTTTTTTTCTTAGCTTTTGATGTAGAATCACACTGCAAAATTAAAATTCTGGTTTTTAACATTTTAGTTTTAATTTTTGGTTCTAGAAAGGTGTAAGTTTGCCTTTAATTGTATTTTTTTCTTAAACAGTTAATCCTATGGTAATACAACAAGAGTACCTTTTTTATGTGTTTTTACCTTGGTTATAATATTCTAAAAATAAACCCACAAAAAAGTTGAGCAGAAGAAGTTTTGGGCAAAAAAGTGATAAGACCCCCCATTACGGACGCCCCTGGTTAAAGTAACTACATGCAAGGGGGCGGCGGTAGCTCAGTCGTGAACGCCTCGATCTAGTATTCGAGAGGCCGGGGTTCAATCCTCGGTTGTGGAACAACTTTTTCACAGAAATAAAATACCGTCGTTTCCCCACCACGTCGGCTTGTGCTGCCGAAGATCTAAGCACACAGTACAGAAAAAGGTTTGCAGTGGATAATGCCGCATAGCACTCGGACCTGTGATACTACCCGGGCGCACCGAGAGGGAGCAGCAAGGTAGCTGTCAGGTCTGTTGGCAGAGCTCACTTTAAGTCCAAGCAACCAGGATCTGTACTAAGGCTGCAAGCGAAAATGATCCTTAAGCAGTTTGGCGCCGGTCCAAGTGCACTGGCAGCCAATAAACTTAAGGATCAAAGCCGCTCACTTAGCCAAAAAAGCCGACAAAACGAGGTTCGGATTCCTCGCTAAACTGTAGGTCCCGGGGTACAACAACTAAAATCCTCGTTAGAGTAGAAAAACTAGTAACACAGGGGTAGGCAAAAAGGACCATATGGTCTAGTTGCCAGGCTTGACCTCCCCACCATTACTACTACTACTACTACTACATGCAAATACCATTGGCTGATAGGCTTTATAAAGCATAGATCACGTGATAAACCTCGATGCTTTAACACAAAGGGTTCCGAAGTTATTAATAAAAAATCGAAATTTTGGGACCCATTTGAAGGGGCGTAGCTCCCTTACGAGTCGTTTTTGGACTTTTTTTTATAAGAACTTTTTTCTTATTTTGACCTCTAGAATACATCCTTAAAATATTTCCCTTTCCTCACGGAACACCCTGTATACATATTGGTATAGTCCTGTAAAATTAGACAAAAATCGTCGAAAATTTATTAAAATTCGATTCAGGTAGAGATGTGTAAAAATCGATATATTTATTGATAAAATATTTGGGATTTCAAGCCATCCAAATTTGAAAGGGTGGAACATTGTTTAAATAATAATTTAATGTGGTTTAATCGGAAAAAAATAGTTTTTTTTAGATAGTTCAGAGACTATTGCTAATGGGTGCTTCAAATTTTTTACACTATTAGAATACTACTAAAAAACGCTTAATTTGGGACCTGGTAAGTTAAAATCGGTTTATAATTTGTTTAAATAATTGCAAAAAACTGATCAAATTTTCAAAGTTTTCAAGTATTTTTTATTCTTCGGGAAAAGAACACACGCACAGTTCAAACTTTTAGAAAATAAGCCTTTTATGACCCTTAAGTTACCATTTAAATTTCGTTAAAAAATGTTAATTAGTTTTCGAGAAATTTAATTTATTTATTAAAAAAAGCGATGTTTATTAAAAATTTATCCAGTTGCCGTTGTCACAGAAGGCTCTTCTGGGACTCATTTTTTCCGTCGAGACTTATATTTTATGTATCTGTTTAGAGCAAATTGAATTTTTATTATTTACATCTCCAAAATGGCGTCTGAAAAAGTGACATTTTAGGGTTATGTTTTTTTGCTAATATCTTTGCAACAAATAAAGATATAGGTATGTCACTTCGATATTTACATTGCTGGTATTTTTACATAAATTTAAAAAAATAAATAAATTGCTTTAGCTCAAATAGGAGCCGAGATATATTTTTTTTAATTCGTAATTTATTTATTTATAAATACTAATGGTTGAAATTCTATGACAACGGCAACTGGGTAAATTTTTAATAAACATTATCCCTTTTTTTAATAAATAAATTAAATTTCTCGAAAACTAATTAATATTTTTTAACAAAATTTAAGGGGCATAAAAGGCTTATTTTCTAAAAGTTTGAACTGTGCAGGTGCTTTTTCCGAAGAATGAAAAATACTTAAAAATTTTAAAATTTTTACAGTTTTTTTTTGCAATTATTTAAACAAATTACACAGGTTTAAAAAAAAAGTCAGGACTATTTGACCGGACCATGGTATTCCTAGGTATTTTGGCGCCCTGAATCAGATCCCGGGGTCAGTTTTGCCCCATCACGTCAGGAAAACGAGATTTCAAGGTCATTTGTAGGTCAAAATGTTGATTTTTTGGGAGCGACCCCGGGACAACATCTCAACGTTCAGAAAGTATTCAAGACCTACACAGTTACCCGTGAAGTTAACAGGTCGCTTGAGATATTGTCGCGGGGCCGCTTCCAAAAAATCACCATTTTGACCTCAAATGACCTTGAAATCTCGTTTTCCTGACGTGATGGGGCAAAACTGACCCCGGGATCTGATTCAGGGCGCCAAAATACCTAGGAATATCATAGTCCGGTCAAATAGTCCTGACTTTTTTTTTTTTGTTATTATACCGATTTTAACTTACCACCAATTAGCAATAGTCTCTGGGAATTTTTGTCAAAATGTCTTTAAAAAAATCAATGGTTTATTTCATGATGCAAATATATCAATTATACTTTTAAACTAAATAAAATTTTCCAAAAAAAATCCTAAAAAATCGCATTTTTAGCAAAAAAATTAAAAAATGAAAACCTTAAAGAAAAGTTAAAAAAAATAAATAAAAATCATACAGACAAATAGAGAATTTTATAAGCCTTAAAATAATATGTCACACGACCCTCTTTCCATTTAAAAAAATGTCCCCTCTTGCCCCCCGTCTCCATTGTGCCCCAATATATACTAAAAAATTATTTGGGTTATGTCATTTAAGTGTTTTAAATTTTAAGTTAATATCTTAAGCTGACTTTTGACACGCTCTGTATGTACGACGTGCACTAAGCTGATCAGCAGTCATCGGAGAATTTCCAGTGCTCGCATAGGCGCCGCGGCGATTCTATCGTTGACGCGAGGTTTTAAATATTTACATTTTTATTTTCTTCGAAAAACACCGATATATTTACATATTTATAGTTAATAAGTATATTCAATATTGTTGTGTGTAACAAATTAGTCGTCAAATGTTTCGATTTAATGACCTTTATAAAAATTTCCCTCATAATTCGGCAAAATTATTCCGTAAGCCTATGTTTCTGTATTTATTTTCAACGTTGATGAGTCATAACTGAATTTATTCCGATTAATGCTGATCAGCTGCGTTTTTAAGTTAGGGAACGTTCAATTATTACGTAATGCAAATTTTACAAAAATTCATACAGTTCATACCCCGTTTGTCGCGTTATTATAGATTACAGAGATTTCATATTTTGGCTACCCCCCTAATAGGGGGTGTGTTAGGGGGGTAGCCAAAATATGAAATGTCTACACTCTTGAATAACGCGAGAACCGAGGTATGAATTTTGGTACATTTTACGTTACGTAATCCTTGAACGTTCCCTTACATTATTCGTCAGAATTGTATTCTCCCCATTTAAATGGAGGGGCGTTTAAATGGAGGGCACCAAATAGGCGAAAAAAACAAACCAAAGAATTAGGTTATGTTAAGTCGGACGTTTAAATATCCAGCTCGTTAAATAAACACTTTGATCCGACCAGTGTATAGTATATTCAACTTCAAGATGAAGTAGAAGTAAATAAAAGATTCGCGCACGCGGCAGCTGGCGCATGGTTTCACTGGTTAAAACACTCGAATGTTGCGAGAGGAGGGATGTAGAAAATTAAATAGGTCAGTACGTGAGCACTTGCGATGAAGCGTACAATGGACCGTTATTTAGAAATATTTTGTTTTGAGTCCTACCCTGTCACTAAATCCGTTGTTGTCACGTGCGTTTGTTTACACTTACTGCATTTTCAAGTTGAATATACTATAGTTCAGTTCTTTTTATTGATGCTTATTCTGCAGATCTTCATTGATGATTTTTGTATACAGTCCGCTCACTGTAAGGTAGAACACCAAACGTATAATATAGCTTGGTGTTCAAACTTAGAGTGAGCCGCACTGCACACGATTATTGTTCTTCTGTTTTTCTTTGGGTGTTCTCCTTTCCTCTGTTTAAACAACTCCAGTTGCTTTGGGTGATTTGGAGGGATGCTCCAGGATTAAAGGAAGATGGGAAAATGTTGAAAGGATGTTAAAAGAATAATGTTAAAAATAGGGCGTTCTTGGCCCATACGTACAAACGTATAAAACATATCAATTCCTATAGATTTGAACATGCTGAACACGATGCCGGGCTTTAAAGTTTTAAAGTTACATAAATGGTGCAGAAGACTGTTTTTTTTTTCGTAAAAAGGTAAAATTGGGTCGACTCTGAGCTAATGATGCCAGTTAAAATAGTGTGCCCAAATCTATAAAAAACATATTTTTTATATCTTACTAATCATTTTTAGTTGAAATAAACAAACAATAAAATAAAATAATTGTGGTTACTTTTTTCTTGTTTGGTAGCATAGTGCGGCTGTAGAGAAAAATCCAGACTTGAAGGGGTAAAACTGAGTTCAGATTCAGTTTAAGCTGGCGAAAATAAATAGGAATATCATTGTCTTATTCATGGCGCAGACCACTTTTGTTTTTTTTTTGTGAGCCTGTGTAATTTAAATTATTTTCGATGATTTATGCTGGGTATATCGTGACTTCGAAAAATCGTGGATTTCCATACTCCTATTATTGAGTTATTATCTTTATTTACGTGATGGTGAACGGACGTATCCTTTCGTGTTGTTTTAGCATAAAACAATAATAATGCGAATTATGTAAATATAACATATTTTACGTAAATATAAAACGCACGCTGAAAATGTAGATGTAGCTAAAAAAATATATTTTATTCGCAACTGTATATGTAATACATACATTACATGTATAAATAAAGTTGGGGAAGTACGTGATTTCTTGTTCCACTGTTTCCACGCCTGGAGTTGACCTGTACTGAAAAATAGAGACCAGTAAACTTATTATTACTGGTGTGCAATTTAAATCATTAATTTCCGCTAGATGGCGCCATCGATTAAAATTTCAGTATTATTGCTTAAAGCTGTTGTCATGATAAACACGATTATAATCTAATACATTTCGTTTAAAAAACTTTTAAATGTTTTTTACTTTTCAGACTGAGAAGGATAATAAATGTTATAAACGGTGCCTTGTGAGCTATCAACAAATGTTTTTTGTGGTTGTTTATTTGGGTTACGCGTATTTGGAAATTCATTTTTATATCATTGTGCTTTTTTGTGAAATGCAGGAAAAAATATTTGTGGTAAATATGAAAAGAACTAAAAAACTAAGTATTATAGTATTATTTTCTTAATTTGAATTCAAACATCTAGGTTTCAAAAAAATTAGTACTTTATTTTTAAATAAAAACAGTTGCGAATAAAATAGTATACAGGTTTCCCGGAAAATGGTAGCATTTTTTTGCTAACCTTAAAAAAGTGATGAACGTTGAAACACATTTCATCACTTTTTTGAGGTTAGGAGCTAAATGCGACCTGACCGAGTCAAACCAACCTCAGATTCGGATTCAATTTGGTCAAACTGTCTAGGTTTCTGTAGTACACTGGGAGCTTAATATTCACCGGTTGTTACCATTACCAGAACTATAACAACATTAAGCATTACTGTAACAACTAGTAAATGTTAAATAAACTTTTGTGGGGTACCGTAATGAGCTCTCAGTGTATATACTGTTTGCATAATTTTTTGAACAACTTTATATTTGACGCAATTTTTATATTTTCCGGTAATTCCGATATTCAAGGCTACTTAATGTTTTTCTTTTATATTTTTCGACAAAAAATAATCACTTTAAACTGTGTACTCCATTAATAAATCACCCTGTATACAAAATTATACATTTATTCCAAAGATAATGTTTAGTTTGCAGATTATGTGAATAGTTAATGAAGCTTTAAGTATAAATAGCAGCTAGACTAAAACCAAAACCCTTCTAGGGGTTAAAATCAATTAAGATCTTAAATACAATATTATCCAAGGTGACAAACTTCTTCAGACAAAAAATGTGGGTGGTTAAGATTTGAATGGACAGTATCCGAAACTATATACTACATCAAAAATCATACCCGTGCACTCAGTGTCGGACTGGGCAGCCCCAGGCTAGTGAGATTAGGTAACCTAGGGGCCCCCAAGTATAAATTTTTTGTTAAGCCTGAAAAATAAATATTACACGACAGGGAGGCCCAAAGTATGAGGGGGGGGAGTGAGATTTTTCTCACCTGTCCAGTCTGACACTGCGTGCACTTTACAAAACTTGCCGGACTTAAATGTGCATCGAAAAATGGATTTGATTAACCTAGAGCTGATCAGGGCCGAATTTATTACACTTATCGACCTAGCCAATAGATAACCTGCCGCCCTCAAAAAGAAGTTAATGACCAAAAACAAACAAAAATAGTTATTTGGCTCCTAGTAGAGGTAAGTGAATTTTTCTGTGTGAGGTCGTATTTTGTGGACCGAAGCGGAGCCGAGGTCCATAAACATGACCAAAGACAGAAAAAAAATTACCGACGAGTAGCGCTTTACGTTTTTCTCCCTACCAAGGAGTTTGGGTTTATGGAAAAATGTAAAAATAAACAAACAAAATTTGTAAACTAGAGAGAATTGACAACTTTATGTGCATATAGAAAAAAATCCCGACGTAACGCGAACAATCTGATTACAGATTCAAAATCTACGACTCAAAATTGGTAAAATGCCAGAATTATTTTTGTTTTGAATTTGAATTATTTCCCTGTGTGCACTTTTTAAATTTTTATTCTTTGTCATTTTACGTTACCTTCCAACACTACTGTGCATTGGTGGAACCTCGGATAGAACACTATCGTGATCAATAGCGTACGGATTTTAATATAAATTACATATCACATGTATGTGCACATAAAAACTACATATTACATGTAAATATAAATACACGTACATAGTATATGCTTATCATAGTATATGCTTATCATTGGGTATTGATTGATTGATTGATTGATTGATGAAGAGAAACAAAATGAGGATTCGTACCTCAAAAACTGCGGCCACCTGCGGGCTTATTGTGTTGTTCTTGGGTCTCTTGCTAGTCAAACAGCTTCGTTTCCTTTATCAGGCTTACTAGGCTGTTTACTAGATTTGCATTGGAGAGCATAGGTTCTGGGTTACCATTTCCCATCATTGGGTATACTTATCCACATGGAAATTCAGCCCAAAATGCATACTTTGTAAAATCACCTGATTTCCGCCATCTTTATCATCATCATCGTTTATAAAATACCGGCACTATTATTATAATATAATAGTACAACAATGTTGTTGTAAAATTAAATACTATGAAGCTGTTTTGTATATATAGGGTTTGATTGTATTTAATATAACGTTATGTTTTAGAATAATCGTAAAAATTGTATTCTTTACCTAAAAGTTGACACAACAAAGTTTTGTAATAATATTTTTAGATTTTTCTATCAGTGCACTGCAGTGTGTAGAGCATAATAAGTAGTAAATCCACTTAAAGCAACAAATCAGTATTAATTACAGCGAAATACTCAGCATCTAAGTATTGACACAAATAAAAGAGATTTATTATCCCGTGGAGTCTTAATTAAAGCTCCTATATCGCCTATAAGGAGGACAAAAGCCATATAATATTTTAATACTTCATTTGCTCAAGGCGTGTGTGTCCCTATCAAGGATGAAGAGAAAATAAATAAACTAATACCAACAAAAATGCTTTCCTCTATACTTAAAAAAAATATATGACAAAAATAAAATTACAAACCAAATATTCATATTTTTTCTTTGTACCTTAATTTGATTATACAGTTTGTCCCTAGATTGAGTGCACTATACCAAAAAAATTTTGCAAAACATTGATTTAGACTGTTTGTTTAAAAACTTTAAAATCTTTAATTATTTTGTTGTAGGGGCGTTAAAACGTTTTAGGTAAAGCTTCCTTTCCCTAAGATTAAAAAAAAAATATTTGAAAAAAAAATGTTTATAATAAAAAAGATTGTTGTGCATGCTTACCAGATCCTTATTAATTAATAAGGATCTGGTAGACACAACAATCTTTTTTTATTATAAACATTTTTAATTAAGGTTTGTTTCTGGTAAACACAAGTTGTATTGTTGCCTTATCAGATTTTTGATTGTGACAACCATAAAAATTATTGTTCCTTATTGATCTGATTGCCCTACACTGTAAAAGCTAAACTGAATATTCAGTTACAAAGTGATAGGAAATCGGAAGTTATTATCCTATACAATTGTAATTTCATTTTTGTTAAAAACATTTCATGTCCATCCTTAAATATTAAAGTAAGTGAATTTAAAACTTTTTAACAATAATTAAAGTACATTTGTATAACCATAACTTTCTAGCGATTTGTATCTAAATATTCAGTGTCAGATTTCCTATCCATTTGAAGAGCACAGGGAAAAAGTCCCGGTATTTCAAAAGCTAATTTTGAATTAAATGCTTTCCAGTGCATGGATGACACTGTCATAATATGACAGGTGATTGCAACGGACGCGCGTTTGTTGAACTACCGTTTTTCTTCCCCGGTACCGCGTATTCTCATACGAATTTTAAAGTGAATGACGGGGTTTTACACGAACGATTATAGCTGGTTCGAAAAGTACATTTCAATAACCACAGGATAGCATTATCAACCCGTTTTCGCGTAAAAATAGACTATCGTATCCCTCATTTTTAACTGAATATTCAGTTTACTTTTTACCACATTGTTTTTTAGTGAATTAATTTGTGTACAAAAATGCAATTTTACACATTTTAACACTTTTCCGTGTCAACTTATGTCTACACGGATGAGTGTGTAAACTTTTTTTTTTACAGTGTAACATATGAAAGAAAACGCCGTTTAATGTAAGCATTTTTTCTTTCTACATCCACTTATTTTCCTTTGATAATATTAAGTTTACTTAAGCTTGAAACTTTATCGAAGCTTAAAAAATTAATTAATTTAATTAATCTGATTAAATTAGGCTTAACAAATTGTGATAAAAAATACTCTAGTAAGAAAAAAAAAAGATAAATAAATGATTTCCTTTCTAGTAGAGGTAAGTGAATATTTCTGTGTGACGTCGTATTTTGTGGACCGAAGCGGAGCTGAGGTCCAGAAACACGACCGAAGACAAAAAAAACTTACCTGCGAGTAGCGCATTACGTTTTTCTCACTACCAAGGTGTTAAAATCGTATTTTATTAATAATATTTTTGACATTGTGTGACAATTCAAAAAATAATTTTTTTTATGGAATCGCTCTATAAAATTAAGAATAGTAGTCTTGTAAGGTAAGTGTCCTTTAGCGGTAAAACGTTTTTTCTGTATTGATTCTACTGATTTCATCTATCACTACTAAGTGTGCTTGATATAGTACTTTCCATTACTATCGGATTTTTTATTAAGTAATGTCAACTTACCTAGGTGGTAGTGAGAAATGGGTATTTTCGTCAAAATAAATGATGAATTTTATGATTTCAAAACGAAAATTATTATTTTGTAGTTTATATAAATAAAAAATAAAAAAATCGCATGTCTGCGATTGCATATTTTTAACAAAAACAAAAATAAACACCTTAAAAAATTTTTAAAAAATAAAAAAAAATTAAAAATATATGGTCAAAAAGCTCTTTGTTTGTTTTTTTTTTGGAGTCTCCACAATATATAACATATTAACTTGTTTTATTTAAATATTCCGAATTTAAAGTTTATATATGATTTATAATACAATCAATATGCATATGTGTGTGGTGCCGCGAAAAGGTACCTTAAGCATAAAAAGTAGATTTCGAGAAAAACGAGTTTGAAGTTGGGACAAATTAAGGATGTAATTTCGTTCACTACACATCACTTAGCTGCAGTTTATTTTTTTTAAGACTAATTCAACTATCCTGATTACGAAAATAGTAATCACTCTTTGCAGAAATGCACCGTTCTCCCGTGGTCGACACAATATTTTTTATCATTTATAATAAAAATTTTAAACCTAATTTAGTTATTTATGGTTCATTTTGGTCCAAAATCGGCATCGGGGCATTTTGGGGATCAAAGATTGCAAATTTTTGGTCAAAATAAAAAAAAAACAAAATGGCGGCGCCAATATGGCGGACGACTTTTGTAATTTCTGGCCGATTTGAACCAAAATCGGTATCAGGGGGTTTTAGGGGTAGATTACGAATTTTTTGTCAAAATTAAAAAAATCAAAATGGCGGCGCCAATATGGCGGACGACTTTTGTGATTTCTGGCCGATTTGAACCAAAATCGGTATCAGGGGGTTTTGGGGGTCGTAGATTACGAATTTTTTGTTAAAATTTAAAAAATCAAAATGGCGGCGCCAATATGGCGGACGACTTTTATAATTTCTGGCCGATTCGAACCAAAATCGGTATCAGGGGGTTTTCGGGGTCGTAGATTACGAATTTTTGGTCAAAATAAAAAATCAAAATGGCGGCGCCAATATGGCGGACGACTTTTGTAATTTCTGGCCGATTCGAACCAAAATCGGTATCAGGGGGTTTTCGGGGTCATAGATTACGAGTTTTTTGTCAAAATTCAAAAAATCAAAATGGCGGCGCCAATATGGCGGACAACTTTTGTGATTTCTGGCCGATTCGAACCAAAATCGGTATCAGGGGGTTTTCGTGGTCGTAGATTACGAATTTTTAGTAGCTAAGGGTAGAAGTTCAACCACCATGAATTAAACTGAAATTATTTACTTTTATATATTGACATATTTTTCTGAATATTTTATACCAATTCTTTTAAAACATCATCCACCCTTAATTTAAGGGTTGATATTTAATTTTTATTTCAACCAAAAATATTAATTTTTTAGGCTCTTTTAAATTCGCATCACAAAATGGCGGTTGCTATTCAAGATGCTAAAGTTGGGTTAGCTGGGTCGTTAGGGGGTGAAAATTACAGCCCCCAAAATCACATACTTAAATTTTCCTCTTGAGGACCCAAATTAACCTCTTGTTCAGAATTTTTATATTGTGCTTAGTTTGCGAGATATTTGGGCTGGATCGTTTTTAAAGGATCACCCTGTATATTCTTGAGTAGAGATATTATGGTGTAGATATTTTTTGAGTAAAGGTTTCTGAAGTTAAGATATATTGAGTAGAGATGTTATTATGCTCATCTAATAATTTTAATAATTTTTATTACAGGCGACTTTTTTTATAATTTTTCTTTTGTAAGCCTTTACAAGAAAATCATAATAACAAACTATTGGAGATATTAATGTTTTTCTTTCACTAATTAACGTAGAAATATACAATGCATCTGAAACCCCAAAAATCAAAAAATCGTATTTTTTTCGTTTGGATTTTAGGTACCTTTTAGCGACACCACTCACATATATCCATGCTGTATGTAGTAATTATTGCAAAATCCATCAATTACAAACTTACAACAATTATTAAATTTATAATTAAAACACGTCAAATAAACATGTTTCATGATATATGTAATCGTAATGTAACATGTAAATTATTTAAAAAATTTATAAATTTTTATTTAAATATATTTATTTATAAGTAGGTAATACCTACTAGGTATACACTTATCACTATGGATTTTTAGCGTTTTAATTTTTCTTACAAACCAATGGAGCAAAGGGCATTTTTATGTTATATAAAAATATTAGGGGAGAGGCGGCTAATACGGTACGAAATCTAATGCCGTACGACGCTGTTTCGGTAGAAGGAGATTTCGAAACGATACCCCACTCCGCTTAAAGAATTGTCATTGTATTAAAAAAAACCACCGCATGAAGGTTTGTACCAGCCGCGAAAGAACTACGTGAGGGGCAGTATGTCGTCGATTTTCAGTGTTATTTTTATAAGATTGCGCAACTACCAAATAAGCTGTAAGTACTATTATTTTCAATTAATAATATATATTTTGTGTTTTTTTTAATCAAATATATATACCTCTTTAAGATTATTGTAACTAACCAAATATATGTTCTTTAAAATTACAAACAAAAATATTACCTCACATAACGCAGCACTAATTTTTGCTTAGGTGTACGGTAATACCTCACTCTCCCCTAATAGGTAATTTATTCTAATTTAGATTAATCTAAGTAATATTTAAGTAAGACCTTAACTAATACACTGTGTATAAAACAAAAGATACAACTTTAGAGAAAGTCATGATTTTTTACATCAAACCTCAAGAACCCCGTTCCATCCTACCTTCCGTCACTTAAAAATTAAAACTTAAAAATTCAAATAATAAGTTTAAATTGCAATAAATGCACACGGGCTGATATTTTAAGGGGTAGTAGTAAATGGTAACAGAAATCCTGTTAGTTTTCAAGGGGTGATTTGAGTATGGGGCTCCGCTATCTTTTTGTTTGTGTGTGACAAGGTGTCACTTGTATATACAAGAACACTATTCAGAATTTTGTTTTCATTGATTTTTATTCACATATTTTTGTTATCATACATACATTAATAATAGAATGGAAAAAAAATGTGTAGAGAAGGAGAAAATGGAAGAATCGAGACGTTTTTAAGAATATTTTAAGAGAAAAAAAAATATTTAAATTTTTTTTAAATTCTTATTATATAATAGATAAAACTATTTCTTTACGTAAGTTGTAAAAGTAAGAAGTTTTTAAAACTTTTTATCATTATTTTTAATAATAAGGTTTTAGTTCTTTTTTGAACTCTTGTAGCTTTTTTAATTTTTTGAGCTCTGGAGGTAGTTAGGTATAAAATTTTGGGCCAAAAAGTAGAATGCTTCTTTGGATATTACTTTTTTTAAATAAAGGTACAATGATGGACTCGCCTGAGTTATTCCTTGTGTTTGCAATATCTGCCTTATTTTTAAAGTTGTTCCTTTTGAATAAATAAAGCAGACATTGGTAAATGTAAATTTGAGGAATTGTCAGTGTATCAGTTTCTTGTAAAAGCGATTCTGTGGGATATCTTCTTTTTTTATGTAAGATGATTTTCAGAAAAGATCTTTGTATAACCTGCAGGGAATCCAGCGTGCCAGTGTAACAACCACCCCAAACCGTGATGCAGTATCTTATTATGGATTCGACTAAGGCATTGTATAAAATGAATGTTTTTCCTGTCAAGAATATCTCTAAGGTTCTAAAATTTGGGTATCAATGTTCTAAGCCGATTTGTAATTAAGCTTATATGCTCCCTCCATTTCAGATGCTGATCAACCGTTACTCCTAAGTATTTAATTGAATCTGTTTTTTAATCGCTTTTAAGATTTTCAAAATTCAGCTGATCAATGTAATGGAGAAGGCAATAAACTTAGGTTTTGTAAAATTGAGGCTAAGCAAGCTACTGTCTAACCACTTTTTAAGAATTGTTAGTCCTAACTCCGCTTTTTTATAAGCTTCATTCCAGTTTTTACACTCAAACAAAATCACAGTGTCGTCCGCAAAAGAGATTATCATGCCATTTGTATTTAGAATTCCTAGTTGATTTATATATAATAATAATAATAGGATTGGGCCTAGTACTGTCCCTTGCGGGACGCCCATGGTTATGGAAAGAGGACTACTAAGTGACTGGTTTAATTTAACAACTTGCGATCTATCAGAGAGTTAACTTCTAAATATATTTAAAACGTTGCCGCGGATACCATTTTTTTTTAGTCGTGACAGAAGAAGTTCATGGTTAACGATATCAAACGCCTTAGCCAGATCCAAAAATATAGTAAGATATGTTTAATAAAACTTCCCTTGTCAACTCCAAGACTGCATCCTCAGTACTTACATGTTATCTAAAACTAATTTTTATTTAGAATTTTATTGGTTAAAAGAAAGTCTAATAGTCTTGTAAAATAAAAAATACATAATAAATTATTATTATTATTATTATCATATATGACCTACATTGCTGTTTAAAATTTTAACCCACACTTCCTCCCTAATGCCGGCTTTTCAGTTAAAAAATAAAAAAATATTGCAAATAATACTTTTTGCAAAATTTAAAGTTTATGTCTTATCCCGTTCAAAAGTTTGGGGGTTACCATTTAAAAGAATAACCCTGTATATCTCCAGGGCTTGTTTATTGATACACACAGACACACACACACAGATTTTTAATATATATTTTATTGCACTATATTGCTATTGCACTATATTGCTATATAAATGAAGTAATAATGAAGTACCTACCTAGCTTTCTAAGCTTTATTAGAAAATATTCTCCAGGAAAGGTTTTACGATTGTTTTATGAGATTTTTTAGTGCTAATTTATGACCTTATACGCGAATTTTCAAAAGGGATAAGAATGTGATTACATTTTTTTGGCATATTTAAAGGTATAGTTTGACGCACGGATCTGTGGCTACGGGAAATGTTTGGAATGTGTGTGCAAGTGGGAGGCCCGTTGTAGGCACGCACGCCTTATAACGCTTTTGACGGAAAGAAGAGAGCGCGCATGATACCTCCCCCTTTCTTTCATGCGGAGAACTATAACAGTAACAAATTACAATACAGAGTTAGAATATAATACTAATAAATGAAACATTAAATTTAATTATTATATAGTTTTAACAGGAAATATAAAATATATATGTTCAACGCCTTAATTTAAACAAACATTATTAATAGAATTTTTAAATATTCTTTTACATTTATATTAAATTCCAACCGAGATTTACCTGCCCAATTTTCCAATGCTAATATGTCATTTTGAAAATTCACACAATCATTATCATCAATCCATTTGGTATCCGCAAAAAAAAAAACGAAAAATAAACTAGCTATACAAAAATATTACTTTCTTGGAATTTTTCTTATTAATTTTATCCACATACGCGGAATAAAATGATTTTGCTTATTTTTAAAGTATGAGGCCTAATTGATAAGCATAGCTCGGGGATCTGCGAACTATGAGTCATCTTTGTCATCTTTTTTAACTTTTATCATAAATACACTGGTGTTGCGTTGTTGCAGAGTGGGGTCATTTCTAATCAGTACTGAATTTCTGCTACGCTAAATAACATACAAAAAGCTCGCTAAACCCCGGGTTATGCTGATAACTACACATCGGGGATTAGCGAGCTGTTCTTTCGTTCATGAGTATAGCATAAATTCAGCACTGATTAAAAGCGACGGCAAGTCACCTGTTCATGCTTCCATGATAAAAGACAAAAAGGTTACAAAAGATGACTTATAGCTCGCAACTCTCCGGGCTCTGTTGATAACATTTATCAAAATCATAGCTAAAATAAAAAAATGCTTCGTCAACAATAGAAATAAATCAAGCCGTGAAGATATGTAATGCTACGCATTCCATTATATGTTATTTACAGTAAATGGTAGTAGAGTAAATCATCATCAAGTTGATGATTTACTTTTTAAATAAATATTTTAATAAAGCTGGAAAAAGTACTTGATTTATTGAGTAGTAAATGTCACCGTAATGTTGGCAATTATGCATGTATTATAAATCTTGTATATCTTTAAATTGATTTTGTTAGTGGCGGATATATTACATTTTTGCAAAAATATATGTTATTGGAATGGTCTCCATGACATCTCTGAAATTTGCCCCTGAACAAAATTGTGAATTGTGAATTTTAATAATTAATTATCAAAAGTACAAAGGAGAACGCTTTAGTTTTAAAAGTGAAAGTTCATTCTGGTATATCTAGAACATTCTGAAATTATGAGGGTGATCAAACTTCTCTAAGGGTCCCAATTGGAGCCCTAAAATCGTGAAATTACGCAAAAATCGTTAAAAATGGACTTTACTTTTTGTATCATTGGAAAATTTAAAAGCCTTAAAATCTTTATTTTTTCCTTTTGAGTGTACAAAATTATGTGCCAAATTTCAAAATGATCAATAGCTTCATCAGGTGCCGAAAATCTGCCAAAGTTGCCCCTAAAACACTAAATTTGACGAATTTCCACCATAAATGTGAGAAACGCTAAAAAGGCATTTAAAAAATATGTCAATATGAACTTAACTTAATTTTATTTAATGCACATTAATAATATAAAGTAATTTGACAAAAACAAATCGAGCTAAGTGCCAAATAAGAGGCTAGTTTGGGTGCTCTTATTTGGCCCTTAGCTCATTTTGTTTTTGTTAAATAATTTTTTATTAGAATTATACATTAAATAAAATGAAGTTAAGTCCAGATTGACATATTCGTAAATGTTTTTTTAGCTGAGAAACAAATTTATGGTGGAAATTTGTCAAATTTAGTGTTTTAGAAACTTTGGCGGACTTTCGGCACCTGATAAAATCTTTTGATCATTTTGAAATTTGGCACATAATTTTGTACACTCAAAATAAACAAATTAGGATTTTAAAGCTTTTAAATTTTCCACTGATACAAAAAGTACATCCCATTTTCAACGATTTTTCACGATTTTTGAGTAATTTCAGGTTTTAGGGTTCCAATGGAGATTTCTCCCGTTAGATTAGACAGGGACAAAAGTTCTACCCAAAAAGGATAGAAGACATACATACACTCCTACTTCCACCCAACCAAACAAATTCTGTATTTGTTCTTTGTTGAACAAATACAATATTTACTTGGCCGGGCGAAAAGTGTAACTATATTAAAGAAATTACTGGCGCCATCTAAATTTTAGTAGAATTATCTTATTCTACAGATTCACATTAGCTATGTTCGTTCGTGCCGCTCACTGCTACTCTTTCCGGCCAACCAAATAAATACTGTATTTGTTGTATGAAAAACAAATACAGTATTTATTTGGTTGGCTGGAAAGTGTAGCACAAATGAGATAGAGATAGGGTACGTCTTTTGTTTCATAATTCTAGTTGAGAGAGAGCTCCATTGGGACCCTAGGAAAAGTTTGATCATGCTCTTATTTTCAGGATGTTCCAGATACACCAAAATGAAAATTTCAAAACAATAATAAAAAATATGGGCCACCCTAATGTAATCATAATATAAAATATTATTTTATCATCCATCTTTCTTGGTCAGGTTTCACAATTGTACAGAATGGTACTCCAGATAGGCCTTTAAGATACTTTTCCCGCATTTTTGGATTTTAAAGGCTTACTAAAAAAATCATTCTGCGTACAGCTAGTCAAACTTAGGATGAGACGTGGAAATGTAAGAGAAAGTATAGGCGATACGCGCACCTCTAACAACTGGTGAATTTAGCTGCTGTCTAATGCGCACTTGCGTGCCACTTTTAAAAACTCAAGTCTCATCCTAAGTTTGGCAAGCTGTAACTCTTTAAACAAATTAAAATACATAGATATAACAAGTTTTTAAATAAAAGTATTTCAAAAAGTTTTCGTAAAGCAAAGGACCTACGCCCTAGTAATCAAAACGAAACCTCATTGTATAACTTTAATTTTTTTTACTGAACTTTTATTGCAGCATAAAAAAAAGAATAATCAACAAATATTTTGTTTGTTCGAATTTTAGAAAGTTTTTGTCTTTATCTTTTCAAAAGAAAATATTATTAAATATATTTTTGTACATTTAATGTAATACTAAAAAACAAGAAACGGTAAATAATTTTTTTCTGTCAGGCCTCGATTTAACTAAATAAAAGTAGGTCTCATATTGTTTAGAAAATATATTTGTAGAGACGCCCGCAAAAGCCCTGATCGTTCATTACTGATTCCGTTGTCTGGGAGTTTTTTTGTGTTATATAACACCCCAGGAAACCAGATGACGTCCCCGACGTACTATCGACGTCAGTTTTAGGTCATATTTGTGACGTCATACATACGACGCATATCAGACGTCGACAAGACGTCAGTTTTTGGTCAAATATTGACGTCATCAAAATTGTACGTATCTGGGACGTCAATTTAATGCTGAGGCTATAGGTGGCGCCACATATTGTTTTCTACCACCAAAAAAGATTTTAAAATCTATATATTGATTAAAGACTGATGATTTACGAAAACTAAACAATACGGTTCAATCGCTTTAGCGACTATAGTTAGCAATAATTTTCACTATAGGCCAGCGCGTTCTCAACTTTATGCTTTCAGCTTTATAAGGCAGGATGCGTGCAAGTGAGAGGCACAATAGCCTATAGTAATTGCGGCGGCTATACTATGGATTTTCTATACCTGTGAAAAATTTCACTGGACCAGAGCAGATAAGTGGAGTAATTAGGGACACTAGATCTAGGAGTAATGGCAAGAAATTTTCTGTGAAATCCTGTCATAGGATCTCATATTACAATATTGCCCTCTCTAAAATTAACCACTCTACCTCCAGCCCTGTGGCCTAATTTTCTCATGGGCAAAATCCTAGCTTCCTCTTTCATACCATAAATGACTATTAAATGGAGATATATACTTATTTGAACACGTTATTCTAAAGTCATATTTCTGACGTTATTATAACGTAATGTTACGTCCCTGGGCTGTGACTTATACACGTCACTGGGACGACAGAAAGACGTCATAGTATGACGTCATGTAGTCTGTTAGTGCCTAATAATTGACGTCAAAAATACGTCTTTTGGTTTGCTGGGACTTTTAAGGTTTATATTCGACAAACATAGGCTTCTTTAAACACAATTTTAACTTAAAATATAATTTACCTGATTACCTAATTTTATTCTCTGACGCCTTCTACTACCTACCGGTTTTTCTAAAAATATCCCCAAACAATACAAAAAATATTGTGTCCCATTTTAAAAGTCCAAAATATTTTGTCCTATTTTAAAAATCTAGTTTAATTTTTTTTTGGATAAAACGTAGGTAAATAGCAAGTTTTAAAAGAAGAACAACGTACCAAGTTCTATTAGTTTTTTTTTTTAATTTATGAATATTTATTTATATTATTATTATTATTATATTATTGGGGATCCAAACGACAAAATTTTCTTCGAGACAACAAAAACGCCACCGCTCTATATATAAAAATAATGCCGTTTCAGCGTGAGTACACAAACAAAAGTATGTCTCATATTTGTTAAGTAAGAAAATCTTTTTCTTTCGATTTTTCTTGTTCGTCCAATTTTCATTCTATTCAATTATATTTTTTGCAATCAAATTTAACACGGAGTCATTTTATTTCACTCCTTTTATTTTATTGGTTAAGCAATAAAATCTACACAATGTAAGTAAATCCAAATTGTTTTAAAATAATAAAAACGTAAATTTTTTTATATGAAAAAATATCTTTTTAGAGGGGTGTTAATTTTTGAGCTGCTTGCACGGAAAAAAAGCTAAACTGGATTAAAGAATAATAATCTTATTCTAATACGCTGAGAAAAGTTATATTTTGTTCGAGACTTAACTGGTATTGAAATTAAGAATATAACTATAAATATTTCTAGATAAAATCTTGTTTCGAGTATTACTTATACTTATTTGTAGATTAGCAAATTCTTGCATCAAGTATAAAAATTCTTCACGTGCACCAAAAAAGTAAAGAAAATATCGAACCCCTAGACATACCCCACATAAATCCAGTGAGGAAACCGAAAGTGGGGATGTTCCCTGTAGGAATGTTCCCCAATATGACTGAAGGAACTAGTTCCTCTAGGCTAAAGCCTCCAGATATCTTGATCCATACCAATACGATAATGGGTATCGAAATAGCTGACTAGTAAGTTACTTGTAGTATATCGGTAAAAAATCAAATCTATATTCAAGAATAATCATATACTTAAAATTTTACTTTTGTCAGCGTACAAGAATAAGATTTTCCTGAAAAGAAGTATAACTAGAATTGCGGAATGGAGAAACCAGCATAGCGCTGATTGAATATTATTAATCTTCAATCTAGTTTAGCTTTTTTTCCGTGTTACGACAGTAGTCCAAGAACGACTTTATTCATTTTAAAAGTTTTGTTAGTGGTAGGAAATATCATGTGGCGCCACCTATAGCAAAACACTGTCAAGTGCACGGAAATTGAAAAATTACACAAGCCTGTACTAAATAACATCTATAAACAGTCACATGATATAACCTTGAGAATAGTAATTCTTGGAAATGTGGTGTTATTCTCGCGCCGAGAATACTATACTTATTTTAATTCTTAAAACACTGAGTAGTATTTATATTTGATTATATAACAGTTTTTTTTTCGCTAAAGGTTTTATTCCCTTTAAAAAAAAATGGATCTTCTTAAATATAAGACAATGTATTATTTTTTTAAACATAAAATTACTTAAAGTGACTATAACTATGTTTGGAAAACAAGTATAAGAGTATATGGAGAATTCTCCCATTAGATTAGACAGGGACAAAAGTTCTACCCAAAAAGGATAGAAGACATACATACACTCCCACTTTCACCCAACCAAACAAATGCTGTATTTGTTCTTTGTTGAACAAATACAATATTTACTTGGCCGGGCGAAAAGTGCATTATTAAAGAAATTACTGGCGCCATCTAAATTTTAGTAGAATTATCTTATTCTACAGATTCACATTAGCTATGTTCGTACGTGCCTCTCACTGCTACACTTTCCGGTCAACCAAATAAATACTGTATTTGTTGTATGAAAAACAAATACAGTATTTATTTGGTTGGCTGGAAAGTGTAGCACAAATGAGATAGAGATAGGGTAGACGTCTTTTGTTTCATAATTCTAGTTGTAGAGAGCTCCATTGGGTTCAAATATTTGTTATACTCATGGAAAGAATATTATACTTAGAACAAGTGTAATATTTTAAGTCTATGATTATTCTTGAATATAGATTTAATTTTTTTCCGTGTGTGTGAAAACAATTTCTGTAATACTCATACCAGTTGGGAAGTAATTTTAAACTGTTTTAAATGAAATTAGGTCAATAAGGCTCAGGAATGGCTTTCCTAATATGCTTGCATCATCACCAGTCACCAGTTTTTAAACCATTAATAAATGAGGTATCAGACCAATAACAAATGAGGTAAATTAGCAAAAACCGGGCCTGGAAGTTTTATTTGGAACAAAAAAACTTGAGGGTCGATTTTTAATAATTTAAGAAAAAAATATTTTATACTGGTTAATCTGCTATAGCGCTGCGTCTAGCGCTATAGCAGCTTTTTAGAAAAGCCACCCGGTGTTCTATTTTTGAGTCACCATATATAAGGGTAAAACGTTAGGTATATGGAGTATTTATAGAATTCTGCTTATATAAAATTCTTAGATAAAAGGGACTTACTATTGATTAAATTAAACATTTATTTACCAAACTAAATTATTTCATACATACTTAAAGAAGCGCTTATCTGGTACAGTCAAAAACATATGGTCCGCTTAGCCGGTGACGACCCCTTCTTGCTCAATTAAATAATTACAAAAAAAAACATTTCGCTTTATTTTTAACCGACTTCCAAAAATATTTTTTTAAATATTTGGGAAAATGCAATATACCATTTACTTGTTTTGTCCTAATATTCGCCGAAAACTGTACTATTTTTTTAATAAACCTTTTCTGAATAGCGGGTTGTAACACAGTAATTTATGATTATATTTTATGACCTATAAAGATAATTCACGAACTTGGAAAATATAGGCATAAAAGACTAGTTGTTGCTCGCCTTGTCATATATCATGCGATGCGAATGCCATTAATAACTTGAAGTTGTATAAGACATAAAAATACTGGGCTTTCATTAATTTATTAGAAAGTAAAAAGTTAACGGTTTTAGCTACAATATTGATGAAATTTCGACAGAATATGTAATACACCGACAGAGAGATGTATTTTCGATACATCCGAAATTTTCACGAAGTGAACATTTCGCCACTGTCTGGTTTCAAAAAATTGGTGATAATATCTATATCACCAAATTCTTATTACTACCAGGTAACGGAGAATCACAAAGTATAGCAACGTTTTGTGTTTTAACTTAAAAGTACATGGTACCCACGTGACTGATTTTAACATATCTGTCAAATGATACGCAGAATTGCACTATCACGGATGATATATTTTAATTCATAGAGGGCATACCCACAGTGGGTAACCAACTCACTCATTTTTATGAGTTTTTCTTTATAGAAGAAACCCATAAAAATAAATGGGAATAGGTATATTTAAATAAATTCTGAAATCAATAAAATCTAGCTGTCATATATCTTTCAAGCTGTTAAAATGTCAAAATTATTATTTAAGAAGTCCTTGCTGAGAATAGATATTTACCATACAGTTTACCATACAGCTAACAGCATCATTAATATATGGGTGTGGAAGTTGTGCGAGTGCGTAGCACGAGTTGTGTTACCACACAAGTATATTAATGCGGTTAACTCACGTGTATTGTACAATATTTTATTTACGTCCGTAAGTTGAGAAGCTCAGAAGCCAAGGCTTTTGACACCCCCAGCACCTTAATTTTAGTTCCGAACTGGGGTATCGGGTATAAAATGGAATCGTTGGAGTATCGAAAGTGAATTGGTAAAGGTTTGGACCGAAATAATTTTGTTTTCGGAAAGTTATTAAGGAAAACATCAAAATACTGTACCCTTTCATAGCAGTTTAAGAAGAGGTGAGGCATAAAAATGCTTATGTCGCTTAGGCCCTTATTGTTTATCGAAACCGGACTTGTAAACATCAATCTTTTCGTAAGGTTGCGTAGATTTAATTTGTGGTCCTAAATCCCGACTATAACCTAATTTTAGAGTAGCATTTGTCGTCAACCCCAGATATCAGTACGTGGCTTCCCACGTATATTCTCGTTAGTTTTTCACACTTTCCGGGAATATAAGGGATTTGTTCTGGAAAATTCTAGAACGCACATTCAACTCGATAGTCAAGGAAGAGATTTTGTGCAAAAATCACTCCTAAACTCTAAGTTTTGGGTTAGTTCTCCTTATTTGAAAGTCACGGTAACGTTAGATCCCAGACCACTGCTCTCAGACATTTCGTTTAAAAGTTATTTGCAATAAACGGACTTTTTTTTTGAAAAAGAGTGCTGTAATGAAAGTGCTTGAGTTAAGAAGCTTTTAACTCTCGCAAAATCCGTGAGTTAAGAGCTTCTTAACTCACGGGCGTAGATAAAGTAATTTACTACCTAAATTATTTGATTACATGTTCCGTTTTTACTATAAAACAAATCTGCAAGCTTATTGTATACATGTAATTAATGTATTACAAACTTGGGAGTATTTAATGCCTTGTATACAAGGTTATAACCTTCACCGAACAAAATAAGTTGTATAATTTATTTTCACGTTCGGCTTAATTGGATACCCTATTAATTCTTGTATATTTATTTCATTTAAGGGGTCTTTCTACCTTCAAATTTTAAAAATATATTTTGTTTAAACATTATTTTTATATAGAAAGAAAAAGATATCATTGTGAAATTTTGTAGGTATTCAAAAAATACAAAAAAAAAATTATATTTTAAAGTGCCATTTTTAATTCATAAAACTTTTTTGAAAAAAACATAAAAGCACGGTGGTTGCCATGATTGGGATCATCTGAAAAAAAATCGGGATATTATTAAGTATTGATATCGCTGTAGCCTGAACTAGAAGAAAATTTGTTGGCCAAAAAATAACAAAATAGCGGACGTTTTTTAAAATAAAAAATAATTTAAAATTTCTGTTGTCCGACCCTGTTATTGTAATGAAAGTATTAAAGTATCTAATCAATAATAATGTTTGTTATTTTATTTTCTATGGATATCGCTGTAAATATTTTTTTTGCATTTTGGGGACCCCTCCCTCATCTCGTCATGGAAAAAAATTATTATAAAAATTTGTGTATTTTTTTTGACCTTTTCTACTGTAAATAATAAAATTATGTCCAGAAACATTTTTTTTACATATTGAGTGACAGAGGGGGATATGGAAAAAAAAATGGTAATAACATTTTTTATGTAGTTTTTATATATCATAATCATAATCATAATCTTTATTGGTGCTAGCACAATTACAAAATTGTTTACACAAGTCAGTGTGTGAATAAATATATAAATAATTTAAAAAAATTAAAAAAAAAAATAATATACAAAAGCCTCACAATTCCCCTAGTTCTTGAGGCACAACCTTCTGCAGAAACTCCTCTGCGCTGTAAAAGGCTTGAGAAAGTAGCCATTTTTTGATATAGGTTTTAAATGGGTTCAAAGGCAAATCTTTAATATTTTTTGGTAAATGATTGTAATAGGCAATGCCATAGTAGTTTGTGCCATTTCTACTGGAGCGAAGCCTCAGAAATTCAATTCTTATTTTATTTAAGGTGGTCTTTAATTTTTTCTTCTATTTTTAATAATAAAGTTATGACCAAAACAAAAAATTAACCCCTTTTTCTCAAATACGAAATTGTCAAACATAATATAAAAATACACCTGCATACCAAAGAGTGACCGCAAAAAAAAAAAGAAGTTTTTTAGCCTGTTTTTCAAACACCTGTAACTTTGATTGGAATTGATAAAATGTTACGTAAAGTGCTCAAAATTTTTGTCTGACAAGATTTATTGTTTCGAAGCTAACATCCCCTTAAACAAAGGGTTAACTATGGGTACTTGAATTAAACATTTTATTAAACATAACTGGCTGGATCCAATTTTTCTTGAGATAATTTATGATTTACTACTTTTTTTTGTGCTTGGGGGCAGTTTAACCCTCTTTGTGGGGGTGAATTTTTATCAAATCCAAGGGTAATACCCCTCTTCTTGTTTTTTATGTTTCATATTACAGAAAAATGTGTTTTTTAAATATTTTGAGTTTTTTATTTTTTAACCCCTTTAACCCATAGTTAACTCTTTATTTAAAGGGTTGTTTAGCTTCTAGAATAATAAATCTTGCTTTTTGCACAAGTTCATGACCAAACAAAAATTTTGAGCACTTATACGTTACATTTTATCAGTTCCAATCAAAGTTAGAGGTGTTTGAAAAACAGGCTAACTTTGTGGTCACTTTCATGTCTCTAGGGGAACGTTCAAGTATTACGTAACGCAAATTTTAATTTTAAATTTTAAAGTAATATTTAGGACCCTTGAACAAAAAATAGTATGTTTCACTTTTCCTCTTAGTAAAAAAATATAAATTTAATTATATAATTATTATTATAATCAAAACTATAATTTTTTATTTGTGTAACTTAGTGTTGCTATTGCAATTTAAATGTAATAAAACGTGAATATTTTAGAAAAAGACTTCATAAATACGCAAATTGCTAAAAACTTAATAATTCTTCATTAATTAAAGTAGAAATGAGGCATGTAGGTAGAATCAAAAGGTGCTAATTCCAAATTTTTCCAAAATGAGATTTGTATAAAATCCTTAAATCTAAATTTATGGTCCTTTTTAAAGTGTTGTTTTTTAACGATTAAAATCGATGTTTTTTTTTTTAATTGTAACATGTAATATTTTTTTATAAAAAAAAACATTTTTTTCTATAAACTATAGAAGCTTTTATTCAGTTTCTATTTTTTTTTAAATAAAACCCTACAATGTACAAACCATTTTTATTTTTGGAATTTATAATACTTTTTTTTTTTTTAAGATTTAGAACTATTTTTTTGTGACATTTTTTACCATTTCGTACTAGTTATTATATAGTTTTATTTAATTAATATTTTAGGTATTTTTAATAACTATTAATAAAAACGGTATTGACAAAAAATACCAGTTTCGGTATCCCTAGCTACAACCCCCTCTTCCTCCCGCGAGGCTCCGAACTGAAGAATTTGACACTGTCCCACAACGAAAATATCCTTTTTTTTCTGATATAACCTATCTTGAAGCATTTTTTCTTCCGATTCTAAATCTTTTTTCAGATTGGGGCTACGACCGCACAGTTTTTATATACCGGGTGTTTAAGAAAAAAAAAATAGATTTTTTTAAATGTCTGTAGATCTTTATTTATAAATATTTTTAAATTAAATTTGGGTGACTTATAAAAAAGCATGTGCCTTTAAGATGTTAAAAGATTTTTTTAAATATCTAGCGCCATTTTTTTAAGTGATTTTTTTTTTTACTGTCAAATATGGATTTTTTTAACGTATTGAGAATGAAAACATTCTGTGGCTCTATATCAATTATAAGTGCGTCGTGTCGAAAATTTTAACACCAATATGAACCACCAAAATGTTAAAATGAAAAATTTTGAGGTCTCACCTACCAAATTTGTTCACTGGGATGAGA